>QTSX02005696.1:319155-658353 GCA_014839935.2 Entomophthora muscae
ACCCCTGAAAATGACAGGCCAGCCGCCCAAGACTGGATCCCTGACAGATAATTTAGAGGCTCACTGTAACTATTTGATAATGCCCACTAATCAAAAGCTGGTCAAACCTGGAGACCACCAATGAACCAGATTATCAGTGTTAGAATACCTGAGGACCAAAAGCCTTTAATTACTGAAAAGACCAGGAAAATAGTATAAAATTCCTGGCAATGTTGCAAATGATGATATCATCATTCTAATAACAAATATAAATGAACCATTGGTTCATAAAAATTCTACTTTATCTAGTTCTAGTTTTTTTATCACCTTAATACCATTTCTGCAGGCTCCTAGGCCCCCACCAGTCCTTCTGCCAATCCTTCACCCCTCTGCCCATGTTATCCTGTCTAGCAGGAGCACTTTTTAGACCCATCTACTTCACCAAATACCTGATAAATCTAGTCTATTACAAATTTACCTGTGAAAACAACTAATCACCAACCCCTTGCTAAGAACTAGAGAACCATAATCCTTCAAAAACAAAGGAACTTGATACACTGTGTATCCCAGACTCTTTGTAAAGTTACTCCCCCCTTTAGCCTTGGATAGGACAATCTTTCCTCAATGTACAAATAAATCTGCTCAGAAGCCAGCTAAGCTGTCATGAATGACATTTCAATACTTGTATTGAAAACACAAGAGTTGTTTCCCAGTCCTCTGAAGGCAGATTGGCCCCCCAGGATGGCCCAGGACCTGCCAACCCGTTAAGTCTGGACTTGAATTGTTAAATTACCCTGCGGCCTGCTGGCTTAATAATAAGGATTCCCTGAATGGTTGCCATATTGATGCCAAACCGGTGCCACTGAAGGCCCAGACCTACACAGGAGACGTGGCCTGCCTAAAGGAGGTTGGGAAAAGACCTACTACTAGCCCTACCAACAAGTACCTTCTGTTGCCAGTCTCCAGTCCAGAAAGAGTATTATAATTGGCCAGCTCAGGTGACATGATGAACAACAGCAGCAAAACAGAGCATTGTCACTTCTGTTCTCCAGAGCCAGCCCAACCAGGACCTGTCAAAATGGTGCCACTGAGAGCCCAGACCTATGCAGAAGTTGTGGATTGAACAAAACTCACTACTAGTCCTGCCAATAAGCACCAACTGCTGCCAGTCCCCAGTTCAGAAAGGAGAATGAAATTAGCCAGCTCAGGTGACATGGTAAACCACAGCGGCAAAAATTAAGCATTGTCACTTATGTTTGACAGAGAAAACCCAACCAGGACATGCTGCTCTCAAGACCCTAAGCCAAGATCTATGCCCTTCTGGCAAACTGCCTATGGACCTGAATCTCACAAAAAGTGAAGAAGCAAAATCACATGGTATAAGAACGCTGGTGATGTGGTGAGGACTACATTGTCATTTTCAATAATAAAGGTTATGAACCTTTGGTTTAAACAAATTATACCCTATCTAGTCTTAGTGATCTTTCATCTCAACTCCAGCCAAGTGGATAATCAGGTGACTGCCCCCTTCAGAGACCAACCTAACAACCTGCCTCAGGCACTATACCGTCCCCTGGAGTCCCCTTTGGACCTGTGCACTTTACTGAATACTTGCCCAACCCCACCTACTTGGAGTACAAATTAGAAGCCATCCTAATTGCCAATCCCTTGGCAAGGACTAGAGAAATCAAATACATAGGACACAAAGGAAAGAGAATTGAGGTGCCGCCCTTGTTGTTCAAAGACAAGTACAATTATCTGCCAGTATACTTTGTCCCCATGTATCTGCCCTTAACCCCAAGACCAGACTGCCCAATGGAACCCTCCATTGCTGCTGAAACCATATCTAATCAAATGTTTGGAGTACTCTACATTACTTTGATAGGATTGGTGGATTCCATGGTCCCTAAATCTGGACCCTGGTCCTTACTTGGACAATATGTATCTTACATTATCAAGTTAGCACCCATTATATGATGGGCTTTACCCGCCAGCTTGGCTGCACCTCATCCTTAGCCTCCAAATGTCTTCACCTATGTCTGGATTCCTGACATAAGCCCCTTAATTCTCTTGAGGATTTAGCCCACACAATTGACAAGAGATTTGTATTGGCATACCCTTCCCAGGTGGCAACCACTAATGATTTGATTTGTATCCCTACATGGAAAGAATCCCTGATTAATTTGGACTACTTGTTGGCTTGTTTTGTCCCCATTTAAAACAAATGAAATGGAACCAATCATGGCGCGCTTCTTCTAGATTGATATATTCCACTCAAACTGGATTAAACGCTTCCCTGAACCATTAAAAAGGCACCAGTCAATCAGAGTTGAAGCTGGAAATTATGAAAACTTCCAACTCACTGGATTCTCCTTTGCAAAATTTCTCCTGTATCCAATCAAATCAAAGCCTTGGGTCAGGTGACTTTAAATTCCAAACTCTATCCTTATAGTAAGACAGGGGACTTTCAGTCCCCTGCTTGCTCATTCTTATCAATAAAAGTTTAGACCTCAAACTTAAAATTCTAGAGTGGATTTTTGGGCCTCTTTGTTGACCTTTTAATTATCTAAAGTTATTATTAAAGCTTTTTAACTTTGATTACCTTTGTTGTTGTCCCCTGGGTCCTGTTGCCTTTTTTGAAGCCTCTTCTGTTAACATTAGCATTGTTGTTGAATCTTACCTCTTTTGACCTAGAAACTTAGTGTGAATTCAGGATGTTAGATCAGAAATTAATATAATTACCTATTTTAATTTGTTTTGTTTTCTCCTTCTTTCATCTCAATATTGAGTTCCTTGCTCTCACCTTGACAGTTGTCTTATAACTTATATCCTAAAGTTAAAGTTACTAGTCGTTCTTCTACTCTCCTGGACCCAAAATTTCCCCTCTTTTACATAGGGATAATTAGATACTTAAATTTACATTTTCTGGATTTAAAATCTCCACTTTGCTCCCCAAAATATAGGTGTTTATTGTCAAATTTGTGATCTTTATGTTGTCCCCAGTACTCTTGTTTATTTGGTCCACCTCTCCATATCTCTGGGAGAGGATTTCATCCTCTGTGCTACAAGTGGGTGATAGCCATTATCACTTCTTGCACCTCATGGAAGAACTTCCCAGACAGGCTCACGGCCTCCTTGTCTCTGGTGAACACTTGGTGAAAAGCCTTACCTGCAATGATCTGGACCTGCTCCTTCTTGACCTAGATCCTGGACCTTTGCGTGAAGAAGACCCCCCTTTACTTGCACTCCCAGTGGAAGACCCCTAACCTATTCCTTATCATGAACCTGCTCCTCAGGGGTACAGTACCCAGTGTACCCTCTGGTTACTTGCAGGGATGGTTCTGATGGGGTTCAACTCTTACTTTCCACAACTATCCCCTACGTCTTCTCTCTGGACTGCCATTTGAGTGACCATTCCAGTGTTGCACTGGATGGTATCCTGGTGGATCTTTCCCCAGGGATGGAAGCCAAACTTAGTTAGTTTGCCCCCCTCTCTTACACTCTTCCACAATAAATACAATTATCTGCCTGTGTACCTACTTTATTGAATCAAAATATTCATGCTCTTTTGATTTTTCATTTGACAGAGTCACATTTTAAGTGTGAAATCCTTCATTTTACAGAGTCACATTTCTGAGTGTGGAATCCTTTGTTTCCCTTTTTTAACTCAAAATGGATTTCACCCCAAATTAAACAGGGTTCTTATTTACATTTTTCTGGTGAAATAATCGATTCTTTACCCACTTATGAGAGTGGCCAGTGATCTATCTGACCTCCTACTGTTTTATGGTAAATGTTTTTAATATAAGAATCATTTCAATTTAACCAATAAAATTAAGTTCTATTCATATTTTTTCTTTGCAATCTTAATTGTACTTTGGCTCCATCTTCCTAGTTGTGTCTAGAGAAGATTACTGATAATTATTATTCCTAGGGCCTTAATGTATGCTCCTTATTCATTCTCAAAGACTAACCTCTATCTTATTAAAAACACAATTCTATCATTAGAATTTACTGTTGTGTTCCTTGGATACACCCAAGAACACAAAAAATATTGAGAGTATTTGAGAAATATCATACATCTTGTTTAAGTCACTCAGCATTCAATCTGGAGAAAACACCACCAATTGCAGTTTTAAAGGCATATTTATGCATCACAAATGGATTGTAGAAGTTGGGGGTAAGCCAGAACAGTAGCATCATTCAGGGTTTCTTTGGTGGCATTGAGAGCAGATTATCATGCAGGACTCCAGGAGAACTCCTTTTCAGCACAAATGAGTTGGAAGAGGTGGTTTCCCAGAGAGAAAAATTTGGGGAGGAATTGGAGGTAGTATCCAATCATTTCCAAGAAGACTTGTACGTCACATTTGTTGTATGGACTCTTCATTTTCTCATTGACTTCTACCTTTAAGGGTAAAGGGCAGAGGTCATTCTTAAAAATAATGAATCCTAATAACTACAGATGTTCCATAAAGAATTTGAACTTGAAGGGTTTGAGCTTGAGGTTATCTGCAAGGAGCCTCTGGAAGACTTCCTATAAGTGCTGAAGGTGGCCATTAAAGGTTTTGTAGAACACATTAATGTCATCCAGGTACACCAGGATACTGGTGAGCTTACAATAACCCATCACAACATACATGGCTCTCTGGAAAGTAGCCAGGGCGTTGGACAGAATTTGAGGCATCTTTCTTTTGTTGGAACAGCCCTTTTTCAGTGATAATAGCACATTTATCTTAATCAGCAAGGGTTAGGACAATCTGCCAATACCCAAGATAAGATCCATTGAACTAAAAAACTTAGTATCCTCAAGAAGTCCAGAGTGTTGTTGATGTAAGGAAGGGGTATTAATTTCTCTTATTCACTGCATTCAGATATTAATAGTCAATCACCACTCTGTTACTGCTGCTCTTCTTTTTGAAAATCAGGAGGGGTAAGCCCAGGGGCTTTTACTGGGGACTAGTAGGCCAGAACCTAGCAGCTTTTGAAGCTCCTTGTTGGTTACAGCATGGGTGATTTGGCTACAGTGTATAATCCTGGAGCATATGGGTGGGTTTCCTTGAGTTTCAATGTAATAATCAACATTAACTGCCTTACCCAGGCTGTAATTATCCTTAGAAAACACATTATTGAACTGAGAGAAGAGGTCCATGGCTTAGTCTTTCTTCTCCTTGGAAAGGCTAGATAGAGAGTCACAACTCATGACTGATAGGACTAAGGGCTGTTCACAGGGTAAACCCAACTAAGAGAAGTCAGAAAAGAGGGAAGTCTCATTTAGGTTGACATGCTCTTATAACTGTATATGAGCCAGAAGTTGATGTTTAGAGACAATCATTACTTACTAGCTCATGTTGATCAGAATTATAAGAATCTTCTTGTCACTTTGTGAGAGAGTGGGGCTAAACTAACTAAGTTTGGCTCCCATCCTGGGGGAAGAATCCACCAGGACATCATCCAGTGAAGAACTGAGATGACTGCTCAATGTGGTGCCCACAAGGAGGACACAACATATAGTTAGGAAAAGTAGGAGTCCAAGCCCATCAGAATCATCCTGCTGAGCAACCAGGGGGCGCACTTAGGGGTAGACTCTGGACCAACCTTGTCTCCTCCTGGGGCCAGTACAACTGGGACCTCAGAGGAGAGGGGCAACGGGGAAGGCGGGACTGGTGACACTGAGGGATATAGGACAGGAGCCACAAGGTCAAGGTTATCACAGGTGAGGCTTCTTACAACCTTCTCACTAGTGGTGAGGATATCTTGAGCTTGGCCAGGGAGGCCACCAAATACATGTAGGAATTGATCAGGGTTAGCACCCACATGATGGATGAATGTAAGATGCGCCCCCAGAGGTCAGGGGTGGTGCACCATATCAACACCAAGGCTGGTGCCAAGGTGAATACCACAAACTTGGTAAAGGGCACCAACAGTTTGCTTAACCAAATACTTTCACCAGCAGGAACAATGATTTTTTCTTAAAACTTATTCTTATTCTTGGAGCTTGAATTGGTGGCCAAGAGGAGGCCAAAGTCAAGTGGGATGGTCCTAAGAGGCAAACAGGACACAGAGAACAGCAACCACGTGGAGAGGGACTTCAAAGACAGAGTTTTGAGGCTTTAGAGTGTATATGAAGCTCAGGAAGAAGCAAGAGCAAAAGAAAAACAAAATCTAAATTAAAGTAGGTAATTATACTAAATAAACTACTAAACTTTAAGTTTGAATGATTATGTTTTAAAGAAAAGCAAAAAGCTTTAAAGTTGACGCTGGCAACATGTAGGGGGCTCCAGGAAGATGCAGAGAGGCCCGGGAACAAAGGAATAAGGTAAGGAAAGTTAAATTTCTACTAATAATCTTAGGAAGTAAAAGGGACCAAAGAAGAGACCCATAAACCTTAAAATTCTAAAGTGAAAACCCAAACTTTATTTTGTAAAAATGAGCAAGACAGGGGACTGAAAGTCCCCTGCTTGCTTTAAGGGAGGAGTTTAGAATTCAGGGTCACCTGACCCAAGGCGCAGATTTGATTGGCTGCCAGAGAAATTTCCGCAAGGTGAATCCAGTGAGTTGGAGGGGTTTTTTAGTAATTTATGGCTTTGAATCTGATTGGCTGGTACTGCTGGGGTGATTTAAATCAGCATTCAATCCAGTTGGATTGAAATCTGATGATTTAGCACTAGCACAACCTGATTATTTAGACTTAATTAATTTCAAGTGCAGACAAGCCCAAGCCAAAAAATAGTCATAATTAATCAAAGATTTGTTCCAAGTGGGAACCAAGTTCCACACATTGGTATTTGCCACCTGGGAAATGGTATGTTAATAAAAATCTCTCATCAATTGTATGGGCTAAATCCTCAAGGGAATTAAGGGGCTTGGCTGGCTATTGAAGAGATTTCTTGGTGCAACATGGGAAGATTGTCCTATCCAAGGCTAAAGGGGGGAGTGATATTACACACTTGGCAAAATAATGCCAGGAGAAACCCATGGTTTTAACCTTGAGTCATCAGGAATGCCAAACATATCCCTATGTTTACCAGCTAATAGAGTCAACAAGAGTTCTGTGTTGTGAATCACCTGTGACCCAGGAGGGATAGTCATATTGCATGACACATAGACCTGAATTCCCTTGGATTCAACAATAGAGAGAGGTAACACCTTATCCTTCTTACTATATAGTTTGTAGACTAAAGGCATCTCTCTATCTGCATACTATAAGTTAATGTATTTCAGACAATGTAGGGGAAGGTCAAAAGGCTGGGCAACATGATAGAAAATGAGGATAGAGTGGTCCAAGATGCCAAATGTATGATTACCATGATTAATCACAGTGCTTTATTAGACCATAAAGATAGTTCCAATAAGAATTTCATAGTTATTATTTTCCAGGAAAATGACCAGAGCAGTCAACATCAGCTTTCCAAAGCAAATTAGGAGAGAGGAATAGGCAACTTTGGCTCTAGTAGTCTGTAGGACAGCAGTGCTAAACCCCTTGAAATAATCTAAATCATGGGCTAGCCTCAGCTTCCTGAACAGAAAAAAAGAGATATGTTGCCTGGTATGATACTCACATAAATGGAGGATGAATTAGATAGGTAACATCTGGGAAGCTTCTGCTGGAGAAGAAGGGTAAACTAATGTACTGAGCTATGGATAAAGATGGCAGTACATAGCACTTTGATTGAGCCCAGGTCATTAACCAAACCTGTTAGTACAGAAGGGGATCATCATGTTATCTTAGAAACTTAGTCAACAAGAAAGCAGATTCACAGAGAGTCTGGTGATGTAAGATGGTTTATTCAAGGTATAAATTAACACATCAAAGAAGTTCAAGTAGTATAGCGTGAATTGTAAGTGATAAAGAGCATGTATATTGAGATGATTAATGGGTCCTTATTTAGGGATTAACTTGATGTGAATATACAATTCCTGTATATGCACACCAGTAGATACCATTCATAATAGACTATATCTAAAATCAACCTTCATAAACTGGACCAATGTTACATCCATGTATGTCCTTAAGGACAAAGTCATCAAGGCATGATCTATAATAATAACTGATTGAGACAAAAGGAGTTGGTTTTGGAAGGTGCCTTGGGAGATAGAGCTTGAATGATTAGAAGTGTCAAAACAGCAGGCTTGACCTGCCAACAAGGTTTTGAGTAAGCAGGTTTGTGACCTGCAACCCAATTATCCAGTCACTCAAAGCCAGACTAGGAAGTTAACTAGAATTTCCAATTCCAACAACATGAACAGATGATGACTCCTTATGATGGATACCTTGTTTTGGAGCTTGACTCATTACCAGGATCAATCCACCCCCTTCACCATCCCACCGTGTGATCAACACTATCATGTTCCTGTTATCCATGACTCAAATTAGCTATATAATCATTATCTCTCAATAAAGAATATTATCTAGTTTCTAAATATTTTTCCCCTTGTAACTCTGCTAAAACAGCACAGTTATAACATTGGTAGCACAGGTAGGTTCTACATCCTACTTTATTCTCTAAAAATCCACCTGTTGCCTGTACTTGCTGCGGCCAACAAATCCTCAAAAGAATAATGTCTGGCCTCCCAGCAGACTGGACACCGCACGCACCTGGTGCCAAGATACCTACTGGGTTTGTCCTCTACTAGAACATGGTGATACCACTTCCTGCGTTCAATGCCCTGTCTGCCTAAGGGTTCTTCCAGGCACCCTCCGCCATTCCCCGTGCAACTGATGAAAATACCATGCCAGCCTACGTAGCCCAAAGACTTTGAAGTGCTGCCCTGGAATCCTTTTCTGGGGCCAACAACAACAACGCTGCTGCATGGATCCAGTTGGCTCAAAGCAAGCAGGCCCAAATGGAATGCCCACAACAATCCTGTATTGTGGAGATCTCCATCCAACTGATCCACAACGCGGGCACCTGGTGCAACAAGTGACATGAAGAAAATCCCAAAAAGGACTGGGATACGTTTAAACAAGACTTCTTGACAAGGGTTGTACTTAAGAACAACACACTCATGATCATACGTCAAGTAAAGAACTTAACCCAGACAGGCATTGTGAAGGAACTCACCCACGCCTACAAGGAACTCTGACTACGCATACCCTCTGACATAGCTTTTGACACACCAGCCACACACCTCATGTACTATGACATACTCAAGTTGCATGTAATGAGACACATGAACCTGGATCAAGTGATCAATCTACAGAGTCTGTATTGCAAAGCAGAGAAAGCAGAACAAACACCCAACACTCTCCACAAAGCGCAAACCAGAAAACAAGAAAGACCCAAAGACTCTCACCCAGCTGGGCGCTCCAGTTGACCACCTCCTGGGAACAACAGAAACAACACAAACCATAAACTCACAGGTTTAAATGGACATGGAAGCAGGAACAATGGCCAGTCAAATTGGACCCATTTATGTATCACTGCCACACAAGGCAACCAGGACAAGGGAAAAGCCCAGGAAGAGCATTAAGCGAGCCAAGCTCTTCCAGAAAAACTCCTGACTCACCCAATGATGAGTACTAACCCAAGGATGTGGACCAGTGTGCAATAATCCAAGTACCCTCAGAGGACCCTGTGCTTTACACCATTACCAAACACCCCAATAAACTGATGTCTTACCCTTTCTGCTTTTGCAGTTACACAGGCTTGGCACTCCTGGACTTGGGAGCAGATTGAACCCTAGTCAACAGCAGCTTTGTGGACAAGTTCAAGCTAGCCACTAATTCTTTGCAGATTAAAAAGTGGTTTTAGCTGATGAACATCACATTGATGTAACAAGGGAAGCTGTACCCTTCTCTGTCATGCTTGAGAACCTGCACTCCACCATCCAAGTCCCTGTCATTGACTTTCCAAAATTTGAAATTGTGCTGGGCTTGGATTGGCTGCAAAAGAACAAGCCCCACATAGACTGGGCAACCTTGGTATTGACCATCAAACGTGAAGGTGTCAACCACCAGATCTACCCTGACTCAGTGGACCAACTCCTACACAACCACATCTTTGTGCGCATTACAGAGACTCTGGACAAAAGAGAAAACCCAAAGACAATCAACTGAGACTCCTGCCAGTACAAGATCATATACTTCAAAGACCACCAGGACACCACCATGCCTCAGGATTGCAAAATTGTAGCTCACCATCCAGAAATCTTTAAGGAGGCTTTACCCGGGTTATCTCCGGAAAAACATATCCAACATTCCATTCAACTCAAGGAAGCTGTACCCAAAGCATAACCCATCTATTACCTGACCCTAAATAAAGACAACACCCTATGTGTCTACCTCAAGGAGGCCTTAGAGAAAGGACTTATCCTTCCCTCACAATCTCCCTTTGGGGCAGCCATATTCTGTGTGGCCAAGAAGGATGGCACCCTTGACCTAGTAAAAGATTACTGAGCCCTAAAAAAAGTTAACATCAAGAATTTTTATCCACTACCACTTATTGACAACCTCTTCAATGCTCTGGGCAGTGCCACAGTCTTCTCCAAGATTAACCTAACTGCAGGATACAATCAGATCCGTATCAAGGAAGAAGATATCCCCAAGAAGGCTCTCTGTACTAAATACGGCTCATAAAAATCTGTGGTACTCAATTTTAGTATGAAAAATGCCCCCTTGACCTTTATGACCTTCATAAACAAGATGTTTGCCACTCACATAGGCAAGCATGCCTTAGTCTACCTGGACAACATTATAATCTATAGTCCCTTAGTAGAACAACACCACAAGGACTTAGAGGCAGTCTTTGCTACCCTGGCATAACACAAGCTGCTAGCCAAACCCTCCAAATGCCAGTTATTCTGCAAGCAACTGCCTTTCCTAGGGCATATAGTCTCAAAATACGGCTTCAAGCCCAACAGTCAAAAGATACAGGCCATCTGCAAGATGTCACCACCCAAAGACAAGTTGGAACTCTGCACGTTTCTGGGAATGGTGGCCTACATACACTGTTTCATACCTGACTGCAGAGTCTTGACGGCACCCTTATCTGCCATAACTGGTACCAAATCCAAGGATGTATGGACCCCCCAGTGTGACCTCTGCTTTAGAAGCCTAAAGGAGAAGCTCACAAAAGCACCTATCCTGCAATACCCCAAACACAATGAGGAGTACCAGATGGAAACCAACACCTCAGACACATTCATTGGGGGAGTACTACAAATCAAAAACAATGATGGTGACTTTCTGCCTGTAGCCTACAAATCACAAAAACAGACAGATGGCAAGATGTTAATATCCTATCCATGAAAAAGAGTTGTTGGCCATTGTACACTGCCTAGTCAAATGGTGTTGTTATCTAGAGCGACATGAAGAATTCACAGCATTGACCAATTATGTGAGAAAGGGGGGCTAAACTAACTAAGTTTGGCTCCTATCCTGGAGGGAGAATCCACCAGGACGCCATCCAGTATAGGACTGGCATGGCTGCTTGAAGGGGTGTCCATAGGGAGGACGCGGCAGACACCCGGGGAAAGTAAGAATCCAAACCCATTAAGATCATTCTGCTAAGCAACCAGGATGCACACTTAGGAGTGAGATCTGGGGTGCCCAAGCCTTCCTCTGAGACCAGGCCAGGTAGGTCCTCAGAGGGAAGGAGCATGGGGTAGCCCAGACTGAGGGGTGTATCAGAGACTGTCTTGGCAGTAGAGAGGTCAAGGTCATTGCAGGCCAGGCTCCTCACCACATTCTCACTAGTGGTGTATAGGCCCTGAGCGTGTGCAGGGATAACTTCAAACATATTCAAGAACTGATTGGGGTTTGAACCAACATGGAGGAAAGAATTGGAAATACATCCCCAAAGATCTGAAGAGGTAGACCAAATCATAACCAGGGCCAGTGCCAAGGTAAAAACCACAAACTTGACCAGAGGGACTAACATTTTTTTAGTCTGGAAGTGAAGCCCAGCAAAATGAAGATAATTCTGTTGTTTTATGCTGTAAACTCAGAACAGAAAGCTCAGGGGCAAACAGAAGGTCTTTTAAACACCAGAGAAGAACAGGGAACAGCAATCGCAGACCAAACGGGTTTGAAAGTGTATGTGAAAACTTTATAAAGCGTATATGAAGCTTAAGTGCAAGCAAAAGTGGAACTAGTACAAAATCAAACTTAAAATAGGTAAATATATTAAATTCTCTACTAATTTTTAAAATTTAGTCATATTCTTCAAAGTGTAAGAGGTAAGCTTTAACCTTGATGTTAACGACATAGATAGGGACTTTGGAAAGTGGCAGAAGGGCCCAGGAGAGAGGGGGAAGGTGAGAAAAAGGAAAACCTTTACTAAAAATCTTAGAGAATTGTAGGGCCAGATAGGAGACCCAAAAAAATCCAAAATTCTAAGAGAGAAAGCTTAAAACTTTATTTTGAAATAATGAGCAAGCAGGGGACCAAAAGTCCCCTGTCTTGCTTTAAGGGACAGGCTTCAAATTTGAAAGGTCACCTGACCCAGGAAATGGGTATGATTGACCAGAAGAGAAATTTTGTAAGAGCTTATCCACTGAGTTGGAGGGGTTTTCAATAATTTCTGGCTTTAACTCTGATTGGCTGGCATTACTGGAATGATTTAAATCAGCATTCAATCCAGTTGGATTGGAATTTGATGGTTTAGCAGTAGATTGACCTGGTTGTTTGGACTTAATTAATTTTAAATGTGGTCAAGCCCAAGCCAGAAGATAGTCCAAATTAATTAGGGATTCCTCCCAAGTGGGGACAGAGCCCAAAGCGCCAATATTTACCACTTGAGAAGGGTATATGTGATGGTCCACATGTTTGGTGGTTTGCAGGCGGAGCTAATGTTGGCCAAGCAAAAGTTTGGTTGTTTGTTGAAGGTGAGCCTAGTAGGTAACATGGGCTACTAGGGGTAAGTAAGGTGAGCCTAGTAGGTAACATGGGCTACTAGGGGAAGTAAGGCCTGGCTGGTAAGTAACATAGGACTACCAGAGGCAGATGTTGCCTCCACCCAGCAGAAGATATTGGCTGCTTTGGGCTATAGTTCTTCACCTAGCAGTGAACTGTGGCTGCAGAAGGGTGAAGACTGAAATAGAGAGCAGGGAGCTTTGTCTGTCTGGGGGGAGTAGGTTTTGGACCCCTGGCAGGTAACACGGGCTGCCAAGGAGGGGAAGAGCTCTGAGGGCTCTACATACCCTAATACACTTACAGGAGGTCTGTGAGCAAGCACCCTACCTAACAGACTGGTAGAGTGTCCTTGTTTATATCCCTATGGGAGCTTTGGGGGAACAAAAGTGAGCATTGGAGGGTATAGATTTGCTCAGAGGTATCACCAAGGCGGCTTGCTTGGGGAATCAAGCTGCAGAACTTGGTGTGATCAGGCCTCTGGGAAGTAGAGCTGATTACTCTGTGACTGAAAGCCCAGACTTAATCACTTGGGTGAGTAAAGATTACACATATACATTGATCTATGGTTCAATGGCCTAAGTGGATTGCCACTTGCAAGGGCCCAGTCAAACGCCAATTCAATGTAGACTCATGCCTGGGTCTACAAGTTCTGGTAATGGGGACTGAGATGTAGAACCAAGGTGGTTCACAGAATTAACAGAGAAGACTAGCAAGAGGGACTTTTTGGTCACAGTGAAGGCTAGTTGAAGGACTGTTGATTCATATTAAATTGTGGGAACCAATATGGCTCAGTATGCAGAGGGAACTAAGGAGGTTCCTAGTGAGGATTTGTTGAGGAACTAGTTGGGAATAAGCTTAAGGACCAGAAGATTATGATGCAGGACTGGCTAATCATGAGAAGGTTGGCCAAAGGACCAGAAGATTGTATTGCAGGAATAGCCAGAGGACTTATGAATTTAACAGAATGATTGCTGGTTAAGCTGAAGAGCTAGAATATGAGCTGGCTGAAAGATCCAAAGATGATGGTAAAGAACTGATGGTCTGGAGAAATGAGCCAAAATCTTTGCCAAATTGATTTGCCAAAGAGGGAAGATGTGGAATATTTTGCCTTGGTTTAGTATTAAATCAAGAAGGAATGTGGATAGAAGTGTGGGTAAGATATTTATTTAATAAGTTCCTAGGATAGACAAAGGTATGTTGCTATGAGAGCAGGATACAAAGTTGTTTTGGTGGGATGTTTTCCTTGGATTTTACTATATTTGTAAATATATGGGGAAAACGTTGAAGAAGTCCATAAAGAACAATTTAAATAGTATTTTACTATTTAAATTGTTTCAGGTTGAATGCAGGGAAGACTGGTGCCAGAATAATGGACCAGTTAACGCTTTGGTGCGCAAAGAGTTGTCAATTTGAGCGGTTTGCCTGTGGAAATTATTTTCATAGTTGGATACCGGTAGAACTACAGAAATGGTCTATTTCTGCGCTCTGCATTCATTGGTTGAGTTCTGGCAGGTTTCCTGATGAAAATAATTGGTTGGAAGCCAAAAGCTTAAAGTATAAACAAGGAAATAGTGAATTAATACTTTAAGCTTTTGAGAAAGTAAGTATGTAAGCTTAAGTTATTATAGGGAAAAGTAAGCAGCAATGATTTAAGCTTATGAAGAAAGCCATTTTGAAGGCGGAACTGTTGGGAAAAGTATACTATAAGAAGGGGGCTGGCTGGAAAGTTACCAGGTCTTTTTGATGTCTTTTCAAGGTCTTTTGGAAGGCTTTTGGAGGTCTTTCCCAGGTCTTCTGAGTTTCTGCCAAGAGGTTTTGGAAGCCTTTTGATCACCAGCAGGAGCTTGTTTGGACTGAATCAACCCAAGATAATGGAGCAGGAGCCCAATAATAAGAAGCTGGATCCTAAGCGCAGCGCTGGAGTCCAAGTTTAAGGTGCCAGAGTTCAAGTTTAAGGAGCAGGAGTCTAAGTCTAAGGAGAAGACGTCCAAGACTAAGGTGCAGAAGTCCAAGACCAAGTACAAGGAGTCAAAGATATTGTTGGAGGACTCCAAGTATTGGCCAATCCATATTGTTTCCTTGACTCCCTGGGCCATATACCAGAAGGTTCCTAAGGGGATCTTCCTTCTGAGAGTGAATAAAAGCCCATTTTTACCCCTATACATATTTCTGAGATACATTTCTCCTTAATAGAGAATGTCAATCCCTTCCAGCCAGTCCCTGGCTACAATCCAGGACACACTTGGGGACTGGCGGACAGGAACCCCACAGTATACCAACACAAATCTCTCATCATTTGTGTGGGTTAAATCTTCAAGGGAATTGAGGGGCTTGGCCGGCTTCTGAGCAGATTTTTTTGTGCAGCGCGGGAAGATTGTCCTATCCAGGGCTGAAGGGGGAAGTGACTTTACATTATCCTTTCCTTTTTCCTGTGGGTGGACGCCTCCTTGGGGGAGAGTAGCTACTGAGAAGTTCTTATGAGCCTTGGGGATCTTAAGAGCCAAGAGAGTCTTGGGAGGGCCCAATGCTTTGGGGTTGTTACAGTGGAAATCCTGGACCAGGTCCCAGCATTTGCCGCAATTGGAAGAGCTTACCCAGCTATTATTGTAGGAGGGGTAGCCCTTCCATTTGACACAGTACTGTAGGGATTTCCTGATCCGGCAGGAAGCCACTATGGCCCCCACCTTGTATTCTGAGGAGCTGTCAACCAAGATGGGCTCTGGGGTGTCAGGAGCCAGGCCCTCAAAAGGGGAGAGTTGGCAAGCATTGAAGGTGTTGTGGATGCAATAAGAGGGTGGGAGTTCTAACACATAAGCTCTGTTATCTTTGCTTTCTAACACCTTGAACAGACCCAGGCGTTTTGGAGCAAACTTGCGTGAAGGCACTTTCATGCAAATATTGAAGGAGTCCAGCATGACAAGAGAACCTACCAGGTAGTCTGGGGCCGGGCGGCAGTTCTTATCAGCTTCCTTCTTGTAGGACTTTATGGATTTAGCTAGTGTCTTTTGTACTTTGGTGTGGGTGGCTTTTAGGTGGGCTGCCATGTTGGCTGCAGCTGGGATGAGGGATTGTAGAGACAGACCAATGGTGAATGTGAGAGAGAAGCCTAAAGTTGCTTGGAAGGGGGACACGCCAGTAGAGGAATGCATCATGTTATTATAAGGAAACTGTGCCAAGGGGAGGTCTTCTGATCAGGAGCTCATGGTGGCATTAGCATAGCAGCGCAAGTGCTATTCCATAGTCTGATTCACCCTCTAAGTCTGGCCATCTGACTGGGGGTGATAAGATGTGGAGCGGCAGGCCTTGATGTTGAGGATGGCTAATAAGGATTCCCAGAACACTGGGGTGAACTGGGGTCCTTGATTGCTCACAATCTCCTGAGGCAAACCAAAGTTAGAAAAAATATGTTTCACAAACAACTTGGCCATCCCTACTGAGTTTAGAGTAGTTAAGCATGGGATGAACACCAAATACTTAGTAAATCTTTCAACTACCACCATGATGGAGTCAAAGCCACCAGATAAGGGGAGTTCCACCACAAAGTCTACCAAGATGGAAGACCAAGGGCCCTGTGCCTGCTGGAGGAGACCATTGTTGCCTGAGCAATCTGGTTTTGAATGCCCACAGGTGATACACTGCTTAACCCAAGGGCCAATAGACTTGGTGATCCCGGCCCAACTTTTAGGTACACCTGATGAGCTCCAGGAGTTTCTTTGTGCCTGGGTGCTCAAACAGGGGGATCATGGTGCTCTGTCATGACACGCGCACACAAGCTCTTAGGGACCCAAATTTGCTTGTTTTGGTAAACTATAGTCTCCTTTAGAGCGTATGCGCCTTCCTTTGGGTATTTATGAGTGAGCTTGGAGAGGAGGACCATGCTGTCTGGAGAGGAGCGTTGAGCTTAAAGCACATCATGGAGAAGGGTTCCTGAAAGCGCAAGAAGGATGTCCTGTTGGGGAGACGCCAGGGAGCAGAGGCCAATAACCTGATTGGGGGGAGGATGATCCGGGGTTGGTGACGGTGAGGGGGAGGGATCACTTGGGATGAAGGAATGAGAGTCACAAGGGGGTCCTCATCACCAAGCACTGGGTACATAGCTGGGTCCTGACTGAGGAGATCTGGAAGGATGTTCAATTCACTTCACAAACTCATATCTGAACTTGTACCCAGACAGAGTCTGCATGACCTGGGCCTGACAGGGGAGGAGCTTCTGAGGCTTGCGAAAGTAGCAGAGGGCTTTGTGATCTGTGCGGACTAAAACTTGTGCTGGGCACCCTGGAGGTGGTAGCGCTAATGGGTGATGGCGTCCACTGCCGCCTGCAACTCCTTGTCAAACATGGCCCAAGACACCTTATTAGGGGCAAACTTGCAAGAGAAATATGCAACAGGAAACTCCTGACCATTATGCTCCTGTAGAAGGACGGCCCCCGCAGCCACATTGGAGGCATCACAGGCCACAATGAAGGGCTTGTTGGTATCTGCTTGGCAGAGGACCGGGGTAGAGACAAAGACCTTCTTGATAGCCTCAAAAGTGCGCTGGAACTTGGGGGTCCAATTGAAGGTGGCGTTCTTACCAGCAAGGGGGTGCAGTGGGACTGCAAGCTCCAAGATGGCTGGGGAAAACTTCTTGAGAAAGATCACTGTACCCAGGAAAAAGCGCAACTCCTTCTGGTTACAGGGGGTAGACCAGTCCTGGAGGGCTTTGGCTTTATCTGGTGACACAGCGTGACCATCCTTCAGGACTAGGTTGCCCAAGAACGTGACCTCAGACTTAAAGAACTCACACTTGCTAGGCTTGATGAAGAGGAGGGCTTTGTGAAGAGTGGCCACCACAGACACCAGGTCTTTAGTATGTTGCTTGGGATTAGGGTGTGAATCAAGATATCATCAATGTAAGCCACTGTGCAGGAAAAGCGCAGATTGCCCAGAGCCTTCTCAATGACTCTCTGAAAGACAGCAGGAGCGTTCTTGAGGCCAAAAGGCATCACCTTGAACTGGAAGCATCCACGCCTGGTCTTGATGGCCTTCATACACTCATCACCTTCTGCAACGTAAACCTGGTTAAAGGTATTAACCAGGTCTAGCTTGGAGAACACACAGGACTTGGCAATGAACTGAGTAATTGACGTTTCCAAGGGGAGAGGGTAACAATCCAGGACTGTCACATTGTTAAAAAGGGTGTAGTCCACACATGGGTGGAGGGAGCCATCAGACTTCTTAGCAAAGACCTCCAGGAAGCCAACTGAGAAGGCCTTCTTCACAATCCAACTCTTGGCAAGCATGTTGTCCAGCCACGCGCCCAGTGCCTTGTCCTCCAGCTCACTGAGGGGATACATGGGGGCGTCATTTTTGACAAGGTCCACAGTGATTTTAAATGTGAGGTCATGTTGGGTATGGGGAGGGAGGGTATTTGACAAGGTAACATCAAAGGCGTCCTTGTAGGGGACTAGCATGCTAGGTAGAACAAAGGGAGGAGAAGTCTCCGGTAAAGCCTTGAGAGATAGGCAAGACTTGGGAGGGTCCTCCCCTGACAGAAGCAGCAAAAAGAACCCAGGGACCCCATTGAGCAAGAAGTGTAACTCATTGGAGAGGACACCAATTTGGACACAATGCCGCCTCCACCACCCCACCCCTACTATGACAGGGTAAAGCAGATCCTCAATAGCAGAAAACTTGCTGACAAAGACGTGGTTGCCTGTGCAGTAGCTAAGGGGTTTAGAAAGGGGGTAACAGAGTACTGGTACCTTACTAGCAGCCACAAGGGACTGGGGGAGAAGCAACAGGCCCAGGGACTGGGTCAAGCCAAGATCCATGAAGTTCCCGCCTGCACCTGTATCTACTAGGTCAGTTGCCTTTGCCTTCTGCAACTTCATAAAAGGTTGCATTGAAAAACAAGTAAGACAAATCCTCTTTATTCTGGAGGGCCAGGATGGTACCAGACGGGTTGGCAGAAGTCACGTCAGGGATAGCAGCTGAGGCTGCAAACTTAGGCAAAGACCCAGAGTTTGTGGGCCAGTTGGGTGCTTGAGCTGGGCAGCACATCACATTGATGGAGGCCATCTTGGGAAGCTTAGCCGCCTTGGCAGGAGGAGTGGACTTGGAAACTGGTAAGGTAGCAAGGACTCCCTGCTTAGGAAGGTAGGCCAGTTTAGCACCCAATTTGCGCGCTAAGACAAATGCTTTCTTGAGGGAGGTGCCGGTTCCCACACACCCTTGTCTGCCAAGGCAGGGTCCAGTGAGTGACAGAACATTGTCACTGCAACCTTGGCAGGCAGAGCTAAGGAGGCGGCCTTCACCGCAAAAAACTCCACGTGGGAAGCAAGATCCAGGGCCAGTCCCTTTGAGCGCAGGGTTTCAAAGATAACAGAGGCTTTAGACCCAGGGGCAGCCATCACAGAGGAGACTAGATTGAGGAGGGAAGCATTATTGCCAAGCTCCTGACTCTGGCAAAGGAGGGTGCAGACCAAGAGGTGCGCCTCTCCATCTAGGGCGTCCATGAGGGCAACAAAACGCTGGGCATCCAAGATAGGAGCATCAGTAGACGCCAAGTTGGCTGCAAGGCAGAGCTGCAGCTTGCCCAAGGCGTCCAAGACTTTCTCATGGACCTCTGTTTTGGGGGGAGTGCAAGGGAATACCAAGGTGATGTTAACCGCCAAGACTACAGATGAAGCTGTGGATGTAGAGGAGGTCTTGCCAATGATATACTTCTTGAGGGAAGACAGAAGCAACCAGAGAGCCCATACAGACAGGAATCCCAAGAGGAGGGACCCAATGCTGGCGCAGACCAGGGCAAGAGCCAGTGACCACACCCAGTGGCAAAAGGCTTCAAAGGCTGAAGAAATAGGCTTGCTCATTATGTGAGAGAGGGGGGCTAAACTAACTAAGTTTGGCTCCCATCCTGGAGAGAGGATCCACCAGGACGCCATCCAGTATAGGACTGGCATGGCCGCTTGAAGGGGTATCTATAGGAAGGACGCAGCTTACACCCAGGGAAAGTAGGAATCCAAACCCATTAAGATCATTCCACTAAGCAATCAGGATGCACGCTTAAGAGTGAGCTCTGGGGTGGCCAAGCCTTCCTATGAGACCAGGACAGGCGGGTCCTCAGAGGGAAGGAGCGTGGGGTGGCCCAGACTGAGGTGTGTAGCAGAGACTGTCTTGGCAGCAGAGAGGTCAAGGTCATTGCAGGCCAGGCTCCTCACCACATTCTCACTAGTGGTGTATAGGCCCTGAGCGTGTGCAGGGATAACTTCAAACATATTCAAGAACTGATTGGGGTTTGCACCAACATGGAGGAAAGAATTGGAAATACATCCCCAAAGATCTGAAGAGGTAGACCAAATCATAACCAGGGCCAGTGCCAAGGTAAAAACCACAAACTTGACCAGAGGGACTAACATTTTTTGAGTCTGGAAGTGAAGCCCAGCAAAATGAAGTTAATTCTGTTGTTTTATGCTGTAAACTCAGAACAGAAAGCTCAGGGGCAAACAGAAGGTCTTTTAAACACCAGAGAAGAACAGGGAACAGCAATCACAGACCAAACGGGTTTGAAAGTGTATGTGAAAACTTTATAAAGCGTATATGAAGCTTAAGTGCAAGCAAAAGTGGAACTAGTACAAAATCAAACTTAAAATAGGTAAATATATTAAATTCTCTACTAATTTTTAAAATTTAGTCATATTCTTCAAAGTGTAAGAGGTAAGCTTTAACCTTGATGTTAACGACATAGATAGGGACTTTGGAAAGTGGCAGAAGGGCCCAGGAGAGAGGGGGAAGGTGAGAAAAAGGAAAACCTTTACTAAAAATCTTAGAGAATTGTAGGGCCAGATAGGAGACCCAAAAAAATCCAAAATTCTAAGAGAGAAAGCTTAAAACTTTATTTTGAAATAATGAGCAAGCAGGGGACCAAAAGTCCCCTGTCTTGCTTTAAGGGACAGGCTTCAAATTTGAAAGGTCACCTGACCCAGGAAATAGGTCTGATTGGTCAGAATAGAAATTTTGTAAGAGCTTATCCACTGAGTTGGAGGGGTTTGCAATAATTTCTGGATTCAACTCTGATTGGCTGGCATTACTGGAATGATTTAAAATCAGCATTCAATCCAGTTGGATTGGAATTTGATGGTTTAGCAGTAAATTGACCTGGTTGTTTGGACTTAATTAATTTTAAATGTGGTCAAGCCCAAGCCAGAAGATAGTCCAAATTAATTAGGGATTCCTCCCAAGTGGGGACAGAGTCCAAAGCGCCATTATTTACCACTTGAGAAGGGTATACTAACACAAATCTCTCATCAATTGTGTTGGCTAAATCTTCAAGGGAATTGAGGGGCTTGGCTGGCTTCTGAGCAGATTTTTTTGTGCGGCGCTGTCAGGAAGCCAGTCATAGGTAGAGGCATTGGGCAGCTTGGGGTGAGGTGCGGCCAAGTCAGCGGGTAAGGCCCACCATAGAATGGGTGCTAACTTGATAATGTAAGATACAGATTGTCCAAGCAAGGAACAGGGACCTGAGTTGGGGACCATAGAATCCACCAATCCTGTCAAAGTAATGTAGAGTACTCCAAAAAGTTAGGTAGAAGTGGTCTTGGTTGCGGCGGTAGGTTCCAGTGGGCGGTTTGGTCTTGGGGTTAAAGGCAGAGTCATGGGAACAAAGTACGCTGGTAGGTAGTTGTACTTGTCCTTGAACAATAAGGGTGGTATCTCAATCCTCTTTCCTTCAATTCCTATGTTTCAGTACTTCTAGTCCTTACCAACAGGTTGGCAATGAGGATGGCTTCCAAGTTGTACTTCAAATAGGCTGGGTTGGGCGGGTATTCAGTAAAGTGCACAGGTCCAACGTGGGCTCTTGGGGGACAGTATAATGCTTGGGGCAGTTTGGCAGGTTGGTCTTTGGAGGGGGCAGCGGCCTGGTTGTCTACTTGGCTGGAATTAAGATGGAAGATCACTAAGACTAGATAGGGTAGAATTTGTTTAAACCAAAGGTTCATAAACTTTATTATTTAAAATGACAATGTAGTCATCACCACATCACCAGCGTTCTTATACCATGTGAATTTGCTTTTTTGCCTTTTGCAGGCTTTGGTCCATGGCGGTTTGCTGGTAGGGCATGGCTCTTTGCTTGGGATCTGGAGGGCATTAGGTGCTGGTTGGGCACACTCTGGAAAACAGAAATGCTTAATTTTTGCTGCTTTGGTTCACCATGTCACCTGAGCGGCCTAATTGCATTCCCTTTCCTGGACCAGGGACCGGCAGCAGTGGGTGCTTATTGGCAGGGCTAATAGTGGGTCTTGTCCAAGCCACGGCTTCCGCGTAGGTCTGGGCCCTCATTGGCACCAGTTTGGCGGGTCTTGACTGGAATGGCTCTGGGGAAGAGAAGTGGCAATTTTTTGTTTTGCCATTGTTGTTCACCACGTCACCTGAGCTGGCCAATTGCAATACTTTTTGGACTGGCAACTGGCAACAGCTGATGTTTGTTGGCAGGGCTAGTGATGGGTCTTTCCCCAGCCTCCTTTAGGCAGACCACATCACCTGCGTAGGCATGGGTCTTCAGTGGCTCCGGTTTGGTGGCAATCTGGCAACCATTCAGGGAATCTTTAGTATTAGACCAGCAGGCTGCAGAGTAATTCAACAGTTCAAGTCTGTGAATTATTGTATTGGCGGGTCCTGGACCGTCCTGGGGGGTCCAATCCGCCTTTAGGGGACTGGGGCTTGACTCTTGGGTTTTCAATACAAGTATTGAAATATCATTCATGACAGGCGCGGGAAGATTGTCCTATCCAGGGCTAAAGGGGGAAGTGACTTTACAGAACACAAGTCACTTATATATTTTAAAACCCAAGCAAACCTATCCCACTGTCAAGCCTGCTGGATGAAACTCATGGAGAGATTCAAAATGCTCATACAATACAAGCCAGGTCCAGAGCTTGCCATGGCAGACACACTCTTGCTCCTGTACATCTGATCCATAAGAGGAGAGAATGGGCTTGACCCAGACTGGCCCCTCTTAGTACTTTGGACAAAGGACAAAGGTTCCCCCCTGGCACCACAGACATAAAAAAGAAACAGTTATTAAGAACAAGCACTTATTCACAGACGTGTATGGAACCTTACATCAAAAAATGTCCAACATAACTACCATCCCTTATGTCCCCACACATCAGCAAGTTGATACCATCCTACGTTACCATAGAGATCTAGGGCACACAAAAAGTTGCAACCTCTACAAGTTCCTTAAACACAAAGCATGGTGGCCAACCCTGTACAGAGATATTCAGGAGATCTTAGAACAATGCAAAGTATGCAAGAAGCAAAACCCCATCAAAATCAGTACTACCTATCCACACAAAAATACTCTTCAAGGTATGGGCCCTAGACATTGTAGCCCTCATGCCAGGAAAAAATAACAATAAGAAGTACATCATCACCACAATAGACTTTGCTATACAATGGCCAGTAGCACTAGCTGTAAAGACACATACTGGCAACAATGTGCGGCAATTCATAGGAAGAGAAATCATCAGCAAGTTGGAAAGCCAGGACTCCTGATAACTGACGGGGAAAAGAATTGACCTCTGAAGACACCAACTTATACCTCACCAAGAATAGGGTCAAGCACACCATGACAACACCTTACCACCCTCAGGCCAATGGACATGTGGAGCGGCTAAATGGCAGCCTTGTGCAAGCCTTGGCCAAGCTCACAGCCAGAAGACCTGAGGACTGGTATAAGTAGCTACCAACTTCACTACTTGTATGCCAAACTTGTGTTAACAGATCCACCAGGAAAAGCCCTTTTGAGTTGGTATATGGCACACAGCCCAATATCATCAAAGCATTATCAGGACTCAAGCTGGAAATTCCAAGCAAGGTCCCCCCTTGTTCAGACCCCCAGGTCATAGAGGCCAATGATAATTAAACAGAGAGAGAAAACAAGCTTCTACAAAAGACATTTGTCCCCATCCAAAACAGACATAAGGTTGGTGACAAAGTTTGGGTCATGAACATTGACAAAAGTAAACTACAACCAAAAAAAGTAGGCCCAGCTATCATCCTAAAGGTAAACAAAAATAACACTTACCTTGTGCAAGGACTTGGGAAACTTAAACAAGACAAGGTTCTCCACAATAATTGCCTGATACCCTGCAAGGCAAGACAGAGACATTGTGAGACCGCCCTACCTGCCACAGAACAGCAGTTAGTCCAGTATTGCGCCCGGGCTCCTGACAACCTCCCTGACAACCTGCCCCCAGAGGAGTCTGACCTTCAGCTGTGGGGGGTGTCAAAACAGCAGGCTTGACCCACTAACAAGGTTTTGAGTTTGCAGTTTGTGATCTGCAACCCAATTATCCAGTCACTTGAAGCCAGACTAGGAAGTTAACTCAAATTTGCAAATCCAACAACATGAACAGATGATGTCCCCTTACAGTGGATACCTTGTTTTGGCGCTTGACTCATTACCAGGATCAAGCCACTCCTTTCACTATCCCACCGTGTGATCAACACTATCATGTTCCTGTTATCCATGACTCATATGAGATATATAATCATTATCTCTCAATAAAAAATATTATCAAGTTTCTAAATATTTTTTCCCTTGTAACTCTGCTAAAACAGCACAGTTACAACAGAAGTTATCACACCAGGGCCCCAGAGTCAAGGATAGCCTGTAAGTGAGTTTTTTTCACTACCAGGGTAATGTGGCTATAATCCTGGTGGTTTTTTATGATTTCCATAATATTATAAGCCCGGTGTATACTAAGACCTTTGGATTTCTCTAGGAAGGTAGCCATGGTAGCTCCTACAACTGGGCTGGTCTCCTAGAGGAATTCTAAGGGGGCAGAGACATTCACAGTGCACAGTAATTTGGTAAATAGTTCTGTGGTATCATCCTTGTGAGAGACTTTTATCACAGGTTAATCTAGTTGCTCAGCATAAGATGGAAATACATTATGTTGCAACATCTTTGATTACTCCCTCGTGGGGAATTAATGCCCCAAGCAGATCACCAAATGGCGCACCAAATGGCTCACCAACCAGTCAGTAAACTGGTGGCACCATTACCAGTCAACCATCTATGACAGAGATCACCCAATCCAGATCCTAAATGGAACACAACTTAACAAGCCTTGTGACTCAAGAGGAACATTACTCAGATAAGCCCCATGACTTCCATGACATACATGAACAGTATGTGGCTTTCCATGATACTATATATTCCTATATTCATATCTAATAAAGTATCATTATTTTCTTAATTTTCCCCTTCATCTTGTTCATTATACTTCCCAGAAGTATATACTCAACAGTGCTAGCACAGATAGGTTATCCACACCTACGCAAGGCAAAGGAAAAATTATTCCAAAGAAAAGGATCCAACAAATGGCCCTCCCTGCAGGATGGAGAGATTATAAAGAAGAACAAGAAGTCCCTTAGGGTTACGTCATATTAAAAAATGTCATTGTCCCCAAAAAACAGTATAATCTCCTCCACACTTGAAAATCCTTAACCTTCCCCCAACTGCTGCAAGCCTGCAGCCACCCAAGATACCTAACATTGTATTTTAACGTCTGCACATGGCAAAAAATTGGGACATTAGCCGGATTACGTCAGGATAACACCAATCTCTGGATCAATAGCCCCCAAAGCAAATTTAAACAGGCAGAATACCCCCACAGACTCTGGAAAAGCAAAGTTGCCCTCTGCATCACAGGAACTGCCTCCTGCTTTGTAAGAAAATGGCTTGACCAACACCCTGACCTAAAAGAAAACTGGGAAATGTTTAAAGCCGCCCTCCTCAAAAAGTTCTCCATAAAAGACTCCAACATAGTAATCATTACAGAGCTTGGGACCTTCAAAATAACAAGAACCATTGAGGAGTACATTGCAGCATACAAAAGCCTATATGACTGGGCCCTCAACACTATCAATTTTGACAAACCTGGGCCACGTTTGGACTTCTACAATGGCCTCCCCACACACATTAGATGCCAGTTTAACATGACATGTTGTGATAACCTTCAGAATGTGTTTCTAGAAGGAAAACACATAGCAAAAATTCTGATTATCTACATGCAAAAAATAAGCGCAAGGAGAGCTCTACAGCCAAGAAGGACACTTGCCCTAATAAGCAGAATAACTATGCTAATCATACCCATCCTCACAATGGGAATTTCACTGCAAAAGTCTACCATGCAAGCACTGAAGACACTAACAAGGAGGGAAAAACTCAGGGGAGTGCTTAGGCAAGCCGCCCTCCCCAACTTTACAAGACTAGTACAGTGACAGAAATTGCGGGATAATAAGAAGCTGTCTCCATGTGGGGGGGAATCACCCACCAAATCCACATAGAGTTAATAATTAACCACCAACACAGCTTCAGATACCGTTTTGTGAAATTTCCAAATGAGATACTAGAGTTAAGTAAAAATAATTACCCCAACAAGAAAATCCCTAGATAAATGGCCTGAGAGATAATCAGAGTGTCTTCAGCATAAAATTCAGGACGTTTAGATAGCACATAAGTTTCAGCTTCAACAATAGTAGAGCAGCTCCAAGATTGATAGGCATTGAATTAACATTTGGAAGCAACAACAACAAAGTATCAACAGTAGGCCCCCATCTTCCTGTAATAATCTGGCCAAGGATTAAATTGTAGGGGATGTAGCGTACCAATCCAACTACAGGATGTATTTTTAAAAGTAAAGTTATACCAGGGAATATGTGATTTTTATTGAGTAAATTTTGGGAGGACTCAACTCTTAAGAGTTGAAACAGTGAAAATTATTCAATATACATCAAAAATTGACTAAGCAATACTGCCTGGATCCTGGGCTCCTATTCCTTCCACATTGTCAAGTGAGTATCTAGTCCAGGTTGCAAAGAACCCTTGAGTTACCAACTTCTTATGACTATGCTGATTAAAAAGTTCATATCTGGCGACCCTTAATTATGTTGATTTATCAACATCAACTTATGGGGGGGTTGGATTCAACCAGCAAACTGGGGCATCTGTAACCAATTTTCAATCAACTGTTTGATTCAATGTCATTATATAATTCAGTTTTATAAAAGGTTTTATGGCTTTCTGAGCTTTTCTACTCAGCTGAATAATCCCTGGTATTATGGAACTTACTGTGACACATACAGGGATCAAGACATGGATTCAATTACAATGATCCAAGTCCCCTCTGGTAATTCTCTACTGTTTGTTGCCCAAACTGGAAATAAACTCCTCAATTATCCTTTCTGTTTTTGCAGGTATCAAGGCACAGCATTGCTCAGAACTGGAGCAAATCAATTTCTTGTTGACAAGAAATTTGCCAATCTCATGAAACTACCCAAAGTCCAAAGCAATATTAAAAGAGTTATCATGGCAGAAAATAGGAGCACCCCAGCCACCAAGGAATTGAAACCCTTCTGCACCCAAATTGGAGATGTGCAGACTACGCTCAGTGGCCCTAGCATACCAATCCCCAAGTATAATGTTATACTTGACTTGGATTGAATGAGAAAGACTGTACCTCATATTGACTGGGATAGTGCTACCCTCACCATACAACAAGGCATTGTGCACCACCATGTCTACCCAACTCATCTTGACATGCTTATGAGAGACCACATGTCTGTAAAGATTATGGGGACAAACAAGGAAACTGATCCCAGAAAAATCAATTGGAACATCTTCACATATGGGGTGATCACGTTAAAAATACAGAAACCAGACAAAAAACGACTACATCCAAGACCAACTAGTTAGTGAGTTCCCTTCTGTCTTCCAAGAAGCCCTACCAGGTTTATCACCAGACCACAGCATACAACATGAGATTGAACTCAAAAGAAGTGTACCTAAGGAACACCCTATCTACCACCTCACACCACAAGAAGACAACACCCTAAAAGCTTATCTTGATGAAGCCCTTAAGAAAGGACTCATACAACCATCAAAGTTGCCTTTTGGTGCTGCTGTCTTCTTTGTGGCAAAGAAAAACAGAGGACTCTGCCTAGTCACAGACTACATGGCACTCAACAAGGTCACAATTAATAACATGTATCCCCTGCCCTTGATCAATGACTTTTTTTGACGCCCTGGGGGGTCCAAAATCTTCATAAAAATTGATTTAATAGCAGGCTACCACCAAATTTGCGTGAAACCTGAAGACATCCTAAAAACTGTGTTCAAAACTAAATACAGATCCTTTGAATTTAGTGTTCTCAATTTTTGTATGATAAACGCCCCCAACACCTTTGTGACTTTCATGAACTCAGTTTTCAAAGAACACATCAGAAAACAAGCAATCATCTACCTGGACAAAATAATCATCTACAGTCCAACCTTAAAGCAACACTGGGAAGGTGTCTGTCTGGTCTTTTGCACCCTCAAAGAAAATCAATTCCTTGCCTAACCATCAAAGTGTGACTTCTTCTTGTCTGAACTCTCATTCCTTGGTCATATTATCAGCAAGGACAGCATCAAACCAGACCCAGAAAAGATATATGCCATAACCAAAATGCCAGCCCCCAGAAATAAAAGCAAGCTTCATACATTTCTAGGCATGGTAGCTTACGTTAGAAGATTCATCCCTGACTGGGGTGCTCTGGCTGCCCCCTGTCAGCCATTACAGACAAAACAACCAAGTTTGTTTGGAAACCACTACAAGACCAATACTTATGCCAAAAAAGAGCATATGGTCACCTCCCATATCCTCCAATACCCAAATTGTGATGGGATATACAAGTTAGAAACCAATGTATCTGACTACACCATAGGAGGGGTACTCTGTACCCAGACAACAGAAGCAGACTTCCTCCCTGTGGCGTACAAGTCAAGGAAACTATCTGAAGGCAAACAAAGATACCCCATAAACAACAAGGAATTGCTAGCTATTGTACACTGCCTCATGAAATAGTGATGTTATCTAGAAGGGGCCCAAACGTTCAAGGTCCTCACCAATCACAAATCATTAATATTCTTCAAGACACAACAACATTTGTAAAAAAGATGTAAATGTTGTCATTCACCATGTTTCAATTTTGCCTTTGATGGGTTATTTTGAGGACAAATCTCTCTCAAAGCTTTTGCCTCTCAAAAAGAGTCTGACTCCAAATTGGGAAATTCAATTGTTCAGTTTCCTAATTCTGTGCAACTCACTTGCCCCACTCATGCTTGTGGCAAGTGATCCTAATGTCCTAGTAGTGTTTGTGGTATTTTCAACCACTATATATTATATTTCTTATTCAACAATAAAAAATAAGTTCTATTCACATTTTTGTCTTTGTGTCCCCCGTACTTTAGGCACCTCTCTAGCCACGTCTAGTAGATATTATTCAATCAGGGCAACAAGGTAATTACATAGCCTTCCCTGCCATTACAACCAAGAATTAGTAAAAATCTAATCCTAAGGTTAGGATTTCCTGTTGTGTATCTGTGCTGCACCTCAGAACACATCAAAAATTGTGCTCACTACAGGGGCTGTAAGCTCCTTGGTTACCCCCTTTGCAACCACGTTTTCAGGTCCTTTGTCTCCTCCTATACAAGAGCCAACTTCCCCTGAAATCACCAGTCCTCCTATCAAGGAAAACGGCACTGACCCACCTATTGTCCCTAGTGTGCTGAACCTTGGGAATGGTCACCCCCTAGTGGCCTACCCTTTGGGCACCCCTGACTTGGAAAAATTCATAACAGTAGCCCTTGGGCTAGCCTGTGATGGGCCATCCCTTACCTCCAGCTATAGCTCAGTTAAGTGGAATACTATAAATCAATTGTGGCTTCATAATCTCCACAGCATCCCGTCTCAAAGCTGAATCCGCTGAGCACCTATTGCCATCCTTTGTACAACGTGTCTTAGCCCACCATCAAATGGTGTTAGGACTCCACCTTCAGGAGATTTTTTTCTCTGCAAGCAGCTGTCACTCATCACTGGGATCAGTTTGCTGCCTATCAACATAGATCTACTCCTTATTTTCCTTGGTGTCAGATAATCAGTGCTTCTCTGTCACTTCACAAACTTGATTAGTTAGTTCCATTGAGCAAATGCGCCTGTTCATCACATAATATGTTAGAGAGCGTCTACGTGAGTTCCATCAACTAGAACAACCCTGGCAAGCCCAAGTAGATTCTACCTTGAATTCCTATCTTACTGAATTAAAACAACTTGTACAACAGCTCAATGCATTCTGCACTTACTCTTTCAATCAACTGCAAAAAGTGGCAAACCTTGCTGCTAGAGGCCTTTGCAAGCTCAGTGGAGAATTTGATCATGAAAGGATTGCCACACCGCTACCATTACCAATCTCCAGACTCAAGTGAATGAATTTTCTATACCAAGCAAGATTTTCTGCCTTATCCCCCATCTGACAATCTGATGGATAGAGAACAGAGGCTGTGGATGCCATTCAAGAGCTACAAGCGTCTACCTGCAGCCAAGATTGTCCTACTGAAGCACCTCAGCCTGATCCTCAATGCTTGCCTTGACAACTCAAGTTGCTGCTAAAGCAAGAGGTTGCTGTTTTATGCAAAATGTTGGCAACTGCTGCAATTCTACTTAGGGTTATTGATGATGGCTGCTTCCCTGGACTGCCATGAGCCCCCCTGAATCCACTTTGTTAGAGATTTGATTGCTATAGCTAATAAGATGGACCACTTGAAACAGGATCATTCCAAACTTGATAAAGACATTCAATAAATGAGCAAATTAATTGATTCAGTGGATGACAGGTTTACCCCTTGCCTCTCAGTGGGTCCTTCCCTTACCTCCCAGATGGCTGAGCTTTCCACAGTAGTAACAACATAGGGCCAACTTCTAGAAATTAATAAGCAACAGACCACTTTAGCTAATAATACGGGTGCCCACACTGCTGAGACCTTGACTACTGTCAATGAGAGTATTCGTCAGCTGTGGGCCAGACATCCTCCCTCCAAATATGAAGCAGAATTCTCCCTGCGCATAAATGTACCCAATAGCAACAATGGTGGTCCAACTCCTGAAGCACACTTTAAACCTATCTTTAAGCAAGTCTTTGACCCCAAAACTAATACCATTGCAGCTTTCCTAACTATTAATAAAACTGCCATGAGGAGAACCTCTGATGAGATTAAGAAGGAACAAATTCTAACCTGCCTGCACCCAACCTGTCAGGAGGTAGAGTGCCTGAGTTGCCTAACATTAAAACTTGAGAAGAAATGAAGCGGCTTCTGATTAAAAAATTGGTGGCAGCCTTAGTTTGGAAGTGAAGAAGGACACCTTCATGCACAAGACTTTTGATTTAAGGAAGTTCTTTCTGAACTTGGAGATAGATTATACATGGAAAGACAACAACTGATAACAAGCAGAAAATTGATAGCACACAAAGCTTACATGGCTTGTGCTCAAGCACTCAAGGGTAAGAAGCTCCTGTGTCTTCACTTCAAGGCTCATAAAGCCATCTTTCCTCCATGAAGTACATAAAGACATTGTTGCAGATATGCACTTTACCCATTATGGGGCGGTTGTGAGGGAAATTTTTGTGCTGCCTCTAGCTCTGGTTTGTCTTCCTGTGATCCTCACATCCTCACTATGAACTTGCAGAATGCTCCTAGACGCCAAGGTTGTCATAACTGTGGCCAAATAGGTCACCATTATCAAGCCTGCACCAATCCTTGGGTAGAAGGGGCTGATTCCAAGGAGCAGGTGGGAAAAAACAGTCAACCTAGAGGTGGAGACGCTCTTGGTTGACAATTTTCCCAGTCTCCTTCAATTCCTCCCTATATAGATGGCTCTGGGCCTGCTGACACTGAGGCTCCCCCCATTCTGCTGCTGTTCCACATTATCTCTGACAACTTTGACATGGATTATTTAGATGCTGATAATCCCAACACCATATGGGTATTCAGTTCTTGCTGTCCCCAAAACCATTGTGGTCCCTTATAAATTACTCTCTGGGAAAACTACAACAACTTCCAAGCCTTTGCCTGAAGCCAAAGAAGTTGTCTCTTGCCCATACCTAACTCAGGCTAGAAGATCTCACGTGCTTGTAGAGTCGTCCAAAGAGGCTGCTAAAATTGCTGACGCTGTATTCAAGAATGTTTCAGTTTTGCTTCCTCTCCAGACTGTTTATAGTAGTTTCCAAGCTTAAGATACATGAATAAAAAGTGGGGAAAAACTAGGAGAAGCCCAGGACATCCTGGCCGTCCTTCCACCCTTTGGTTGTACTACCACTTGTGCAGAAATATCCATTCAAAAGGTGAAAATTAAGGTCGTCTTGGACACTGGATCTCCTGTTAATTTTGTCTCCTCAAAGCTTGTCAAGAAACTCATGATTGCTTCCAACCTTAACTATCACAAGTTGTAGGGTACAGCTAAGATATTCATGAATTGCGCTATAGGGGCTTATTCTGCTCTTCCCATGCAGTTGGGAAAGCTACTCTTAACTGCACCTGCTGCTGTCTTGGAAAATGAGAGTTATGATCTCCTAGTTGATAATCAGTTCCTTAGAGAATATAATGGGATCATCAACTTGAAGTATGGCTACCTCTCTATCTTAGGGTACAAAGTCCCTCTGATCTTTGAAGAGCCTGTTAAAGTCCCCAGAAAACACCTCAAGATGAGTGCCTTAGAATATCCCACCAGTGATTTTCACCCTAAAATACTGTACCCATTTATCCAACATAAAGTGCCCTCTTATGGCTTGCCCTGTGTCTGGGGGGATTCCTCTGCTGGCCACTTTTGCTGGAACCATTCCCTCTGGATATCAAGCTATCCTAGACTCCCAAATACCATATGAGTTACCTGAGCGCACTTTCCTAGAGTTATACTCTCCTCCCTTGATAGGCCGCAACAAACCCTACCTCTGCCTGGAAATCTTGGATGTATCTTATAAAAACCCTGTTTAATTGCTGGTTGCCAGCTTAACTGCTCTCCCCATACATGTGTCAAGAGAGCAGGTTGTTGGCTATGGCAAGTTGCTGAATGCACCTGATGTCCTATTACTACATCCCTGTTGGTATGTTCCGGGATTTTTATTTACCTGAAGACAAGCCCCAAGTCCTATCCTTGTTCACTGCTCAGGATTTCCCGCAGCTATCTCTGGTCCAACAGAAGGAGTGCTTAATTTTCTAGATCAGTTTTCAGATACTTTGCTAAAGATAGAACTGATTGTTGTTCATCCAAAAGAGTTATTCACCATATTGATGCTGATGAAGCTCACCCCTTTTGCACTAAACCATATTGCAACAGTTGTATAGAGGAAACTCATGCGTCTAAAGAGTTCAATTAACTTTTAGACACTGGGCTACTGGCTAATTCCTAAAGTCTGAAGGCCTCCTCCTTGCTCATAATGAAGAGGAAGAATGGAGGTCATTATATTGTGATGACTACAGTAGATTGAACTCCTTAACCAAAAAGGATTCTTACCCCCTGCTGTGTATTGATGATGCTCTCTGCTACCTTGGAGGCTCTAAGTTCTTCTCTGTTATGGATCTAGCATCTGGGTACTGGCAAGTTGATCTCACAGCCAAGGATAGAAAGAAGGCCGTGCTCATCACTTCTGAAGGACTATTTGAGCCTACACACATACTGCAAGGGCTCTGTAATGCCCCAGCTACCTTCCAAAGAGCCATGGATTTCATCCTCTGTGATTTAAAGCTCTTGTGTGTCCTAATGTACTTAATGATATAACAGTTTTTAGTGCGACCTTTACAAATCACCTGAATTGTCTTAAAGAAGTGTTTGTAATGATTTGAGAGGCTGGCCAAAAACTGAAACCATCTAAGTGTACTTTCTTCAAGGAACACCTTGAATTCTTGGGCCATGAGGTAACCCAGCAGGGATTCACCCAATGACCAAGAAAGTTGACGCCATTGAAAAAATGCTTCCACCCACCAGCCTGCAATAAGTACAGGTCTTTCCGGGCATTATGGGTTACTACAGGCAGTTTATTCCTGTCTTTGCCAATACTATCAAACCTTTGGTCCAGCTGTTATGTAATGTCCCTTTGAATGAACAGCTAGTCAACAACAAGCCTTTGAGACCCTTAAAAAACTCAAAGAGGCTCCCATCCTAGAGTATCATAACTACAATAAGGATTTCATCCTATACACTGATGCTAGCAACTTAGCTATCAGAGCCATCTTGGCCCAACTAGATGACAAGGGTGTGGATCACCCTGCAGTTTTTACTTCTTGTGTCCTAAACAAGCATAAAAGAATTACAGCGTCATAGAGAAAGGTGCCTTGCTGTGTTGCATGCAGTCAGCAGTTCTATCATAACTTGGATGGCACCTATTTCACTGTGGTCACTGACCACACTTTGCTTAAGTGGTTACAACAGCTTAAGGAACCAGAAGGACAACTAGCTAGATGGGCTCTCCGCCTCTAAGGTTATGACTATACTGTGCTACATTGTCCTGGGATACAACATCAAAGTAATAAGGGATTATCCAGAATGCCCATCCTTGATCTACACCCTTCTGAGACAGATTGACTGTATGAACTAACTGGATATCTTTTTCTTGTGGGAGAGTAAGACAGAAGAAGTTTGAATTGCCCTGTCCAAACTATCTTAGGACACGCTCATTTGTGACAATCAGCTCTTCAAAAAAGTACAAGACCAATACCTACCCTATGTATTACCTAGTCTTTGCCTCTCATTGGTGCTTCAAGCTCATATGGAGACGGGGTTATGGAGGCATTCCAAGACCTATGACTGGCTCCAGAAAACTATTTCTATGAAAACTTTTCCTACTGATTTCAGATGTCATAGCTAGTTGCCACAATTTCCAGCTCCAGCAACCTTGAGCTGCCTCTCACAAGTTTAAGCTAGTCCCCCTCAAACGTATTTCACACCATCAGCATTGACACTGTAGGGCCTCTCCATTGCTGCAGCTCTGGTTGTTGCTTTATCCTGATTGCTGTTGATCATTTAAGCAAGTGGGAAGAGGTTCTCCCTACTAAGGACATCACTGCCAAGACAACTACTGCCTTCCTGTTGCAAGACGTTTACCACTACCCTGGCTGCCCTTAAATGTTATTGTCTGTCAATGGGACTAACTTCAACTCCAAGTTGGTAACCTCTGTTGTTAAAGCCTTGGGGTCTCAGAAGTCTTTCTCTGCCCTATAATCCTTCTACTAATGTGGCAGTTGAGTGTGAAATTTGACTCTGGTTTCTATCATGAAGAAACTCACTTATTCTGACACTTGTAACTGAGATCTATACTTACCTGCCGCTCTCTTTGCTTATTGTCTTAGCAAACATTGTGTAACTGGGTATTCCCCCTTTGCTATGCTGTATGAGCGGGAGACCACCATTCTGTCACTCCTGGGGGCCCCTCTAATCTCCTCCAATAAAGCCATGAATCCTGATGACAATATCAAAGATCTAGTCAACTGCATCATTGATATACAGGATACTGCATACAATTATGTGTATACAACCAAAGTGCTTAAGCTCTCCCCTGAAAATGCTGGGAGATCCCCCTGATTGAGTTCAACATTGGTGACCATGTTTTCTCCTATTGGCATAGAGTAGGAGGAAAGGCTCATAGGCTAGACTTGTTGTGGATAGGGCTCTTGGAAGTGACCTTCAATTTATGGTCAGAGTAAACTGTGAAACTCCTCTCTAGTGATTGAAGGTTTGCTTGTGTGTATGCTAAGTTCCTCTTCAAGTACTACCCCCTAAGGTCAATCTAGAGAGGGGCCATGTTGTGAATACCACCATTCACTGTGTTTCAATTTTGCCTTCAATGGGTTATTTCGAGAACAAATCTCTCTCTTTTACTTTTCTTCCTCAACATAGTCTGGCTCCAAACTGGGAAATTCAATTGTTCAGTTTTCTGATTCTGCGCAACTCACTTGCCCCACTCATGCTTGTGGCAAGTGATCCTACCTTTCTTTAGTGTTTTGTGGTATTGTCAACCTATATATTATATTTCTTATTCAAAAATAAAAATTAAGTTCTATCCATCTTTTTGTCTTTGTGTCTCCCAGTACTTTGGCACCTCTCTAGCCACAACTAGTAGATATTATTTTAATCAGGACCACAAGGTAATTGCATATCCTTCCCTGTCATTCTAACCAAGACTTAGTGCAAATCTAATCCAAAGGTTAGGATTTCATATTATGTATCTGTACTGCACCTCAGAACACAACAATTGTGGTTGGCAACCCAGATTTGTCCCTGACTTGGAATCTTTCTTTTTCTAGTGGGATTGCCTCTATATCAACCTTTTTTTGTTCCATGTCTTCTTGGTCTTTCCTAGCACACTGCACATTAGGGTTGCTGTTTCCTGGAACCTTTTTGGACAGAGGTAATTGTGGTCCTGCGGCTGTAATAACAAGAGCAGGCTTTTGTCCATAGACAAGTTCATAAGGGCTTTTATCAGTATTGCAGTTAACTCTTGTTCTACAGACCCTGAGTGCAATTGGAAGCATATGAGCCCAGGCCTTTGGATTGTTAGCAGATAACTTGCTTAGGGCTTCTACAAGAGTGTCGTTCAGTTGTTCTACTTGTCCATTTGCTTGAGGGTGATATAGGCTGGTTGTGATGTGTATTACTCTGTTTTTGACAAGATACATATTGATGCCAATGGCCTTAAGTTTGGTGCCTCCATCTGTGATTAGAAGGTATGGTTTACCAAACTTGGCTATGATTTCTTTTCCAATGAATTATCTCACATTGTTACCCTTGTGCTCTTTAGTGGCTTGCGCCACAGGTCATCTGGTTGCATAGTCAATAGCTGTGATGATGTACTGTTTCCCTTTGTCTTTGCCAGACATTGGTCCCACAATATCCAGTGACCATACCTTGAAGGGTTGCGTGATGGATACATGTACTATTGACTTGGGTGATGCTTTGGTTCAGGTGTACTTCTCACAGAATTGCATTGTTCCAGTACTTTTTTGATACCATCTATCATTTTGGACCACCAGTAGTGTGTCTTGAGGTATTCATGCAAGTTTCTGCTACAGGTGTGTCCCAGGTCTCTGTGGTATCAGAGGATTGTGTCAATCTTTTGCATTGTTGGGATGTAAGGTGCAGTGTCACTATTTGAAAGTGTTTGGTGTAGTGTGACATATATGTTTTTGAACAGATGTTTGCTCTTAAGTACTTTCTCTTAGATGTCCATTGGTGTTCTAGGTGGAAACTCTTCCTGGAGATTCCCCATGATCAACATGGGCCAATCATGGTCCCCATCAGGCAATAGAACACGTTTACTGTATAGCCTTGATAAGGTGTCTGCGGTAAACATTTCCTTACCTGGCTTGTATTTAATTTGCATTAGATATCTCTGTGTGAGCCTCATTCATTTGGCTTGTCTTCTTGTTGTATTCTGAAACGCGGCACAGATACACAACAGGAAATCCTAACCTTAGGATTTGATTTTTACTAATTCTTGGTTGTAATGCAATGAAGGCTATTTAATTACCTTGTTGCCCTGATTGAAAAATATCTATTAGACGTGGCTAGAGAGGCGCCTAAAGTACGGGGGACACAAAGACAAAAATGTGAATAGAACTTATTTTCTATTGTTGAATAAGAAATATAATATATAGTGGTTGAAAATACCACAAAACACTACCAGGAAGGTAGGATCACTTGCCACAAGCATGAGTGGGGCAATTAAGTTGCACAGAATCAGGAAACTGTACAATTTAATTTCACAATTTAGTGCCATACTCATTTTAAGGGGAAAAAGAAAAAGAGAGAGATTTGTCCTCAAAATAACCCATTGAAGGCAAAAATAAAACACAGTGAATGTTGTTACTCACAACATTGCTCCCCTCTAGATTGACCTTTGGGGGGTAGTACTTGCAGAGGAACTTGGTGTGTACTTAAGCAAACAGACAACCACTGGAGAGAAGTTTCACAGTTTACTCTGACCATAAATTGAAGGTCACTTCCAAGAGCCCTATCCACAACAAGTCTAGCCTATGAGCCTTTCCTCCTACTCTATGCCAATAGGAGAAAACATGGTCACCAATGTTGAACTCAATCAGGGGGGATCTCCCAGCATTTTCAGGGGAGAGCTTAAGCACTTTGGTTGTATACACATAATTGTATGCAGTATCCTGTATATCAATGATGCAGTTGACTAGATCTTTGATATTGTCATCAGGATTCATGGCTTTATTGGAGGAGATTAGAGGGGCCCCCAGGAGTGACAGAGTGGTGGTCTCCCGCTCATACAGCATAGCAAAGGGGGAATACCCAGTTACACAATGTTTGCTAAGACAATAAGCAAAGAGAGCGGCAGGTAAGTATAGATCTCAGTTACAAGTGTCAGAATAAGTGAGTTTCTTCATGATAGAAACCAGAGTCAAATTTCACACTCAACTGCCACATTAGTAGAAGGATTATAGGGGCAGAGAAAGACTTCTGAGACCCCAAGGCTTTAACAACAGAGGTTACCAACTTGGAGTTGAAGTTAGTCCCATTGACAGACAATAACATTTAAGGGCAGCCAGGGTAGTGGTAAACGTCTTGCAACAGGAAGGCAGTAGTTGTCTTGGCAGTGATGTCCTTAGTAGGGAGAACCTCTTCCCACTTGCTTAAATGATCAACAGCAATCAGGATAAAGCAACAACCAGAGCTGCAGCAATGGAGAGGCCCTACAGTGTCAATGCTGATGGTGTGAAATACGTTTGAGGGGGACTAGCTTAAACTTGTGAGAGGCAGCTCAAGGTTGCTGGAGCTGGAAATTGTGGCAACTAGCTATGACATCTGAAATCAGTAGGAAAAGTTTTCATAGAAATAGTTTTCTGGAGCCAGTCATAGGTCTTGGAATGCCTCCATAACCCCGTCTCCATATGAGCTTGAAGCACCAATGAGAGGCAAAGACTAGGTAATACATAGGGTAGGTATTGGTCTTGTACTTTTTTGAAGAGCTGATTGTCACAAATGAGCGTGTCCTAAGATAGTTTGGACAGGGCAATTCAAACTTCTTCTGTCTTACTCTCCCACAAGAAAAAGATATCCAGTTAGTTCATACAGTCAATCTGTCTCAGAAGGGTGTAGATCAAGGATGGGCATTCTGGATAATCCCTTATTACTTTGATGTTGTATCCCAGGACAATGTAGCACAGTATAGTCATAACCTTAGAGGCGGAGAGCCCATCTAGCTAGTTGTCCTTCTGGTTCCTTAAGCTGTTGTAACCACTTAAGCAAAGTGTGGTCAGTGACCACAGTGAAATAGGTGCCATCCAAGTTATGATAGAACTGCTGACTGCATGCAACACAGCAAGGCACCTTTCTCTATGACGCTGTAATTCTTTTATGCTTGTTTAGGACACAAGAAGTAAAAACTGCAGGGTGATCCACACCCTTGTCATCTAGTTGGGCCAAGATGGCTCTGATAGCTAAGTTGCTAGCATCAGTGTATAGGATGAAATCCTTATTGTAGTTATGATACTCTAGGATGGGAGCCTCTTTGAGTTTTTTAAGGGTCTCAAAGGCTTGTTGTTGACTAGCTGTTCATTCAAAGGGACATTACATAACAGCTGGACCAAAGGTTTGATAGTATTGGCAAAGACAGGAATAAACTGCCTGTAGTAACCCATAATGCCCGGAAAGACCTGTACTTATTGCAGGCTGGTGGGTGGAAGCATTTTTTCAATGGCGTCAACTTTCTTGGTCATTGGGTGAATCCCTGCTGGGTTACCTCATGGCCCAAGAATTCAAGGTGTTCCTTGAAGAAAGTACACTTAGATGGTTTCAGTTTTTGGCCAGCCTCTCAAATCATTACAAACACTTCTTTAAGACAATTCAGGTGATTTGTAAAGGTCGCACTAAAAACTGTTATATCATTAAGTACATTAGGACACACAAGAGCTTTAAATCACAGAGGATGAAATCCATGGCTCTTTGGAAGGTAGCTGGGGCATTACAGAGCCCTTGCAGTATGTGTGTAGGCTCAAATAGTCCTTCAGAAGTGATGAGCACGGCCTTCTTTCTATCCTTGGCTGTGAGATCAACTTGCCAGTACCCAGATGCTAGATCCATAACAGAGAAGAACTTAGAGCCTCCAAGGTAGCAGAGAGCATCATCAATACACAGCAGGGGGTAAGAATCCTTTTTGGTTAAGGAGTTCAATCTACTGTAGTCATCACAATATAATGACCTCCATTCTTCCTCTTCATTATGAGCAAGGAGGAGGCCTTCAGACTTTAGGAATTAGCCAGTAGCCCAGTGTCTAAAAGTTAATTGAACTCTTTAGACGCATGAGTTTCCTCTATACAACTGTTGCAATATGGTTTAGTGCAAAAGGGGTGAGCTTCATCAGCATCAATATGGTGAATAACTCTTTTGGATGAACAACAATCAGTTCTATCTTTAGCAAAGTATCTGAAAACTGATCTAGAAAATTAAGCACTCCTTCTGTTGGACCAGAGATAGCTGCGGGAAATCCTGAGCAGTGAACAAGGATAGGACTTGGGGCTTGTCTTCAGGTAAATAAAAATCCCGGAACATACCAACAGGGATGTAGTAATAGGACATCAGGTGCATTCAGCAACTTGCCATAGCCAACAACCTGCTCTCTTGACACATGTATGGGGAGAGCAGTTAAGCTGGCAACCAGCAATTAAACAGGGTTTTTATAAGATACATCCAAGATTTCCAGGCAGAGGTAGGGTTTGTTGCGGCCTATCAAGGGAGGAGAGTATAACTCTAGGAAAGTGCGCTCAGGTAACTCATATGGTATTTGGGAGTCTAGGATAGCTTGATATCCAGAGGGAATGGTTCCAGCAAAAGTGGCCAGCAGAGGAATCCCCCCAGACACAGGGCAAGCCATAAGAGGGCACTTTATGTTGGATAAATGGGTACAGTATTTTAGGGTGAAAATCACTGGTGGGATATTCTAAGGCACTCATCTTGAGGTGTTTTCTGGGGACTTTAACAGGCTCTTCAAAGATCAGAGGGACTTTGTACCCTAAGATAGAGAGGTAGCCATACTTCAAGTTGATGATCCCATTATATTCTCTAAGGAACTGATTATCAACTAGGAGATCATAACTCTCATTTTCCAAGACAGCAGCAGGTGCAGTTAAGAGTAGCTTTCCCAACTGCATGGGAAGAGCAGAATAAGCCCCTATAGCGCAATTCATGAATATCTTAGCTGTACCCTACAACTTGTGATAGTTAAGGTTGGAAGCAATCATGAGTTTCTTGACAAGCTTTGAGGAGACAAAATTAACAGGAGATCCAGTGTCCAAGACGACCTTAATTTTCACCTTTTGAATGGATATTTCTGCACAAGTGGTAGTACAACCAAAGGGTGGAAGGACGGCCAGGATGTCCTGGGCTTCTCCTAGTTTTTCCCCACTTTTTATTCATGTATCTTAAGCTTGGAAACTACTATAAACAGTCTGGAGAGGAAGCAAAACTGAAACATTCTTGAATACAGCGTCAGCAATTTTAGCAGCCTCTTTGGACGACTCTACAAGCACGTGAGATCTTCTAGCCTGAGTTAGGTATGGGCAAGAGACAACTTCTTTGGCTTCAGGCAAAGGCTTGGAAGTTGTTGTAGTTTTCCCAGAGAGTAATTTATAAGGGACCACAATGGTTTTGGGGACAGCAAGAACTGAATACCCATATGGTGTTGGGATTATCAGCATCTAAATAATCCATGTCAAAGTTGTCAGAGATAATGTGGAACAGCAGCAGAATGGGGGGAGCCTCAGTGTCAGCAGGCCCAGAGCCATCTATATAGGGAGGAATTGAAGGAGACTGGGAAAATTGTCAACCAAGAGCGTCTCCACCTCTAGGTTGACTGTTTTTTCCCACCTGCTCCTTGGAATCAGCCCCTTCTACCCAAGGATTGGTGCAGGCTTGATAATGGTGACCTATTTGGCCACAGTTATGACAACCTTGGCGTCTAGGAGCATTCTGCAAGTTCATAGTGAGGATGTGAGGATCACAGGAAGACAAACCAGAGCTAGAGGCAGCACAAAAATTTCCCTCACAACCGCCCCATAATGGGAAGAGTACATATCTTCAACAGCATTTTTTGCTCTTCATAGAGGAAAGAATGGTATTATGAGCCTTAAAGTAGAGACACAGAGGCTGATTAGCTTTGAGGCTTGAGCGCAAGCCATGTAAGCTTTGTGTGCTATCAATTTTCTGCTTGTTATCAGTTGTTGTCTTTCCATGTAGAAATTATCTGTAAATTTAGATTGAGTCTCCTTAAATTTGAAAGCAATGTGCATGAAGGCGTCCTTCTTCACTCTCAAACTATGGTTGCCACCAATTTTATCAATCAGAAGCCACTTATTTCTTCCCAAGTTTCAATGGTGGACAACTCAGGCACCACTACCTCCTGTCAGGTTGGGTGCAGGCAGGTTAGAATGTGTTCCTTCTTTTCCTCATCAGAGGCTCTGCTCATGGCATTTTCATAGATAGTTAGGAAAGCTGCAATGATATATGTTTTGGGGTCACAGACTTGCTTAAAAATAGGTTTGAAGTGCGCTTCAGGAGTTGGACCATCATTGTTGCTATTGAGTACATTTATGTGCTGTGAGAATTCTGCTTCATATTTGGAGGGGGATGCCTGGCCCACAGCTGAAAAACACTCTCTTCAAGAGTAGTCAAGGTCTCAGCAGTGCGGGCACCAGTGTTATTAGTGTCAATTTTATACTTATGGGAAGAAAAATAAATGGAAAAAGGGGAAGATTTAAGAAGAGAATGATACTTTATTGAATATGAATATAGAATAACATATAGTATCATGGCAAGCCACATACTGTCCATGTACGTCATGGGGGTCATGGGGCTTATCTGAGTAGTCTTTCTTTTGAGTCACAAGGCTAATTAAGTTGCTCATTCAGGACCTGGATTGAGTGATACCTGTCATAGATTATTGACTGATAATGATGCCACCAGTTTATTGACTGGCTGGTGAACCATTTGGTGAGCCATTCAGTGATTTACATGGGGTGTTTATTCCTGGAGAGGGAGTAATCAAAGATGTTGCAACATCTCCCCCTGGGGTGCTGGAAGGCAGAGCCTTGGGATTTTTCTTAAGAGTGTTGGGGATGTGGGCCTGGTATTGATCCAGTTTGGCATTGGGAACAGGGAGTCTGGAACTTTTTTGGGCTGTATTTGCTTTGCACAGGCAGAGGCGGTTGTAGTGCATACATTTCAGTTCTTTCCAAGTTCTAATCCCTTTTATGAGATAGATGTTGTTGGGCTTGACTTTCATGACAATGCCTGGTCCACGCAATCCTGAGTCCAGCTTGTGTTGATCATAATTGACAACCCAGATTTTGTCCCCAACTTGGAATCTCTCTTGTTGTAATGGGATTGCTTCCCTTTGACTCTTTGGCGTTCCATCTCCTCTTGGTCTTTTCTGGCATGTTGTATGTTAGAGTTTCTGTTTCCTGGAACCTTTTGGACAGAGGTAATTGTGGTCCTGCGGCTGTAATAACAAGAACGGGCTTTTGTCCATAGACAAGTTCATAAGGGCTTTTATCTGTATTGCGGTTAACTCTTGTTCTACAGACCATGAGTGCAATTGGAAGCATATCAGCCCAGGCCTTTGGATTGCTAGCAGATAACTTGCTTAGGGCTTCTACAAGAGCGTCATTCAGTTGTTCTACTTGTCCATTTGCTTGAGGGTGATATAGGCTGATTGTGATGTGTATTACTCTGTTTTTGACAAGATACATATTGGTGCCAATGGCCTTAAGTTTGGTGCCTCCATCTGTGATTAGAAGGCCAGGTTTAACAAACTTGGCTATGATTTCTTTTCCAATGAATTGTCTCACATTGTTGCCCTTGCACTCTTTAGTGGCTTGCGCCACAGGCCATCTGGTTGCATAGTCAATAGCTGTGATGATGTACTGTTTCCCTTTGTCTTTGCCAGACATTGGTCCCACAATATCCAGTGACCATACCTTGAAGGGTTGCGTGATGGATATATGTACTATCAACTTGGGTGGTGCTTTGGTTCTGTGTACTTCTCACAGATTTTGCATTGTTCCAGTACCTCTCTGATATCATCTAGCATTTTGGGCCACCAGTAGCGTGTCTTGAGGTATTCATGCAGGTTTCTGCTATGAGTGTGTCCCAAGTCTCTGTGATATTGGAGGATTGTGTCATCTTTTGTGTTGAGAGGACATAGGGTACAGTGTCACCATTTGGGAGTATTTGGTGAAGGGTACCATATAAATTTTTGAACTGATGTTTGTTTTTAAGGAATTTTTTTGGATGTCCATTGGTGTGCCAGGTGGGAACCCTTCCTGGATATTCCCCATGATTAACATGGGCCAGTTGGGGTTGCCATCAGCGCAGAGGACATGTTTGCTGTATAGCCTTGACAGGGCATCTGCAGTAAGCATTTCCTTTCCTGGCTTATATTTGATTTGCATGGGGTATCTCTGTATGAGACTCATTATCAGGAATGCATTTTTTATTTCTCCTGACAACAACAATGAAATCCTGAGAATTCAAGGATCTGGTAACTCTTCTCCTGATTGGTATTTCCCTCCAGTTCCTAGAAATGATTTATTAGAAGGAAGTATTTGTTCTCTATTACCTTTTGAAGATATACTATCCACTCCGGTGCCCTTCTTTCTTGTGAGCACAGGGATTGAACCCGGGTCTTCTTGCTTGCTGTTGGACCACATATACAACATTAGTATTTTGAATTTGAACTTACCTTTGCCAAGACACAAGTTGACCGCCTAAAGCTAATCAGATGATGCAACAGGACCAGGAGCTTTTGAAATTGATTTCACTTCAAACAAAGATAACGTTAAGAAAACACTAAGCTCTGTACGTGATTTTAATCAAGTAATTGTTTATCCTCTTCTGGTGTTGCAGCTGCACACCAGAAGCCCCCAAGCTGTTGGTTCTCTAACAGCTGGGGTAAATGAGACCCAGCTGTTTGGAGAAGCCTCAGCATGGTCAGTTATTTTTAAAAATAATTTTTTTTAAAAATTTAAGTCAAAGCTCCCCCTGCCAAGTTTTCCTCCCCAAATTTCCCCAATATTCTCCAATTCCCCTTGAAAACTATCATTTAAACAGCACTTGAAATTCTATAAAAAGGCTCCATTTGTCAGGGTGTTTGATTGTTCAGTAAATAAAGTCAATTTCCTTACCTACTTGATTTATTCTTTTGCCTGCTCTCCAGTCCTGAAATCAAACACCATGATGATACCCAAGTCATCCCAATGGGGATCATTTGGGTATAAATGGTTGGTTTGATTGCTCCTTGTCCAGTCCCTTACTTCAGGCATATCTTTTGGAACCAGAGAAGATTCTGGTTAATTTCCTCCCAATTGCCTGGACAAGTTATGGTGCTGAGTGGTACCAGGCGTATGGTACACTGCCAATCCATTGTCCAGAATCCCCCAATCATAGAGGAACCACAGGTCATGGGAGCCAGTCCACCCACTCCTTCCTTATTTCATCCCTTGGCTTCTGTTTTCCTTCTAAGTTATCTTGGAGCTTACTTCATGTTGGGAAGGTTCAACCCCCTTTTGGGTCAATACTGTCTTATTGGAGAATTGTTCCATATGGGTATGGTCTCTGTTCCATTTGGTTCTCTAATTACAGGGTTGAATCCATTGGCTGGCCATACACCTTTTAGGTGGTATGTTTCCAAGTGGATGGGTTCCTGACACGCACCCACTTGGCTTGTCTTCTTGACAAGTGTTGTTGTGTTTTGAACAATACCATAGACTTATGGTCAGTGAGTACTTTAAACATTTGGGCTCCTTCCAGAAAGCATTGCCACCCTATGAGGCATTATATGATGGCTACCAACTCCTTGTTGTGTATAAAGTATCTTTGTTCACCCTCAGATAGTTTCCTTGATTTATATGCCACAGGGAGGAAGTCATTTTCTGTCGTTTGGATACAGAGTACTCCTCTTATGGCATAGTCAGAAGCATCAGTTTCTAGTTCATAGATCCCCTCACCATTTGGATATTAGAGGATAGGGGTGGTGACCATGTGTTCTTCAGTTGGCGGAAGTGTTGATCATGTAGTGGTGTCCAGACAAACCCAGTTGTTTTGCCTGTGATGGCAGATAGGGGGCTGTTAGGGCGCCCCAGTTGGGGATGAACCTTCTTATATAGGCTACCATTCTAAGAAAGGTGGGGAGTTCACTTTTATTTCTTGGAGCTGGTATCACATTTATGGCACATATCTTGTATAGATCTGGTTTTATTCTGTCATTGCTGATAATGTGACCAAGTAATGGAATTTCTGCTGAGAAGAATTCACACTTTGATGGTTTTGCAACCAGTTGGGTTTTTTCAAGAGTGCAGAGGACCAGGCGCAGTCTTTCCAGTGTTGCTCCAGGTTGGGCTGAAAGAATGACATTATCCAAGTAGATAATTGCTTGTTTTCTAATGTGTTCCTTGAAAACTTTGTTCATGAAGGTCACAAAGGTACTGGGAGTGTTTGGCATGCCAAAGTTGAGAACAACACATTCAAAGGATCCATATTTAGTTCTAAATGCAGTCTTTGGAATGTCTTCAGGTTTCACGTAAATTTGGTGGTAACCTGCTGTCAAGTTAATCTTTGTAAAGACTTTGGACCCCCCCAGGGCGTCAAAAAGGCCGTTAATTAGGGGTAGGGGATACCTGTTCTTAATTGTGACATTTTTGAGCGCTCTGTAATTGGTGTTGAGGCGTAGCCCTCCATCTTTCTTTGCCAAAAATAAGACAGTAGTGCCAAAGGGTGACCTTGATGGTTTTATGAGGCTTTTTTTATGTGCTTTATCAAGATAAGCCTTTAGGGCCTTGTCTTCTTGTGGTATGAGGCAGTAGATAGGTTATTATTTAGGTACACTCCCTTGAGGTCTATTTTGTGTTATATGCAGCAGTCAGAAGTAGTCCTGGCAGTGCTTCTTGGAAAATAGTGGGGAACTTGTTAACTAGCTGGTCCTGGATGGGGTTCTTTTTGTGTCAAGTCTCCGTATTTTTAAAGTGGATGATCTTGTATGTACATGTACTCTAATTAATTTTGCTAGGGTGACTTCTTTTTGTGTCTCCATGATTTTCACAAATACATGATCCCTTATAAGCATGTCAAGGTGGGTTGGATAAACATGGTGGTGTACTTCTCCTTGTTGTATGGTGAGGGTAGCACTGTCCCAGTTAATGTGAGGTTTGGTCTTTCTCATCCAGTCCAGGCCAAGTATAACATCAAACTTGAGGATTGGTATTATTGGACCGCTGAGTGTGATTTGTACGTCTCCCATCTGGGCGCGGAAAGGTTTAGCCTCTAGAGTGACTGGTGTGCTTCTGTTTTCCGCCATGATAACTCTCCTGATCTTGCTTTGATTGGTAGTTATTTTCATGAGGTCAGCAAATTTCTTGTTGATAGGGACTGGTCTGCACCAGTGTCAAATAGTGTGGTGCCCTGATATCTGCAAAAACCAAAAGGATAAGTGAGGAGTTTATTTCCAGTTTGGGCAGCAAACAGTAGAGGGTTGCTGGAGGGTACTTGGACATGGTGAGTGAATCCAAGTCCTGGTTCCTGTACAAGTCTTGTAGGTTGGGGGATGGCGGCTTGCCTACGCACTCCCCTGAGCTTTTCCCTCCTTGTTGGTATCTTTGGTGCTTACCTGGGTAGCTTGTGCAGTTTAATTCCCAGTTCAAGGATGGGAGTTGTTGGCTTGGTTGCCTTTCTTATTGGGTCAAGGATCCTTCTTGGCTGAAGGACTCTCTTTGAGCTTATTGGTTGTGTGTAGATTGTCAGATTTTTGGGATGCATGTTTGCCTTCCAAGAATACTTCTTCAAGGTTCTTGCAGTGGGTCATATCAAACTGACGTCTATTGTGTGTGGGAAGACCATTATAGAAATCCAAAGGTGGTCCAGCTTCATCAAAGTTGATGGTGTTGGGTGCGCGGTCATGTAGGTCTTTGTATGCAGCAATGTATTCATCAATTGTTCCTGTCATCTTGAAGGTTCAAAGTTCTTTCATGATTACCACGTCAGAATCCTGCATGGAAATTTTTTGAGGAATGCAATTTTGAATAGTTCCCAGTCTCTCTTTTGGTTGGGATGTTGGGCTATCCATCCACTTACAAAGCGTGAGGCAAGCCTGTTATGTGGAGGGTAATTTCACTGACCCAGAGTCTTTGGGGGTAATCCATTTGCTCAAATTTGCTTTGTGTACTGTTGACCCAAATAGAGGCATTTTCCTGGCATAGTCCTGTGAAGGCGTTAATTTCAGCTGTACGCAGGCGCTGAAATACAATATTGGGTATTTCAGGCTGCTGTGGTGCTGTTGTGATTGAGGTTGTGGATAACATTATTTGGGCTTTGAGAGTGTTGTATTGTTTGATGGGTACAAGGATGTTGTTGTAGATAAAGAAACCTGCGGGAAAATCTTGTCCTTCTTCATAGTCTCTCCAGCCGTTAGGGAGTGCCATTGCTTGGGTTCTTTTCTTAGGAGGAATTTTTTCTTCAAGTTGGGTAGATATGGAAAACCTACTTCTTCTACCACTGTTGAGTTTATACTTCTGGGAAGTATAATAAACGGAAAAAGGGAAGATTTAAGATTAGAATGATACTTTATCTAATATGAATATAGAATAATATATAGTATCATGACAAGCCACATGCTGTCCATGTACGTCATGGAGGTCATGGGGCTTATCTGAGTAATGTTTCTCTTGAGTCACAAGGCTTAATTAAGTTGTGTTCCATTTAGGACCTGCTCTAAGTGATCCCTGTCATAGATAGTTGACTGATAATGGTGCCACCAGTTTATTGACTGGCTGGTGAACCATTCAGTGAGCCATTCAGTGATTTACTTGGGGCGTTAATTCCCAAGAGGGAGTAATCAAAGATGTTGCAAAATTAGCTAAGGTGGTCTGTTGCTCAGTAACATCTAGGCATTAGTCCTGTGTTTTTACTACTATAGAAAGCTTAGCCAGTCAGGAGTTAAGAGAAGGACCCACTGAGAGGCAAGGAGCAAACATGTCATTCACTGAATCAATTAATTTGCTCATTTCTTGCACATCTTTATTAAGGTTGGAATGGTCCCATTTCAAGTGATCCACTTCATTAGCTAGAGCAATCAACTCTCTAGCACAGTGGATTTGGGGGGCTCATGGCGGCAAGGGTAGAAGTCATCATCATCAATAATCCCAGTTGGGCTAGCAGCACTTGCCACCCTTTTTTGTAAGGCAGCAACCTCTTGCTGTAGCTCAGCAACTTGAGCTGTCAAGGCAAGCATTGAGGATCAGGCTGAGGTGCTTCAGTAGGACAATCTTGGCTGCAGGTAGACGCTTGTAGCTCTTGAATGGCATCCCCCTAGTTTCTGTTCTCTATCTATCAGATTGTCAGATGGAGGAGAAGGCAGACCATCTGGCTTGGGTGTAGACAATTCATTCACTTAAGTCTGGAGCTTGGTAATGGCAGTGGCGTGGCAATCCTTTCTTGATCAAATTCTCCACTGAGCTTGCAAAGGCCTCTAGCAGCAAGGTCTGCTACTTGTTGCAGTTGATTGAAAGAATAATCACAGAAAGCATTGAGTTGTTGTACAAGTTGTTTTAATTCAGTAAGATAGGCGTTCAAGGTAGAATCTACTTGGGCTTACCAGGGTTTTTCTAGTTGGTGGAACTCATGTATACGCTATCTGACATATTCTGTGATGGACAGGCGCATTTGCTCAATAGAATTAACTAAGTAAGTTTGTGAAGTGACAGTGCTGCGCTGATTATCTGATACCAAGGAAAACAAGGAGTAGATCCACTGTTGATAGGCAGCAAACTGATACCAGTGATGAGTGACAGCTGCTTGCAGAGACAAAATCTCCTGAAGGTGGAGCCCTAACACCATTTGATGGTGGGCTAAAGCAGGTTGTACAAAGGATGTCAATAGGTGCTCAGCAGATCCAGCTTTGAGAGGGGATGCTGTGGAGATTATGAAGCCACAATCAATTCATAGTATTCCACTTAACTAAACTATAGCTGGAGGTAAGGAATGGACCATCACAGGCTAGCCCAAGGGCTACCGCCATGAATTTTTCCAAGTCAGGAGTGCCCAAAGGGTAGGCCACTAGAGGGACCATTCCCAAGCTTCAGCACAGCAGGGACAATAGATGGGTCTGTGATGTCTTCCTTGATAAAAGGACTGATAATTTCAGGGGAAGTTGGCTCTTGTATAGGAGGAGGCAAAGGACATGAAAATTTGGTTGTAAAGGGGGTAACCAAGAAGCTTACAGCCCCTGTAGTGAGTAGAATTTTTGATTGTTCTGAGGTGCAGCACAGATACACAACAGGAAATCCTAACCTTAGGATTAGAGTTGTACTAAGTCTCATTTAGAATAGCAGTTAAGGCTATGTGATTACCTTGTGGCCCTGATTAAAATAATATCTACTAGACGTGGCTAAAGGGGCGCCAAAGTACTGGGAGACACAAAAACAAAAATGTGAATAGAACTTAATTTTTATTGGTGAATAAGAAATAGAATATATAGTGGTTGATAATACCACAAACACTACTAGGACAGTAGGATCACTTGCCACAAGCATGAGTGGGGCAAGTGAGTTGCGCAGAATCAGAAAACTGAACAATTGAATTTCCCAATTTGGAGCCAGACTATGTTGAGGAAGAAAAGTAAAAGAGAGAGATTTGTACTCAAAATCACTCATTGAATGCAAAATTGAGACATGGTAAATGGCAGCATTCACAACAACAAATGGCACAAATGGACCCTGGGTTACGTGGACCAGGCATTATCATGGAAGTCAAACCCAACAATACCTACGTTGTCAAAGGAATTGGCGCTCAAACTGAATTAAAATGTGTGTACTATGACAAACTTGGTCTATGTAAAGCAAGAAATCCTAACACAATTCCAGACTCCCTGTTCTCAATGCCAAACTGGATCAATACTAAGCCCATATCCCCAACACTCTCAAGAAAATTCCCAAGGTTCTGCCTTCCAGAATCCCAGGGGGAGATGTTGCAACATATTTGATCACTCCCTCTTGGGTAATTAACACTTTAAGTTGCTCACCAAATGAGTCACTGAATTGCTCACCAACCAGTAATTTGGTGGCACTACTATCATTTGGCATTCAATTACAGGGATCAAACAATCCAGATCCTAAGCAGAACACAACTTGAATAAGCCTTGTGAATTAAGAGGAACATTACTCAGATAAGCCTCATGACTTCCATGACGTACATGGACAGTATGTAGCTTTCCATAATACTATATATATTCCTATTTTCAGGAAGCCAGGCATAGTTAGAGGCATTGGTTGACTTGGGACAGGATACAGTTGGGCCAGAAGGTAATGCCCACCATAGATGGGTGCTAACTTGATAATATAGGATACAGATTGCCCAAGCAAAGACCAGGGCCCTGAGTTAGGCACCATAGTGTCTAACATTCCCATCAAAGTAATGTAGAGTACTCCAAACAGTTGGGTGGACGTAGTCTTGGCTGTAGTGGGGGTCTCCATTGGGCAGTTGGGTCACGGGGTTAAGGGCAGATTCATGGGAACAAAGTAGGCAGGAAGATAATTGTACTTGTCTTTGAAAAATCTTGGCGGCCTCTTGTACCACTTTTCTTCATGTCCTATGTATTCAGTTTCTCTAGTCCTTGCCAAGGGATCAGCAATGAGGATGGTCTCCAAGTTGTACTCCACATAGGTGGGGTTGGGTGGGTATTTGGTAAAATGCACAGGTCCAAAGGGGGCTCCTGGGGGACAGTATAGTGCCTGGGGAGGGTCAGCAGGTTGGTCTCCAGAGGGGGCAGTTGCCTGATGGTCTACTTGGCTGGAGTTAAGATGGAAGATCACTAAGACTAGATAAGGTAAGATTTGTTCAAACCAAAGGTTTGTAAAACTTTATTATTAAAAATGACAATATGGTCATCACCATACTGCCGGGGCTTTTATACCATGGGTTTTTACTTCTTTGATTTTTGCAGGGTTCAGGTTCACAGATAAGGCACTGGCAGGGCATGGATGCAACTGTAATACAGTCACATTGGGCTGTGGTTTCATAAAGAGGTTGAATTTTGATGAATTTCATAGGTTGAAATTCAAAACAAAAGGATTTGGCCTTGGAGAGACTTTCCAGCGTAGCAATGATACCCAGGAATCAATTAGGCTGTACTAATTGAGGGCCGTACTGAATAATATGAATGGTTCAGATTATGAGACTAGGTGTCTCAAACAAATTTATTAACTGGGAAGGTTAATTAATTGACACCCTTGAATATGATTAATGGGGATTTAATCATAGGGCCAAAATGGAATTAACTGTGTCAAGTAAAGACTTGTTGTCTTCAAACGGATTAATTAACTGGGAAGGTTAATTAATATATGCTTGGAATATAATTAATGAGGATTTAATTATACTGTTTAATTGCCTTGACTGTGTCAAGAAGTTTAGTTAAGGTTAGCCAAAAGTAAACCCCCAAATTGTGGTTTAAAAGCGCTGTTTTGGCAAATTAATTAGGTTTAAAGTGCTGCTGCGCTGCCCAGTGAATGTTTCAGGCGCTGGGGCGCCGCCCGGGAAAGTTTCTGGGCGCTTTGGTGGCTCCTGGTTTGAGTTTCAAAGTGTTTTAATGGGTTTTTAAAGCAAAAAACCATTAAATGCAAAAATAACTAAATGTAAACAATGATGTCTATGCATTCAGGATTGAACAGCTGATTCCCAGTTGGAACAAGGATAGCTTGGATCAGGAATGTGTATATTCCACAGGGTTTTGGCACCAGAAGTCTGGAATGCTTCAAGCCAAAGCAATACATTTCCACAGAAAGAATCAGGCAATTCTGGAATTTATTAGGGCACATTCTTATTGGTTAAGAGTGTGAAGATCTTTTTGGTAATGATCTGGATTGGATAACACCGTTATGTCATAAAACATGTAATAGGAATCCAGGTGTGATTCCAAAATCAGAGGGGTTTTCAGCCAAATGTACCCCAATTGGTATATAATAAAAACATGATAATAATTAATAAAAATGATACTTATGTGTGACAATGGTTGCTTTCCCCTCAATCTTTTTATTCTTTGTGTTTTTGGCTTTTAACTGAAATAAGACTACCATGGAATGAAAGAGATGGTCTGCAGCTAAGACTATGGGAAGCAAAAAACGTGGAAGTATCACCAGATGGCAACAAGTTTAACGCCAAGATTGCTTGCCTGGAATCCAAGCTCATCAAAGCTTACATAAAGGATTCCCTGTCAAACCATAAAAGAGTCAGACTGGGATAATGAAGAAGCAAGCATGATTTTCCTGGATCTGTCACAATGGATCTTGACTTAGAGTCTTGAGGGCAGCAGATCCAGGTTGCGCCTTCTCTGGTGAACAGAAGCGGAGATGCTTTGGTCTGCCGTTACTGTTCACCACATCACCTGAGTAGTTCAATTGTACTACCTGTTATGGACAGAAGACTGGCAGCTGCTGATGGTCATTGGCAGAGTTAGCAGTAGATTTTTTTAACCTCCTTAAGGCAAGTTAAAACCTCTGTATAGGTCTGGATCTTTGGTGGTGTGAGGTTGGCATCAATCTGGTGACCATTTGAGGAATTGTCTTGGGAGACTGGCGGGCCTTGGATTAACTCGTCAACTTGGGTTTGCAATTTAACAAGTTGGCGGGTTTCTGTCCACTTTGTGTGACTTGAGTAGTCTTTGGAGGGTTGTGGTTTGATTCCAGGGTCTCCAATGTTTATTTTGAACCTCCAGTATTGACACTTGGCAGGTTGGCAGGTTTCTGTTCCTTCTGGTTGGGGTCAGCTATCTCTAGTGGTCTAGGGTTTGACCCAACTGGCAATTAGGCAGTTTCCTGTCTACTCTGGTCAACATAAGGCTTTCCATGAGACCTGGGTTTCAATTCCCAGGTTTTCAATACAAGTATTGAAATGTCATTCATGACACCTATATGCATATCCAATAAAGCATCATTCTCTTCTTAAATTTTCCCTTTATCCTGTTTATTATACTTCCAATAAGTATATACTTGACAATAGGACATTAGTTTATTGGGATGTCTGGTGATGATGTAAATTAACAGATCTTCCAAAGGCACCCGGATCATTGGGCACTTATGCACATCCTTAGGTTGGTACTCATCATTGGGCAAGTCTGGAACTCTGCAGGGAGAGCTTGGCTTGCTTAGTGCTCTCCCTGAGATTTTCCCTTTTCCTGATTGCTTGTGTGGCGGTGACGCAGAAGTGGGTAAAATTTGACTGTCCATTGTTTCCATTTCTGTGGCCATTTGAGCCAGCAGGTTTATGGTTTGAGTTATTGTTGTTATTTTTATTCCCAGGCAGAGGACAGTTGAAACTTCCAGCTGGGTGAGAGTCCTTGGGTTGCTCTCTTTTCCCAGTCTTTGCTTTGTGAAGGGCATTGGACTTTTGCTCTGCTTTCTCTGCCTCACAATATAGGCTCTTAAAGTTGGTCACCTGGTCCAGATTTACATGTCTCATCAAGTGCAACTTGATTATGTTGTAGTACATGAGATGGGTAGCTGGGGTGTCAAACTCCATATCTGAGGAGCACATAGTTGGAGCTCCTTGTATGCTTGGGTGAGCTCCTTTACAGTGCCTGTTTGGGTGATATTCTTCACTTGTTGTATGATCATTAGTGTGGTGTCCTTCAGCACAAACCTGCTAAGAAGTCCTGATTGAAGGTGTTCCTGTCCTTCTTGATGTGATCCTTGTACCACTTGTTGCACCAGGTACCCACATTGTGTATAAGTCAAATGGATATCTTCACAATCCAGAAGTGTTGTGGGAATTCCATGTGTGCTAGTTTATTCTGGGCAGATTGAATCCATGCCGTGGCATGATTGTCATTGGCTCTAGCAAATGGTTCCAAGGTGACACTCTGAAGTTGTTGTGCTATGTGGGCTGGCATGATGCTTTCATCTGTTGCTTGAGGGGCGGCAGCAGGTGCTTGGAAGAAACCTTGGGCCAACAGGGTGTTGAAGGCAGAGAGCGGAATTACCATGTTCTGGTACAGGACAAAACCATCTGATATTTTGGTTCCAGGCGTATATGGCGCCCAGTTCAGCAGAAGTACAGACATTATTCTATTGAGGATTTATTGACTGCGGCAAGTACAGGCAACAGGCTAAATTTTGCAAGATAAGGTAGGATGGAAAACCTACTTCTGCTATAAATGTTGTAACTGTGCTGTTTTAGCAGAGCTACAAGGGGAAAATATTTGAAAACTAAAGAATATTATTTATTGGGAGATAGCCATTATATAGCTATTGTGAATCATGGATAACAGGAACATGATTGTGTTGATCATTCAGTTGGATAGTGAAGGGGGTGGCTTGATCCTGATAATGAGTCAAGTGCAAAATTGAGGTATCAAGCATAAGGGATCATCACCTGTTCATGTTGTTGGATTTGAAAATTTGAATCAACTTCCTAGTTTGGCTTCAAGTGACTGGGAAGTTGGGTTATGGGTCACAAATTGCTTATTTGGAACCTTGTTAGCGGTTTGAGTCTGCTGTTTTGACAAAAATCAAAAAGAGAAATTTATATATTATTCAGTTTTATTGTTAGGTATGTCTACTTTGGTGAATAGAATTGTATCTAATTTTTAGCTGTCCCAAAAAGAAACTGGATAATTTTTCAATGATGCCATTGATTCCAAAAAAATCAGTACAAATCCAAACTGGATCATTTGACTTCCTTTTAAAATGACCAAAAAATAATTTTTTCAAATTCACTTTGTTTATGATTTGAAATTTGGTTGTTAGATTTGACAATATTGCATTTACCCAGCAGGTTTTAATTCTAAAGTAATACTATGGTCTGCTTATTATTTTATGCAGCATGCAATTTCATCTTAAGAGTTTAAGTACAGCAATAGAAAACTTAACCAAGGCGTGATTTTTATATTATAATTGACAGTATACTGTGTAAACTTATTATTGAGTTCTTATTCTCTTTGAATTGAAACCTGTAAATTTTTCTCCATTGTGAAAAAATTACAGTAGTTTTAGAAGCTATGGCAACAATCAAAAATACCTCAGATTTAAACAAAATCCAACTATCAGGTTAAAATATACACTCTATTAACAGGGTTTTGTGGAGTTAATGGGCAAAATGGGTCAACACAGTAAAGAAGTGCTCACGCGCAAAGCAAAACCATTCAAAATATAATCCAAAAAACATGGATTCACAAACAAAATGGTGTGAGGTGACTTTTGGTGTACATATGTTTACTATGTGAATTGGTGACAAAATACGCCTAAGCGCAGTGTGTCAAAACTCAATCCAAAAACAAAATACAATAGCAACTCACTATGTAAACAAAATCACTCACTCAGTGTATGCAATGGATTGTAATCAAGAATGATACCAATGTATCTAAAATAAGACACAAGATCTGAAACATAAATTTTAAAAATATTGTGTTGGATGCTTAATTTGGCGTAAAATCTGGGAAAATGGGTGGAAATTATTTTGGGTATTCTAAAAGGGCGTTGTAAAACCAAAAACAACTAATCAAGAAATAAAAAATCTATAATTGTGATATTGGGTGGGAAAAATATTAATTAAATATCCATATTCAGATAAAAGCAAAAATTAAAATTAGGGAGTAACTTAAAAGAATTTTATTTAGTATTTTATTAAATTGTAAAATAGAAGGAACACAGCAACAGAGTACCATTGCACCTGTTGTGTGCTGCAGTTGCAGTTGCCCCTGTGGGTCAAAGAACAGAGTTAGTGCAACACAAAAGCCTACTCAGGAAGGAGACAGGAGAGGAGAGTTCAATAGTGACGCTGCACTGACACAGCCGGTTTGAGGAGCACAAGCTTCTAGGGTATGGAACATCAACCCTTGGGTCCCCAAGCTGACTCAGAAGCCCAGCAAGGTTACCACAACAAAAACAGTTAGAAACAAGGAAGTAGAACTTACTTTGTATATGTTCAACGTTGTGTACCGCCAAGAGTCAGTCCTGTCAGCCATGCTGGAGAAATTTACGCCTGTACTTGACACTGGCTATGAGCCTTTACATCAGTGATGACAATTAGAAAGAGGATGAGGAGCCTGAATTCTACAGAATTGATTAGGGACAGATGGTGTTAAAAAAGGTTGCAGCCTTCTACAACAAGCTACCCATGCCCTGTTTTGTGCCCAATGCCAATGAGCCAATCCCCACCACTAAAAATTCCGCTCAGAAGCGCATCCTTGACATTGAACACATCATTCTGCTTAAGCTAATGCGTGAATTGGGCAATTACAAGGTGGCCACGGCCCTTGTTGGAGTGGATCCCAAGTACGCCTCCAAGACCTTCAACAAGTTCATTAACACAGGTTGAGTCCTTGCCGCGGAGAAATCCATGTGTGTTTCCACCATGCTCACCAAAGAGCACAAATGGGCAATCCACCAGTGGATCACCTGAGATTGCCATCTTGAGCTGGAAAATATACATGCCATGATTAAATCTACTTTTGGGGTTGAGGCCTCAATTTCATTTTACTATCATCTGGTGAAGGGAATGTGCTTTTCCTCAAAAAGCTTGGGTTATCTCCCTATAATAGAAACAGCTCAACCAATGTCGAAACCTGGAAAAATACGCTGAGGCGTACACTGCCCTCAAAGTCAAGGGGACAGTCAAATTTTACTAGATTGATGAATTGGCATTTGCCTTGTCTATGCGCAAAGCATATGGCTATGTCTCCAAAGGCTCAAATGACGGGATGGCGTGGTGTGCTGAAGTCTGCGCCACAGCCTATTCAATGGTGGCTCTCCTTGGTCCAAAGGGGGTTGAGCTATACCAAATGATATTGGGTCTGAATAACAGCAGGACCTTTCTATCATTCCTCCAATTAGTCCAGGAGCACCTGAGGCGCACAAGTCCGGGATTTACCAATATAGATGTGCTGGACAACTTTGGTCTCCATAAGGTGGCTGACATTCTCAAAGAATTCCCAATGATTGACACTAGCATTGCAGTGGGCCCCCAGCAATTGGCCACAGCAATTTTGCGCTTTCTCTTCCTCCCTGCCTATTTGCCCTTCCTAAATCCCATCAAGGAAGTCTTTGGGTGGCTCAAGCAAGTTGTTAAGCGAGAAACCCCAACTGGGACTAAGGACCTGTTTGATTTGCTCCAGCCCAAGATCCACACCCTCCCAGCTGAGACTGTGGCCAAATTTTATGGCCACACTGATTTGTTCATCCCTATGTGCCTAGCCAAATAGCCAATCAATTAAAGGCTTAGTGTGTCCAACTTTTTTATATTAGCTAATCTACTATTTAAGATTTATTAATTAACATTTTACATTTAGAAGCTTCTAAGCCCATAATCACATTTGGCAAGACCATCAATGGGTATGTAATTTATTTATTTTATTTTATATTTTTTTATTATACCATCTGAGGTTATCCCAATCACTCAATACTGGATTACATTAATATATTTATATCACTTTTGTCAAATAAATATAAGAATAGTTTTAAAAAAATTAAATGTAAAATGTACAAATTATAATTAATTCTATTAACGTATAATTTTATGCTTTTATGAAAACTGTTTAATTGATATATTTCATAAATTTTGTTTGCTAAAATAAGACTTAAAAAATTGTTTACAATAAAATTAATCTAGAGTATAAAGATGTTTATTGATATAGAGAAAAAATTAAGAGCGCCTATAATGGGTTTGGCAGTATGTACCCACCCTGCAATGGAGGTGGTGCACAACCTCCACTGCCACACTGTGGACGGTGGATACACCCTTATTGAAGTATTCTTGCCTTCTGGTAAAAGGGAGTATGGTGAGGTGGGAATGGAGGAGCAGCTTTTCTGGCGGGGCTGGAAACCCGAAGATGCCAGCCAGACCCAGGGTGTCCTGGATAACGTGATCCACTGAGTTATATCCAGGGGGAGCCTGGCCTTGTCAATCCCAAGAAGGACCCCGTCCAGGTCCTCTACAGAGTGTCCATTCCAAAGTAGAAAAGGAACCCCAGGTAAACAACAAGGTGAAGCATTTGTCCAGCAAAGGCTTCAGTAAACTCTCAAAGTTTGTTGTATACTATGCTGGTCTTCTTTTCATGCTTTGTCTTTGCAAAGGTAAGCTCCATCATTTGCAGAACCCCTGTCTTGTTGGCACTCCAGGCCAGCCCAAAGTCCGCCAGGAGGATTTTTGTCTTCTTTATGGCTGTTGTGTCTGCAACAGCCGGTTTTTGTACTGCGCGCCCAAAGTTGTCCAAGAGGTAAGAGTTGGTATGCTCTACTGGGAAGCAGAACCAAGCAGCCTCATGGGCCCAGCCCATCTCTGGTACATTCTTGAATTGGAGCGTCTCCAGGACGTCCCAAACAAGCTCAATAGAGCTTACACATTAAACACCATTGAGGACTACTGGGTCCAGGCGGACCAGTTGGGCATCCTTGTAGGCAGTAACTGCCCACTCAGATGCCCCCTTGGCATGTGTCAGCCCGGCTAGTGTGTCTCTTGTCATTGGAAAGATACCATGGACCCTGTCTTTAAGCTCCTGCAAGACAGGGGGGACAGATAGAGCTGTTTGGCCACAAGTGTGGTATAATTTGAATAGAATGTGGGGGGAACAAAAGAAACCAGGACCCAACAGAGTTTACTGTCAATGTTTTCTAACAAAAAAAAGATAAGTATTTTGAAATTTTTATTAATTATAATTTTTTATGTACCTTCACAGGTTTCCTCCTTGCCAGCACCTTTGGCAGGCTTGGCCATTCTTGGCACAAGCAGTTGGGTGGGCAATTCTGTATCCTTGGTTCTTGCTTGTTTGGCTGGCTTGAGATGTACATACATTTCAGGGTCATCTGTCCAGACAGACAGCGCAGAAAGGGCAAAGGACTTGAATTGCAAGCCCTTGACCACCGTTTTTTAATGTTGAGCAGGCGCTCAATGGTCTTCTCTGATAAACAGGCATTTTGGTTGTTAACGCCTTGGATATCACCCTGTCAAGTTTTTTGCCTTCAAGGACAGCAGCCTTCACCTTTGCTTTGACCTTTTTGTCAATTTCTTTGATCTCCGCAACTGCAGAGTCAAGGTCTTTTAGAAGTTTCTCCAATTCTCTCATATGATTTTTTTACTAACCTTTCCTTATGTTTTTATACCTTTTTCCCCAATAAATTCTTTATTATTCTGATACTTTTGCCTCTTTGTTTATTCCTGTTTGTTTTCCCATTTGCTACACTATCCCATCTTTTTACCCATTGTTTATATGTTTTACACTCATCTCAATATGTGTTGTTTGCTTTGTGTTGATGTTGTTTCCTTAATTGTTTTATTATTTTTTGGCACTTTGCACTCCCCCTTGTGATAATATTAACAACAATTTGGTGATCAACTAAATTTGAATTAGAAAATTATAGGTTAACTGTGTTTATATAAAGTTGTTACTGATCTGAATTCAAAACCTTAATGATAAACTTTAAGCCAATTGGGAGCTGAGTGATAAAGTGATTGCTGTGACATAAAGGGTCATTCAATAATTCTTTGATGCATGTGCGCTAATTAATACTGTAAATTCAGAACCTAAAGGTAAAAATGCGGGATTGTCAACTTGTTTTTGTGTGAACTCACCAACTTACTGGAATACTTTTCATCCTTTTATATAAAAAAGAAAGTTGTTCTGAGATGAAAATTACTCCAATAAGTTGGTGAGTTCACGCAAAAACAATTTGACAATCCCGCATTTTTACCTTTAGGTTCTGAATTTAGAGTATGATTGGCTGGATCTTTTGCTATTTTACACCATTGTTGCTGTGGCAAGTTGTTGGTGGACTAGTGCTAACCTAGCAGCTGATTGGGCACTAGTCCACTAACAACTTGCCACAGCGGCAATGGCACACAATGGCAAAAGATCCAGCCAATCATATTAATTAACACACATACATCAAAGAATTATTGAATGATCCTTTATGTCACAGCAATCACTTTATCACTCAGCTCCTGATTGGCTTAAGGTTTATCATTAAGGTTTTGAATTCAGATTAGTAACAACTTTATCTAAACACAGTTAACCTATAATTTTCTAATTCAAATTTAGCTGATCACCAAATTGTTGCTAATATTTTCACAAGGGGCTGTGTTTGGGTACTAAAAATAACTGTGTTCTGGATCTAGATACACAACATAGTAAATATATGATTTTATAGAAATAAGCTGAACATAAATAATAAAACCAACTATAAACAAAGAGATCATGAACAATTGAAATTCAAAATAAAGATAATATAAACAGAAAATGTTTGGCAATAGGGGGTTTATTGGGGTGGGGAAGAGTGATGCCTAGTAGGCAGAATAGCGCGGGAAGGAAGATGAAGAGACAGTGCTGGTCTGGGTGATCTGGGATTGGGTGGGTGGGTCTGGAAGATGGGGGTGATGGCGGGGGTAGGGGTAGGAGGATTTTGCGTGATGGCTGCCATATACTGTTGTTGGTATTCCTTGTCTGTCATTGGCCAGATGGGCTGATAGGTGGCAGTGGCACGTAGTGGGAGGCGCTTATCCTTACGTGATTGGCTGCCCATGTCTGCATGAAAAACCATTTGGGCAAACAAGTCAGCCACCATTTGGTGCCCAGAGAGAGAATTGTGGTCAAGGACCCCAAGATAGAGGTTGTTGAAAGTCTGAGGATGGCGCTCCTGGAGTGTATCTCCAATATTTAAGAACACAACATCAGCCAGATGGATGTCAGTGTGACTAGCTGGGTACACAGAGGCCTAGTGCCTGCGTTCCTGGATGACCTCAAGGGCAGTGGAGCTACCCTCCATCTGATGGCTCAAGAAAACCCGGTGCTTGGAATTCAAGCCATCCAGGAGTTGAGTAATCCACCAAGGATGTGGCTTTACTTGTAGCCGTCAGTGAAATCTTGTTTTGTCCAATAGTAGACAAAACCCTTGGCTGAAACAGCCGGAGATTCACCAATGAACGTCCCCTTCTTGACCTTCTTCCTCCCTTTTTGGGTGGCAGCTCTTCCTTGCGCGCCAAAATTGTCAAAAGCTATTGATAGCATATAATAAAAGACAAATATGACATCATCTGATAGACTTGTCAAGCATTAGACCAGGGTTGATTTGATGCCAAGATCATATGGGGAATCCTCAGTGTCATCCCATTAGTCGCCGGCAACATTGGTAAGAACCCATATTGAAGCCATCTTTCTGTGCATCCAGAGCTGCACCATGCGCCAAAAACCCATATGTTGTGGTGTGCAAGCTGTTTGCGGACCTGGATCAAGGGAAGCTTGGGGTCCCGCTGGAGAAGTTCAAGCATGATTGGGTAGGCCTCATTGATTTAGGACTTGGGGGCCTTCCTGGGCTTTTTGGCTGTCCCAATCAGATTCTCCTTGTTCATTAGGTTGGGGAACTGCCGCAGTATGGTGGCTCAGGTAAATTGAGATTGGCTAGCAATCTGTTCCCAGGACAGACCCTGCAAGTTCAGTGCCACAATTTCCTGAAGAATTTGGGCGGTGATGATTCGTCGCTTGGGGCGCTGGGACGCGGGAGCTGAAGCCTGATTGGCTGAGGGGGAGGCAGGTTGGGTGGTGGAAGGAAGTTGATCTGGATTGAGGTTGCCATCCTGATTGGTTGGTTGGTGGGCAGCTTGTGTGGGGATGGGTACGGAAGCAGGGGCAGAGCTAGACACTAAGTGACTACTGAACAAGTCAAAGCCATATGGGTCAGGGGTCAAGTAGAGGTCAGCTTCATCATTACCTGCCTCAAAGGCTTGGGTATAAGCAGGTGCCTCCACATTCTGAGCCTCACCTCCATTGAAGCTGGCTTGGCTGCTGGTGCTGTCAAAGATATTGCTGTTAAAACCATTGTAGAAAACCTAGGATAAAATCACTAGAAGTAGAAGCTTAAAATTATATGATTTATTTTTATTTTAATCACCATTCCATTTTTGAAGGTTCTCAAAACCATTATACACAAATCTGGAGCCATGAGAATAAATAAAATGCCTCTGTTCCTAAATTGGATAGCTGTTGATTGGCTGTTAAACTGTTATATTTCTATTTTAGGCTGCTCACACTACACATCTTGTGTGACTTCATTTTGTTTCATGCTTGTATCTCGCATCTAGATTGCCCAAATTTTGTTTCATTTTTGTCCTTCTTTCAGTGCCTCATATGAACCCTGATTGGATTATAATATACTCCAGGATAGCATCCATCCATCTCACTTGTTGTGTCAGTTCATTTCGTTATGGTTTAAACAACACCACTTGATGTTTGATATAACTTCATATAATGGGCTAGTGAAATTTTGTTTTTGGTTTGACAGTTCATTTATTAACCAAAAATATTTGAATTAATTAAATCCCTAATCTCGCGCGACTTGGATTTCGTTTAAATCTGAGGTATTTTTGGTTGCCGCCATAGCTTTTAAAACTACTGTGAGGCTTGGCTAGCATTTATACTTTACTCTGGTGATAACTAGAGAGCCCTACTTTGAATCCAAATTCTGGTCCTTCTGACTAGCTCCTTTAATTTGGATTTAATTAGAATCTTTATCAACATACCATGGAGGATTCTTATCTAAGATATCTAGCCAAACCTTAATTTGCACTACTGTCACTATTATAGTTCGTATTTGAATATTTTGAAGAAATATAAATATCACTTTAATATCAAAACAAAATGAGTCTCAGTGTAGGTTGCTTCAGACCGGCTTCGGATAGCCTTCGGCTGTGCCGCCAAGGCCAATGCAGGAGCCTTTTTATTTAAAAAGCGTAAATAATATTTTGTTGAGGTGGACCAGTGCCGTAAGCTAGCCGGAGCTGAGCCGAAGCAGTCCCACTCGCAGATAGATGTTTATGGAAATTGCAGCACAATCCAATGCTTTGAAAAGCAGTCTTACTTAGAATGAGCCAGCAAACCAGTCACCCTAAATAAAGCAGTCGGTCTGGCCATACCCTGCAAGTCGTAAGCTGAATTCTTAATCTTCAGATTTTCTCTTAAAATGCTTCGCAACTTTAGCAAGTGTTTTAAAATAAACACATGTGCTCGTGGGTTCAAGACTAGCTCAACCTATTACTCTGCCCTTGGGAAACCGATCCCCTCTGGTCTTGAAGTCACGAAGCAACAAGCACCTAACCGAGTGAAACCTTGGTCAGATAAGCAGGCTCACAGAGGCGATGTGATGGTTGGTCCTAGATTTGAACAGACTGATTTTTCTGCCCAGGTAAATTTAGTAAAAAATTAGCTTACTTAATCTTACAGCCTTTCCCTCAAGCAGCCGTAGAGCTTATTTATGAAGTTCCGGTTAAGCATGTTAATGCTAGAGTAGTTAGCTGTGATGGCGGAGGTGGGGCTCTTGGGCATCCTAAGGTTTATATCAATCTGGTAAGCCTTAATAATCCCAGTTTGTTTAATTATGACTTCAGGACCAAAACATTCCTATGCCTTGCGGCTATTGTAAGTTTTGCTTTCTTTCTATTGTCTTATATTCTTTAGGCGGCCTTCGTTATCAGTTCGATCACTCTCACTAGTTTACTGTTATTATGTACTCTCTTGCGTGCACTTACTATTAAACAAATAAAGGCGAGTTTTATTTATCAACACTATACGATTCCAAGAAGCATATACGAATCTAGTCGTTTTTCTATTATTAGGTTTTGACTTTTTTCTTCTATTTTTTATATTTCAAGTCCTTTTGATAAATTTAATAATAGACAGCAATAAAATCTGGCTTCTCCTTGAACTTTTTTCAGTCCTTTATTATGATTTGGTTGGAATAATATGATCATTTCGCGCCACTGAGGCGTACTCAATATCTATGATAGACATAATACTGTGCTGCTAGAGTCCATAAGATCACATGTTTCGTTTTTTGGGCTTAATATTTCTTAAGACTGCTAAAGATTCTACTTGATAAGTACAAACTTAAATATTTGGCTTCTTTATTCGTAAATGCGCATTGAATGCCAATCCTTTCGAGATTAAGCAACCAAGTTAAATACAAATATTCAAGTATAAGCTCTGATCGTCTAATAAATGAATGGGTTGGGTTGCATAAAGATAAGTTTATTACAAAGCTAATATTTACAACCATCCACTGAACCTAAAACCCAAACCGAAAGTTTCAAGGATTTCAACAACTTTAGTCATCCTTTTATAAGGTTAAGCTTATCAAATCCTAAAGCTGGGTCTAATGGCTAAAAGTCATTTCATTGTAGCTATACACTAACTTGTAAAAAGCTAAAATACTGCTTGTTAAGATTCCTGCCTCTTCTTTGCTGGCTAAACCATTGGAATATAAATATGAAAAATCCAACAAAAATTCTTGGTGTTGGGTATACACTCCTTGGAAATATAAAACAAATCGAAAGGGAAAATTAAGAAGAGAATGATACCGTATTTGAAATGAAGATATAATACCATATAGTATCATGATAAGCCACATACTGACCATGTATGTCACGACAGTCATGGGGCTTGTCAAGGTAGTGTTTCCTTATAGAATTCAAAATGTATGATTTCTGTAAAACATGGGGGTGTTTTTTTGGAAACACGATTTTATTCGGGGTTCAAGACGACGTTTAAAACATGGGGGTGTGACAGTGGTGCCACCAACTATTCATTGATTGGGGAATTTCTTGGTGAATAGGGTTCCCAAGAGGGAGTAATTGTAAACGTTACAACATCTCCCTCAAGGGTACTGAAAAGTTAGCTTTAGGAATTTCCTTGATGATATCTGGGAGTTGAGCTTGGTATTGATCCAGTTTACCATTAGGGACAAGTAATTGTGAGCTTTTCTGTGCATCCCTTTTCTTGTACAGATGGAATCAGTCGTGATGCAAGAGCTTCAATACAGTACATACATTACTTCTTTTAATGAGGTATATATTTTTTGGTCAGACTTATATAATAATACCCAGTCCCCTTAGCCCTGGTTCAAGTTTATGTTTGTAGTGGTTGACTACAAAGATCTGACATCTTATTTGGAACCTTTATTCTAGGAGTGGAATAGCCTCTCTCTCAACGTATTAATTTTCTTTGATCTCTTGTTCTTTTCTGGTCTATTGTACACCTTATAATTATCTTTAGGCACCCTCTTAGATAGGAGTAAACACAGTCCCAGAGTAGTACCGGTAATGTCTGATTCATGTTCATATACAAGTTCATATGGACTTTTACCTGTATTACAATTCACATGGATATGGCAGGCCATGAGTCATGTTGGTAACATATCAGTCCTGAGGTCATTTTCATGGGTGGAAAGTTTACCTAAAACCTCTACTAGTGACCCATCTAGTTTTTCAACCTGACCATTAGCTTGGGGGCTGTGGGGACTGATAATTCTGTGTGTGATGCCAATTTAGCACAGTAAAATTGGTGTCATCAGCAGTGATATTGTTCCCCTTTCTGTGATCAGAAGGTCTAGTTTCCCAAACCTGAAATTGTTTCTTTGCTTATGAGCCTTCTCATACAGTAGTTTTCAAACCTGTTGAGATAAACATATATTATTCAGTTTAGAACGCATGAACTCAGTCACAAAACGTACTTCAACTTGATAGATCTAAATAGAAGATGATTTCACAGAAAATGAGCGCTATTTGGCAAAAATGTCCAGTCATACAACGACCTACTCAAACTGGGGACAAATGCTTAATGATTCAACAACAAATGTACCAAACACTAGAACACATGAGTTTCAGTTACAGAACACATCTACTATTTTTACTATATTTTTGGTGAACATATGAAACTCAGTCACAAAAGTTACAAACTCAATCCAACAACAAGCCCCAATAGCAACTGAAAGAGACAATGTAAATATCAAATATCAAAACACATGAAGGAATCAATAATAATGTTACCAGATCATCCTAATTGAGAATGAAATCTAGAATAAAAAAAGAAATAAATATTCTGAGTGTCTGTTTTGGGATTAGAGACAATAAAAAATCAAATTTATCCAAACTCATGATCAACAGTGCACATTTACGACCAAAAATAATTAATATAGAAATCTAAAAATCTAATCTGAAGTAAACAGTAGTGACTACTAGCTTTCATGCTACTATATATGGAGTGATAAAAAGTATAATAAATAATTTATAGATAAACAGATTTTAATTTTCTTTTATTTTTTATACCAAAATGGATGCATCCCAGCAACAGAGTAACAATGCACCGGTTGTGCAGTTGTGGTTGCCCCGCGGGTCAAAGAACAGAGTTAGTGCAACACAAGTGCCTACTCAGGAAAGAGATGGGAGAGGAGAGTTCAATAGTGAGACTGCACTGATGCAGCCAGATGTCACAACATCTTTGATTACTCTCTCTTGGGGATTTAACACCCCAAGTAAATTACCAAATGGCTCACTGAGTGGTTCACCGGCAAGTCAATAAACTGGTGGCACCATTATAAGTCAACCATCTATGACAGGGATCACTCAATCCAGGTACTAAATGGAACACAACTTGGTTAAGCCTTGTGACTCAAGAAGAACACTACTCAGATAAGCCCCATGATCCCCATGACATACATGGACGGTATGTGGCATGCCATGATACTATATATTATTATATATTCATATTCAATAAAGTATCATTCTCTTCTTAAATCTTCCCCTTTTTCCATTTATTATACTTCTCAGAAGTATAAACTCAACAGTGGTAGAAGAAGTAGGTTTTCCATACCTAACCAACTTGAAGGAAAAATTCCTCCTAAGAAAAGGACCCAAGCAATGGTACTCCCTAACAACTGGAGAGACTATGAAGAAGGACAAGATGTTCCCGCAGGTTTCTTTATCTACAACAACATCCTTGTACCCATCAAACAATACAACACTCTCAAAGCCCAAAGACTGTTACCCACAACCCCAATAACAACAGCACCACAGCAGCCTGAAATACCCAATATTGTATTTCAGCGCCTGTGTACAGCTAAATTGGCGCCTTTGCAGGACTATGCCAGGAAAATGCCTCTCTTTGGATCAACAGTACACAAAGAAAATTTGAGCAAGTGGAGTACCCCCAAAGACTCTGGGTTAGTGAAATTGCCCTTCGTGTTACAGGGACTGCCTCACATTTTGTAAGTGGATGGATAGCCCAACACCCCAACCAAAAGAGATACTGGGAACTATTCAAGAGCGCATTCCTCAAAAAATTCTCCATGAAAGATTCCAATGTGGTAATCATGACAGAACTTCAACCCTTCAAGATGACAGGAACAATTGAGGAATCATTGCTGCATACAAAGACCTACATGACTGCGCACCCAACACCATCAACTTTGATGAACTTGGGCCACACTTGGACTTCTATAATGGTCTCCCCACACACATTAGACGTCAGTTTGATATGACCTGCTGCAAGAACCTTGAAGAAGTATTCTTGGAAGGCAAACATGCAGCCCAAAAATCTGAAAATCTATACACAACCAACAAGCTCAAAAAGAGTCCTTCAGCCAAAAAGAATCCTTGACCCAATAAGCAAGGCAACCAAGCCAACAACTCCCATCCTTGAACTGGGAATTAAACTGCACAAGCTACCCAGGTAAGCACCAAAGATACCAACAAGGAGGGAAAAGCTCAGGGGAGTGCGTAGGCAAGCCACCATCCCCCAACCTACAAGACTTGTACAGGAACCAGGACGTGGATTCACTCACCATGTCCAAGTACCCTCCAGCAACCCTCTACTGTTTGCTGCCCAAACTGGAAATAAACTCCTCACTTATCCTTTTGGTTTTTGCAGATATCAGGGCACCACACTATTTGACACTGGAGCAGACCAGTCCCTATCAACAAGAAATTTGCTGACCTCATGAAAATAACTACCAATCAAAGCAAGATCAGGAGAGTTATCATGGCGGAAAACAGAAGCACACCAGTCACTCTAGAGGCTAAACCTTTCTGCGCCCAGATTGGAGACATACAAATCACACTCAGCGGTCCAATAATACCAATCCCCAAGTATGACGTTATACTTGGCCTGGACTGGATGAGAAAGACCAAACCTCACATTGACTGGGACAGTGCTACCCTCACCATACAACAAGGAGAAGTATACCACCATGTTTATCCAACTCACCTTGACACACTTATAAGGGATCATGTATTTGTGAAAATCATGGAGACAGAAAAAGAAGTCAACCCTAGCAAAATTGATTGGAGTACCTGTACATACAAGGTCATCCACTTTAAAAATACAGAGACTTGATACAAAAAGAACCCCATCCAAGACCAGCTAGTTAACAAGTTCCCCACTCTTTTCCAAGAAACACTGCCAGGACTACTTCTGACCGCTGCATACAACACAAAATTGACCTCAAAGGGAGTGTACCTAAAGAATAACTATCTACCGCCTCATACCACAAGAAGACAACACCCTAAAGGTTTATCTTGATAAAGCACTTGAAAAAAGCCTCATAAAACCATCAAAGTCACCCTTTGGTGCTACTGTCTTCTTTGTGGCAAAGAAAGATGGAGGGCTACGCCTCAACATCAATTACAGAGCTCTCAACAATGTCACAATTAGGAACAGGTATCTCCTACCCCTAATTGACGGCCTTTTTGATGCCCTGGGGGGGGGTCCAAAATCTTCACAAAGATTAATTTGACAGCAGGTTACCACCAAATTTACGTGAAACCTGAAGACATTCCAAAGACTGCATTTATAATTAAATATGAATCCTTTGAATGTGTTGTTCTCAACTTTTATATGACAAACGCTCCCAGTACCTTGGTGACCTTTATGAACAAAGTTTTCAAGGAACACATTGGAAAACAAGCAATTGTCTACTTGGACAACGTCATTGTTTACAGCCCTAACCTGGAGCAACACTGGAAAGACTGTGCCTGGTCCTCTGCACTCTTGAAAAAAACCAACTGGTTGCAAAACCATCAAAGTGTGAATTCTTCTCAATGGAACCTCCATTACTTGGTCACATTATCAGCAAGGACAGAATAAAACCAGATCTAGACAAGATATGTGCCATAAATGAGATGCCAGCTCCAAGAAATAAAAGTGAACTCCACACCTTTCTTAGAATGGTAGCCTACATAAGAAGGTTCATCCCCAACTGGGGCGCCCTAACAGCCCCCTATCTGCCATCACAGTCAAAACAACTAGGTTTGTCTTGACACCACTACATGATCAACACTTCCGCCAACTTAAGGAACACATGGTTACTGCCCCCATCCTGCAATACCCAAACCAAAAGGGTATCTATGAACTACAAACTGATGCTTCTGACTATGTCATAAGAGGATTACTCCATATTCAAACAGCAGAGAAAGACTTCCTCCCTGTAGTATATGAGTCAAGGAAACTATATGACGGCACACAAAGATATCCCATACACAACAAGGAGTTGGTAGCCATCATACACTGCCTCATGAAGTGGCAATGCTATCTGGAAGAAGCCCAAAAGTTCAAGGTACTCACCAACCATAAGCTGCTGATATTCTTCAAAACACAACAAAACTTGTCAAGGAGACAAGCCGAGTGGATGAGTCTCATACAGAGATACCCCATACAAATCAAATACAAGCCAGGAAAGGAAATGCTTGCTACAGATGCCCTGTCAAGGCTATACAGCAAACATGTCCTCTGCGCTGATGGCAACCCCAACTGGCCCATGTTAATCATGGGGAATCTCCAGGAAAGGTTCCCACCTAGCACACTAATGGACATCCAAGAGAAAGTCCTCAAGAACAAACATCTGTTCAAAAACATATATGGTACTCTGCACCAAATACTTTCAAGTGGTGATACCATACCTTACGTCCCATCAACTCAAAAGATTGACACCATCCTCAGATATCACAGACACCTTGGACACACCTGCAGTAGAAACTTGCACAAATACCTCAAGACACACTACTGGTGACCTAACATGTAGATGATATCAGAGAGGTACTGGAACAATAAAAGTCTGTGAGAAGTATGCCCAAACCAAAGTTCTACCCAAGTCAGTAGTACCTGTATCCATCACGCAGCCCTTCAAGGTATGGTCACTGGATATTGTGGGACCAATGCCTGGCAGAAACAAGGGCAAAAAGTACATCAGTACAGCTATTGACTATGAAACCAGATGGCCTGTGGCGCAAGCCACTAAAGAGCATAAGGGCAACAATGCAAGACAATTAATTGGGAAAGAAATCATAGCCAAGTTTGGTAAACCTGACCTTCTAATCACTGATGAAGGCACTGAACTTAAGGCCATTGACACCAATATCTATCTTGCCAAGAACGGGATAAGACACATCACAGCCAGCCCATACCATTCTCAAGCAAATGGACAAATGGAACATCTGAATAGCAAACTTGTAGAAGCCCTCAGTAAGTTATCTGCTAACCATCCAAAAGCCTGGGTTGACATGCTTCCAACCTTGCTCATGGTCTGTAGAACAAGAGTTAACTGCTATATGAGTAAAAGCCCTTATGAACTTGTCTATGGACAGAAGCCCGCTCTCGTTAGTACAGCCACAGGACCATGATTACCTCTGCCCAAAAAGGTGCCAGACAACAGCAATCCTAACGTACAATGCACCAGAAAATACCAAGAGGAGATGGAATGCCAAAGGGTCAAAAGGAAATTAATCCCATTACAACAAGAGAGGTTCCAAGTCAGGAACAAAATCTGGGTTGTCAATCATGATCAACACTAGCTAGACCCAGGATTTTGTGGGCCAGGCATTGTCATGGAAGTCAAGCCCAACAACATCTATCTCATCAAAAGGATTGGAGCTTGGACTAAACTGAAACATATGCACCACAACTGTCTCCGCCTGTGTAAAGAAAGAACAGCCCAACAAAATTCCAGACTCCCTGTTCCCAACACCAAACTGGATCAATACTAGGCCCGCATCTCTGACACTCTTAAGAAAATTCCCAAGGCTCTACCTTCCAGTACCCCAGGGAGAGACATTGCAACATCTTTGATACTCCCTCTTGGGGAATTAACACCCCAAGTAAATCACCAAATGGTTCACCAGCCAGTCAATAAACTGGTGGCATCATTATCAGTCAACCATCTATGTCAGGGATCACTCAATCCAGATCCTAAATGGAACACAACTTTATTAAGCCTCATGACTCAAGAGGAACACTACTCAGATAAGCCCCATGACCCCCATGACATACATGGACAGTATGTGGCTTGTCATGATACTATATATTATTCTATATTCATATTCAATAAAGTATCATTCTCTTCTTAAAATTCCCCCTTTTCCGTTTATTATACTTCCCAGAAGTATAAACTCAACACGGCTCAAGGAGCACAACATGCAAGGGTACAAAGCATCAACCCCCAGGTCTAGAAGCTGACCAGAAAATCCATCACGGTTGTCACCACCAAAACAGTAAATAATATCACCACCAAGAGGGTTTGCTTGGTGTACAACCCTGTATACCGCCCTAATGGTGTTCCTGCAGCCATTCTAGAGAAGGTTAAGCCCGTACTTGACATTAGCCACGAGACTTACGTGAGTGATTCCAAAGGGGCAGACAAGGACAAGCTGCCCCAGTATTTTCAAACAACAAGAGGGAAGAAGGTGCTTAAAAAGGCTGCTGCATTCTATAGTCAGGTGCCTATGCCCTGTTTTGTGCTCAATTCCAATGAGTTGACCCCTACTGCCAAAAAGGCCAAGTACCACGCCATCTCTGATGCCACCTGGGAGACCTTCATGAGACTCATGGAGACAACTGACTACAGGAAGGCCACGGCTATCATTGGGATCTTGGAAAAATCCACACAGGCTACACGCAATTTACCTGAAAACAGGGACTGTTTTCTTTTGGAGAAATCCAAATGCAAGCCAATCCTATTGGTCAAGGAACACCTGTGGGCAATCAGGCAGTGGATCAAGCAGAATTGCCATCTTGAACAGGAAAATATTCAGTCAATGGTTAAGTCCGCTTTTGGAATCCAAGCTTCAGTTTCCATTTGCTACAGATCAGTGAAAAAATTAAACTTCTCATGAAAAAAACTCAGAGTTTCTCCATACAACAGTAATAGCCCAGACAACGTTGTCTACTGGCAAAAATATGCCAAGACGGTAACTGCTCCCAAGGAGAAGGAGACCATTGAATTCTACTACATTGACAAGTCCTCCTTTGTGTCCTCCATGAGAAACAAGTATGGGTATGTCCCCAAAGGCAAAAAGAACAGCATGTCCTGGCGTGCAGCTGTCCAGTCTGTTTCCTACTCAATGGTAGCCCTTCTTGGTCCGCTTGCCATTGAGCTCTATCAAATGATCAAGGGGTCCCACAACAGTACAACCTTTCTGTAATTTCTCTGATTGGTTTGGGAGCACCTAAGGCGCACAAGCCTGAGCTTCACTGATATTATTGTATTGGATAATTTTGGGATCCACAAGGTGGCAGATATTATCAATGAATTTCAGGTGATTGAGCCTGGTGCGGAAATTGGCTCCCAACAATTGGCTACAGCACCTTTATGTCTTCTCTTCCTCCCTGTCTATTCCCCATTCCTCAACCCAATTAAGGAGGCCTTTGGGTGGCTCAAAAGATTTTTCAAGAAAGGGGCGCCACCTGGGCCCTATAATATGTTTAATTTGCTGCAGGTTGATGTCCATACCCTCCCATCTGAAACAGTGGCCAAATTCTATGGTCATGCGGATTTGTTTCTCCATGTGTGCCTAGCCCAGTAGCCAATCAATTAAAGGCTTTGCTGTTTCCTATGTTTTTTTTGCATTTAATTTTTAATGTTTTTTATTTAGTTTAATTTATTTTGACTTTATTTCTGTGATTCTACATATTGTGTCAGGTATAATAAAAATTAACAAAGCAAACCCAATTGAATGAATGAATGGAAAAATAAAACACAAGAATATTTATATTTATATTTCTATATATTATTTTATTTAGGGTAGTTTTTTCACATTTTTTATATGACACCAATTATATACTGTCATGTTTATGAAAAATTAGCAAAGTAATAAAGGTGAATGAATAAATACATGTTTTTATTATTATTAATTATTTGTTGAATATAGATGGTTTGATTAGATATTTTAAAAAAAGATATATAAATTAAAATAGTATTTGGGTGTAGACTTTTATTGGGGGTGGGAGCAGAGGAATTACAGGACATTGCGCTGAATAGACTAGTAATTTCTAGTGACAACATGTATGTTGACATTGGACCTGTATTAAATAAACCACAGCAGGTAGAATGCAGGAGCATTGTGATACAATTGGCTAGGAGGATTTTTTCTGGTGGAGTAGCCATCCCATAGGTGGTGGCAAGAATAACTGAATCCTGAATAACGTGCTCTATTTAGCTGTATCCAGGAGCAATTTTTGTTCTGTCTAGTAAATGGCGTACTGTAAATTCAGAACCTAAACGTAAAAATGCGGGATTGTCAAATCCTTGGTCCAAATTTCAAATCACTTTTGCAGGCAACTAAGCTGAGTGAAAAGTAAAATATTAAATAAAATTAACCATTTAATTTGACTTTTTTTTGGTTTATTTAAATTGGCAAATTTAAAATCTCTTGAGCAGATAACTCAACTAACAAAAGACAAAACCCAACAAACAAATGCGGGATACATGAATCAGAAATGCGGGATTTTAATGTACAATTTGAGATTTCCTGTATTTCAAACAAATCATAGACATCATGTAAAACTTAACAAATCTGAAATTGCAGGATTGTCAAATCCAAGAACCAAGTTTCAAATCATAATTTCAAGGAATTTGAAATAAATATAATTTATGGGTGTCTCAAAAAGGATGCCAAAGGATCTAGAGTGGATTTATGCTGATTCTTTTAGGAATCATAGGCATTCTCAAAAATCACCTATTCCAATTTAGGACGGCTAAAATTTAGATCCTACTATTCACAAAATTAACATACTTAACAATAAAATTGACTAAAATGTACACGTCTCTTTTTGAGTTTAAAATTTTTTTATAAAAATTTATTATGTCTTCTTTCAACAATAACCAAGTCAACAAGCTGTTCCCTGGCCTTGACAAAATTATTCAGGGCTACACTGGGTCTCTTAACGGTGAAGCCTCTGTCTATGGCCACTCCCAACCCGCAGGCCCCTCTGCAGGCCCCACCCAGGAGTCTGTTCTTTCTCCTGTGTCCTCAAGCATGGCCCTGTTTGCCCATCACACACAGGCAGCTGCTAACCCAAATCCCTTATCAGCAATGGCATCCAGAACAGCCATTTTAGCCATGGGGTCACCCAGAGAGCCCAGGACCCCAAAACAGTCAATCAGATGTCATTAACTGGTTCACAAGATGGACATATCCCTCCCCCAGCCAATCAGCCTGCAAGACGCAGAAGAAAACTAATCACTCCGGAGATTGTTCTCAAAATGTTTGAAAAGCAAGGGAAGCTTATGTCACTCCGGGAAATTGCCGCCACAATGAGGTTTGCAAAGTCCACTGTGGCTGCAACCCTGCAAGCCCACGCCAACTGTGGCCCCCTACCAAGAGGACTCTGACTGGTGCCCGTACTTCAACCTAAGGTGACACAGCCCATCCCCTTATGATGGCCATTATGAAACGTGACCCGCAGATGCCCCTGGTCCAGGTACGTCTCCAGTTGGGACTCCACGTCATCTTCACCAACAAAAGAGCGGTGAATTTGTGGATGCACAGAGTTGTGGTTGCTGCTAGAATCTTGTCCAATCAAGTTCTCAGTGGCCCCAGTTTGATGGACACTGACTCCTACAATTCAACTATTATTAATTTTATCAAAGGAAGGGCAATGAGGGCTTGTAATGACAGAATCTTCCTATCATATGCTAAGATATCTGCAAGTATCCAAGACTTTGGAGAGAAGTGTATCCAGTCTGACGTGTACAAGCGCAGCCCAATCTTGTATTGTTTTGTTGGGGTTTTATAAGCAGTTTTCCCATTGGGCGTCACTTATTACTCAGCAATATTGAACACTGCAGATGGGTATGCCTACCAGACAGAGCTCAAGGCCATGCTGGAGGAGTGGGCCACACAAAACACTGTGCACACAGTTGTACTGAGTGCAGAGATGGAGCAGAAGGAATGGGATACCCAAGAAATCAGGGCTGCAGGGCATACCTGCTGGTCATACCCCATCAACTATGCCAACATGCATCTTGCAGATGTATGTCTCTACATTTTTGGTTCCGCCCTCAGGCGCTTAAAGCCTGTCACCTACAAAAAACTATGCACCCAACTTGATAAGGGGTATGAGCTTTTCCCTTCTGTGTCTGTCCAGGACTTATTTGATCTCATCATCTTCTATGCAAGTGATAGTGATAAGTCCAGAAAGGACCCCTGTCTCCCCCCACGCCAGTCCATTTGTTTTGTCAAGCCAGTATATGTGACAGAAGAAGCATTTGAGCAATTGAAGCAATCAGCTCTTGCTGCCCCTTCCCAGTCAACAAACCCTGCCTCCCCAACCTCCCATCAAGACACATGCCTTCCAACCCTGATTCCCAAACCACCACCCATTCCCTCACCACTATCTCTGATGCCGTCCCTTTCACAGGTGCAGATGAAGGCGATGTTCATTCCGCCCATTCCCTCCCCTTCCCGTCCTTTGATTAGTAAATAAATCTTTTCTTTGTGACAACTTATTAAAATTAATATCTCTCTTTCAATTCATAATTAATAATACTTTCTTTTTACATTATCAACATTTCCCATAACTAATACAATGGTGTACATTTTACAAATAGCTTAATATTATGAGCATACATATTTTTCATCATCATTAATAAATTAAAGACAATAAACATAAATATTGGATTAGAATATTGCAATTAGACGTCAACTCTTGATATTTAAAAATTATGTGCATAACTCAATGCATTTTGTTTAATAAAATCCATTGTAAACTTGGCCTTTTCAATTATAATTTAAGGAAATTGACTGTGTTTATATTAGGGCCATTAACGCTTACTACAAATATTGATACATAGTGCATTTTACAGCCTGTATATTTACCTATTGGTAATAATTCTATAAACTTTTTAGTTGGATTTTGCGAGGTAATAATAATGTAATGTGTTAAAAAATTACTGTTTATTGTCATTAATTGGCTGATTTTCTTTGCTGTGGCAACTGTGCATTTTCTGATATTTACGCACTAGTATCCAATTGGTTGGCTTCACATCCAATTGCACAGGCAATAGGAAAACAAGCCGCCACCCCAAGACTGTATGTGGTCAGGGTGGCGGCTTGTTTTCCTATTGCCTGTGCAATTGGATGTGAAACCAACCAATTGGATACTAGTGCGTAAATATCAGAAAATGCACAGTTGCCACAGCAAAGAAAATCAGCCAATTAATGACAATAAACAGTAATTTTTTAACACATTACATTATTATTACCTCGCAAAATCCAACTAAAAAGTTTATAGAATTATTACCAATAGGTAAATATACAGGCTGTAAAATGCACTATGTATCAATATTTGTAGTAAGCGTTAATGGCCCTAATATAAACACAGTCAATTTCCTTAAATTATAATTGAAAAGGCCAAGTTTACAATGGATTTTATTAAACAAAATGCATTGAGTTATGCACATAATATCAAAATATCAAGAGTTGATGTCTAATTGCAATATTTTAATCCAATATTTATGTTTATTGTCTTTAATTTATTAATGATGATGAAAAATATGTATGCATTGAAGCTAGTACTATAAAAACCAGTTTTTTGATGGAATTCAAACAATATGTCAACAATATATAACTTATTCAACAAATTAGAAGCACACCTTCAAAAGGTTGTTAAGATAGAAAGAAATATCAGGGAAATAGTGACAGGAAAGCTGGATAACAAGGGCCAGCCACTGATCCAGTCAAAAGAAGATGCTCTGGATAAATTGGGAAATATTATAGATGAAAAGAATAAAGAAAATTTACTTAATCTACAGGGAAAAACTTTATCAAGTCTAAAGTTCAACAACGTGGCCTACAATTTGTGGGAGTTCTGGGAGGGGCCAAAGAAAACAATAAGATCAAACTAATTAAAGGAACAGAAATTCAAAAGGAAATCAACACCAATGAAGAGGAAACCAACCAAATGGAAACAGATGAAAAATGAAACACAAGCAAGAAGCAGAAGCGCTTCAAGAAATACTGAAGCTTTATCAAATGAAAACCAAGAAGAAGCACAAGTAGCAAGAAATATAAGAAAAAATTAAGCCTAGAAAAAATTAATGAAGAGCATCCAACACTCATGAAGTTTGCCAAAGTGGCGCCTGTGGCTGTGGGGGCCACAGGGGAAACAATCAGTAAGTCTTTTTATGTTTTACTTATATTTATTTTAGTCATCACCAGGAATGGGGAAGAGATCGCGGAAGTGGCGGCTTATACGGCGAGTTGGTTTTACGGGGGTTAACAGTCACTGGTGGCCCCTGTAAAGCAAATAAATAAAAATAAAATAAATAAAATAATTCAACAGAATATGAATAATTTTTTTAATATTGAAGCTCAAGATATGGAATATTCACCACCTGCGGGGTGCTCGCCATGGATAAGGGAAGCATACAAACTAGGAGCAACTATTAAAATCAAGAAAATTAATGAAATTTGCAGGGATATCAAACTGAACTTTGATGAATACATATACAAAAGCATTCAATGATTCCCCTTCACTAACATCAACAAATATGAAAAGGATTTAATAAAAACTGACTTTCAAATAGGAACTGAGTATTTGAAATCCGCAATTTTTAATGAAGTTTTTAAGGCACTATCAAATAAAGTTGGGGATGTAGTCCTCGTGAATAATTTTAAACCTTTATTTATTTCATTTGCCGAGGCCTGGGGGGCTGATTCAAGTCAGGCGCCCCCCAGAACCCTCTTCAAGTTTAACCAAACATCCTATATTAATAGGTTAGTGCAAACATTCAAAAAATTATGCTGTTCTTGGAAAAGTATACCTGGGAATTGTCCTCCACTGCATATTAAAAACCAACGTCAAAAAGTTGGAGGATGTACCTATTCAAATGAACGTTTGCTGTGTGGCCCTTGACTGCCAGAAAACACCACATGAATACAGGACAGTCAAGCATGTTCTCTATTAATCATTTGCATTGGCAACGCTATACAGGTACAACGTGCCCCCCCCAAAAAACCTACTAGTCAATTTGCTCACATGCCTGCCTTTTATCAAACAATCAGCAACCACCGGGGTACAGGGCGCCACCCCTCTAGCAATCACATCCAGGGTTGTCCACCACGTACAGAAGAGTAAGTGGATCCAATTAGATGCATTAGCTGAGAATTTAATTTTGGGATATAATTTCCTGGAATAATCACATTCCCTTTGCAATTAGCATCCCCCCAATAAATATTTTCCCCTTGCAAATTAAATTTTTTTAATTTTTTATATTTTAATACTAAATGTTTTAATATTGAAATATGTACTATTAAAATTTTACTATAAAAATTTTAATATCACATATTTAAATATTAAAAATATTTAGTATCTAAAATTTAATATTAAAATTTTAATAATACATATTACAATATTAAAATTTTTAATATCAAATATTTCAATATTAGAATAAATCACAATTTAATAAAAATAGTTAAATTTCAAATATTTAAACTTTAATATTTAACTTTTACAATTTATAATTATAATTTTTCTTTTAATATTTTTATTTTTATTTTAACTTTTAGTATGTAAATTATAATATTAATATATCTAAATATATTACAAGACATTAGTTAAAGTTGTGACCACATCAAATATCAAAAATAAGTTAAAAATGTTTTTATTTATTAGCTTGTTGAATACAGGTTTATTTATCACATAGATAAACATTGAGAATTGAATTTATCTGCATCATGCAGCCTGCTCCACTATTGTTCTAAACAAATGATTGTTTAGAACTCAAATTATCTTTCCCTTGTAATGTGATTTGTTAAACATATTTGATATACTTGACCTGCGTCCTAAGTACTAATTAGTAAGCAATACATGAAAATCATTGGTGATCATGTCGTGTGGCTATAGTGGCACTGAAATAACAAGGATCAGATGATGACATGCAAGGTCCAATTTGTGGCTTAAAAAGCCAAAGTATCATCAACAATTCACAATTATTTAAATAAAATAATTCTATTTCTATCTTTTTTAATTTATTCATTTGTTAGCGCAACAGTCAATATAATATTCAGTGCATTATAATAAAAATATATTCTTCATACCTAGTATAATTAATTTTACTTACCTTTTCTATGTATTCTTAAATGTCTATAATACATTTAAACGTCACATTATTATATATAAATAATAATTTTTGAGTCCTAATAAAAACAAAATAAATGAAAATAAAACCCAGAGCACCCATTTATCTGATTGGCTCAGAGGCCAGGGCTTTAGGGAGGAAGGATTCCAAGTGCTTGTAAAAAGCTGCCACCACATTGGGTGGCATTGCAAATTGGCTGACCTCAAGAATATTGAATAGATCCTCAGTGTCCTGAGGAAGGCCTTGTTTCACCTTATTCTTGATCCAACCAAACACCTCCTTGATTGATTTAGGAATGGGGAATATGGCAGGAGGAAGAGAAGTCTCATTGGACAATTGGTAAGTTGGTGGCTGGAGGTGTGGTTGTTTTTGTCAATGGGGGGAATTCAGACACAACCAGATCCACTTTGTTGAGCCCAACATTATCAAGCACAACAACGTTGGTTGTGCCCCTGTAATTTATCTGCAGGTACTCCTTGACGGCTCAGAGAAAATTGAGAAAGGTCCTGCTGTTATGGGAGCCTTTAATCATCTGATACTGGTCCAACATGTGAGGACCAAGAAGTGCAATCATGGAATAGGTCTGGGAACAGACAGCTGCACAATGGGCTACGCCGTCCTTGGACCCCTTCTCAACCCACCCATGCCTAGACCTGAGTGAGGAGGAAAACGACAATTTGTTGATATAGAAGAACAGGACATTCCCAGTCTCCTTTAGTACCAGATATGTCTTGGCATAAATGTTTCAATCCTCAATGGTCTTTTCACTGTTCCTATTGTACAGAGAAACTCCGAGCACCTTCCACAAGAAGCCCAAATCAACCATTGTTTTGTAGACAAGGGTTTTGGAAACAGAAAGACTAAACTCTGTGGTGAGCATTGATTGGACAGCAAGTGTGTCCAGGTGGCAATCCTTGGCAATACACTGCTTGATTGCGTCAATGTGAACGGGCTGAAGGAGTTTGGGCTGACTTTTTGCCTTTGTGGATTTGGCAATTTGCCCAGTATTGCCATACTTGGTGTTGATGTTGGCAAAGTATCTGGCTGTGACACCAAATTGGGACGCAATATCCCAAACCACCATTCCCCTGTTCAAGCAGTTGAGGAAAGCTTCACGCTCACTATCCGTCAACTGATGCCGGCCCTTGGCAGGTACCACGGCATCCTGGCTACCAGGCTCAACACAGGGGACAGGGACCTTTGTGTAGAAGGTGGGATCACGCTTGCTTGCAGTGGCGCTGTCAATGGTTGAATACACAATAGGCACAGATGGCTCAACAGTGGCTGCCAATGGCTCGTAGGTGGTGTCAAAGACGTAGGGCAGGAAGTAGCAACTCTTGGATCAAGAGTGCGGGGCCGGGTGAAAAATGGGTAAACAGTGGAGGTGTAAGTAACCTCATTATTCCTGGTGATCCTGGTGTAGGAGACTTTTGTGGCAGGCCTTGAGAGTGGCTTCTGCCTGGGATTCAAGCTGGTAGTTCTGGCTTGGGATGCAGGAGGTGGTTGGCTGGCGCTGACACCTTGGGAGGCCTGTGTATTGGCATGACTCCCCTTGAGTTAGGTTCTGGGTCTGTTCTTGGACCCTCTGGGACGCCCTTGTGGACAGGCTACCCTGCAGACTGGTGCAGAAGTGGGTTGGGAATGCAATTGACAGTCCATAAAAATAAAATAAAATATATATTTTAGATTAAATATGTGTTTATTTGGAGTTATTGGTTTAGTTGTGGGTAGTTATTTTCTCTTGATTTAGCCTTGAATAGTAGCAGACTTTCTATATCCATGATTTGAAGTGAATAATATTGTATACTTTCTGGGTTTGGATGATTTTTTAGTTTAATAACTTTTTATTTCTAAACATGGTTATTGAGATTAAATTTTTAGTTTGATTTTAGTTGTGGTGGAGCTTCTTGATTTGGGTTGGTGTTTCCTAGTGTGCTTACTGTACATTAAATTTGGATTCCAGTTCCCACAATTAATATCTGAGTTTACTAGTGTCATTAAAAAGTAATTTGAAATTTGGCTCTTGGATTTGACAATCCCACAATTTCAAAAAACATAGTAAACTTAATGAAAATGGTTGATGGATTTGAACACTTCAAATCTGATTCCAGTTAATTCATTTTGTCCATTAGAAATACACAGTTTGACTTGAACTTTGCAAAGTGTTTATGAGCTCCCACATTTTCAAATATTCAAATAAATACTCAAAAAATCAATTTAATTAAAAAAGGCCATCCCACAAAAGTGATTCAAATTTTGGACCAAGGATTTGACAATCCCGCATTTTTACGTTCAGGTTCTGAATTTAAAGTACTAAATCCAGTTTTATTATCACATCAGACTGGTTGTGGTCTTTTGCTATAAGCCACATCAGTACAACAAGACCTAGGTAAACAATCAAGTGAAGTCTCTTCCCTACAAACAGGGCAGAGAAATCACAAAATTTATTATATAGTGTGCTAGTTTTATTCTTTCCAGACGTAGTGAAAAAGATTTTTTCCATTGTTTTTGGTATACCAGTTTTTTCAGAGCACCAGGCAGCTCCAAAGTCTCCAAGGACGCCTACTAGCAGGCATAATGGTGGCGGAACTATAGCTAAGTTTTGTTATTTTTCATTAAAATTGTTTAGGATATGTGATAGTATGTGCTTGATCAGGTGACAGAAACAGACTTTTTCTTGTCCTCTCTCCTTTTTGGGTAGGTTTTGGTATGGCATAGCTTGGAAAAAACCCCAGACAAGCATGATGAAGAGCTTGCAGAAGCCAGGAAGCGGAGCATACTGGTTGAGTTGCAGGTTGGGGGCCGAGACCAAAGCCAAGACCTGCCATTCTGTGTTGTCTTGCTTTGGTTAGAATGATGTAAGTTGTTCTTGTTTCATAGGATAATTTTTAATTTATTAATGATTTCAGAGGCAGCAACTGGCGTCAGGACCAGCTGACACTCTATGTGAGGTACATAGTTGGTGTAGAATGTGTGTGATATGTACAGTCTTAGATAATGGCAAACTTCTCCTTCTGTTTCTTCTAAATAAAAAAGTTAGTAAGATCTTTTTATTTATTTGATGTTTTATTTTTTACCTTCTTCTATATCTTTATCTGTTGCCCCCTTTATGGGGGCTGTTTCACGGGACTTGTCACTGGCTGGTTCCTGGTTATCTTCTGTTGGTTTTTGTTTCTTTTTATTTTTTAGCTGCTCAAACATCTTGGGGTCCTTTGAACACGCCTTCATAGTTAAAAACCCCTGTGGATTGAACTTTAGGTCAGCAAGAACATCTTTCAGTACTGTAAGGAGCCTGGTTGCAAGTTTATTGGTAGTATTGGGAATCTTCTTCACAGCCTTCACAGTAAGTTTGTCTAGTTTGTTGCCTTCTAACACACTTTCTTTAGCATGCCCTTCACCTTTTGATTGACCTCCTTAATTTTAGCCACTGCCACGTCCAATTACCTTTATCATTGCCTCCAATTCTGCCATGTTTCCTTGGAATTATCCCAGCCCTTTTTATACCCATAAAATATCCCAGTAAACTATATCTATTCTATTGTAGCTAATGTAGTTTAAATAAATATATCTTGATTTTATTTATTATATTTTATTAGCTTTAAGCACAAATATTCATTTGATATTGATATCATGTATATTTATTATATTTAACCCAATCTTAGTATCATGGAAAACATACTTTGTCATGTGTATGTTTTGTCCAAGTAAAACATGATTTTTTTTATCAAATCAGTATGCCAAGTTCAACCCAAAGTTCATGTCACGGCCCATACCAGAGTCTGACTGGACTCCCACAGGGGAGGCAGGCCAGGCCTGGAAGGCCATGCACACAATAGGTTCAATTCTGATCAGGTAGTTGACTGCAGTAGCTAAGAGATGCCAACTCCCAGTATGGGGCACAGCCTGGTTGGCCAGCCCCAATACTGTAATATAGATAAAACCCCAACTTACTGAAGTCCTGAATAGGAGGCGTGTTGGGTAAGGGGAAGTGGTAGGAATCTCCTTCATAGCAGGTGGGATGGTCTCTTTTGAACAACCAGGAGGGAGATCCAGATGATGGGGGTGAAAATACTCCAAGTCAAGAGTGCATGGTGGATTGACTGAGGTAGCAGGAGTATAGCCAGGAGGGTACAGATAGGCAAGTTTATTATGAGTAGAGGATTCACAAATAGATGCAAGCAGAATAATCAAATTTGAGCAAAAATAGATAATTCCTGAAAGAAGATAATGATTTCTGGGCATAAACTCGTTTTATTTAAGATTTCAATAGTGAGGAGGGCTTTCCTCCTCACTAATCATACTTACTGGTAAAGATGCAACCTTTTGTACCACCAGGGATCTGGCAGCAACATTTTCAGTCAAGCTGACAATTTTACCTGGTTACATGCACTAGAGCTTAGGTAGGGAATATTATTGGTCAGCATAACAGGAACCTTGCTTGAGCTGCAGCATGCTGAGGTGCCACATCTATTTATAGAACTTGCAAGCAATCAAGCACCTGATTGCATGATAAAAAAATCACGCTCCTGATGTACCATTTCCTGATAATTAAGAGGCCCAAATTTGTTAATGAAATCAAAGCCAGGGATTTGAGGCTTGTGTGCCTCTCAAATCCCAGGCCTTTGTTAATCAAAGGGGGGTTTTCTTGCTCTGGGAGAAAATTGGTAAGGGTTCCCAAGATATGGGGTGTTTGGCCTCTAGGAAGGCCAGCTGATTGTCCAGGGCATTCTGGGCCCTGACAGTTCATATTTATTATAAGATAACCCCTTTCACAGGTTATATGTAGATCATATATTTTAGAGTGCTTAAACCAACCCAATCTTAGTATCATGAACAACACATTTTTTCATGTGTATGTTTTTTCCAAGTAAAAAATAATTTGTTCTCAAATCAGTATGCCAAGTTCAACCCAAAGTACATATTTATTATAAGGTAGCCACTTTCACAGGTTATATATAGATCATTTATTCTAGAGATATATGCAATTTAATGGATTATTTCATTTAATTATATTTTTCTATTCTAAGTATAATATATTTGAGGCACTATAATCAAGTTAATTTTAAAAGCTACAAGTGTTACGGACCAACCATTTAGAATGGGTGTACACGTGGTGTCTTTGTGCTTTGCTCAGACCCAACACGCCTCAGTTAGCACAACCAGTTTAACTTGATGAAATAAGCCTATTGAAAAAGACATGTCTTTGTTTGAAAATTGGCATAACAACTTGTGGTCACTCTAGCTAGAGGTCTGGCACTAGAGTGACCACAAGTTGGTGTGCTAATTTTCAAACAAAGATATGTCTTTTTTAACAGGCTTATTTCATCAAGTTAAACTGGTTGCACTAACTGAGGCGTGTTGGGTCTGAGCAAAGCACAAAGACACCACGTGTACACCCATTTTAAATGGTTGGTCCGTAACACTTTTAGTTTTTAAAATTAACTTGAGTGTAGCGCTTTAAATATATTAAAGTTAAAATAGAAAATAATAGAATTAATAATTATTAAAGTATCCAAATTTAACTTGTGACATGATAAAAATCAATAATCACTTTATTTAAATGTAAATTATATATTATAAAAATAAAAAATATGTAAAAGTTAAACCAATATAAGTTAAAAAATAAAAATTATTGTGGGGAAAGTTTTATTGGGGAAATTGGATGGGGCGGGGCAAACTAGGTGGCGTTCTGGGTTGAGAGGGGAGGACTTGACTGGATGGGGAGATGAGTTCCAAACAACAGGATTGGTTGGCTGGGGACTAGGACAGCTGATGGCCCGGAGGTGATTGGTTGCCTTATTCAGCTTGGAGGAATTCATGATGCATTACATCATAATCAGACTTGGGGAGGACAGCAATTGGCTTGTACGCTGGGGAATTGCAAGAGGGCAGCTGAGGATCCTTTAGTGATTGGCTGATGCTGAGAGCATTAAAGGCCATCTTGGTAAAAATGTCAGCAACTCTCTGACAAGGAAACAGCACCAAGGGGCCGTTGGCTGCACTAAGCACCTGGCTGAAGGTTGTGGGGTTGCACCCACAAATGATGTCTCTAATATTGAAGAACAGCACATCACCCAGGTGAAGATTGGCATGACCAGCAGGGAAAATTGAGACATTGTGGCCGTCTGCTTGGACCTTCTTGGAGGCCACTTCAGTGCACTCCATTTGGTGGCTCAGGAAGATTTTGGCCTTGAAATTGGCCAAGCTCCAGGTGGTAAGCAAGTTGAAGAAAATTTTTCTGTACTAGTACTCATTGGTGTAGCTGGCTGGGGTCTGGTAAAATACAGTCCCTTTTGGGAAGCTGCAAGGAATGCATCAATTATTTTCCCCTGTACTTCCTTCTTTTTACCCTTGGGAGCGCTCTTTTCACTCAAGGAACCATAATCATGGAGTTGCAGTGACAGTTTATAGTAAGCTATAAATATAAAATTTTCAGAAATTGCAGAAAGGCAGCAGGTGATGATGGCACCAATCACAGGGTCACAGGGCAAATCAGCTCCATCATCCAACTCATTGGCTGGCTAATTTGTCAGAATTAGGACACTGACTACAAGCCCATGCATCCAGATCTGTGCTGTGCGTCAGACAATGAAAATGCCCTTGAGCTCAAGTAGGCAGCAGACCTCAGTTAAGTGAAGGTGAGGATCCTGCTGGAGTAGGGCAAGCATTATAGGATATGCCTCCTTGATCTGAGAATCTTGTTGCTTCTTTGGTTTCTTGGCCAGCTTGGTACCACCTCTCTTCAGAAGGGCTTGGAACTTACGTTTGACCACCGCCTCAGTGAATTGAAGTCATGTGGCAATTTTTTCAAAACTAATGCCATTCTGGTTGAGGCTCACAATCTCCTCTATCACCTTATTGGTTATGATTTGACATTTTCAGCGGACTTGAGGAATAAGGGGACCCAGATTAGGAAGGGCTTGCTTTGATTGGCCCAAACTCTAAAGTGATGATTGGATAGGGTTAGAGGGGCCACAGTTTCCCAGTCTCCAAGATATGGCACAGGAGCAGGTTGGGCCTGGTCTTGGGGAGCACCATATTGGCTATTAAAAAAGCCACCCATAAATGGGCCTGGCAACACATACAACTCACCCTTCTCACGGCTTGCGTTGAACTGGGTGTAGATGGGAAACACGGCTGTTGTGCTCTCTTGCTTGCAGCATGAGCTTGAAGTAGCTCCTGGTACTGCTCCTCAACAACGTCAAAGTTATCTTCACTTGAAAAACTTGTTGTAACTGTGCTGTTTTAGCAGAGTTACAAGGGGAAAAATATTTAGAAGCTAGATAATAATCTTTATTGTGAGATAGTGATTATATAGTTAATGTGAATCAAGGATAACAGGAACATGATTGCTGATCACACAGTTGGATGGAAGAAGGGGGTGGCTTGATCCTGATAATGAGTCAAGCGCCAAAATGAGGTATCCACCATAAAGGATCATCATCTGTTCATGTTGTTGGATTTGGTAATTTGAGTTGACTTCCTAGTATGGCTTTGTGTGATTGGGTAATTGGATTGCAGGTCACAAAACTGCTTGGTTGGAACCTTGCTGGCGGGTTGAGCCTGCAGTTTTGATACCCCCAACTGAAAGTTGGCCTTCTCTGGGGGCAGGTTGTCAGGGAGGTTTTCAGGAGCCCAGCGCCGTATTGAACTAATTGTTGTTCTGTGGTAGGCAAGGCGGTTTCTTGTTGTTTTTGTCTTGCTTTGCAGGGTTGTAGGCAGTCATGGTGTAGGGTCTTGTCTTGATTACATTTTCCAAGCCCTTGCACAAGGTAAGTGTTATTGTTGTTTACCTTTAGAATGATTGCTGGCCCTACTTTCTTGGATTGTAGTTTGCTCTTGTCAACATTCATGATCCAGACTTTGTCCCCAACTTCATGTCTGTTGTGGATGGGGACAAAGGTTTTTTGTAGGTGTTCATTCTCCTTCACTGTTTGTTTACTGTTAGCTCTCACAACGTGAGGGTCTGAGCATGGAGGGACTTCACTTGGAATTTCCAGTTTAGGTCCTGTCAATGCTTGAATGATATTTGGTTGTGTGCCGTATACCAGTTCAAACAGGCTTTTTCTCGTGGATCTCTTCACTCAGGTTCAACATACAAGTAGTGAAGTTGGTAGCTGCTTATACCAGTCTTCATGTCTCCTGGCAGTGAGTTTGGCTAAGGCTTGCACGAGGCTACCATTAAGCTGTTCTACACGTCCATTGGCCTGTGGGTGGTATGGTGTTGTTACGGTGTGTTTGACCCCATTTTTTGCGGTGTATACATTGGTTGTTTTGGAGGTTAATTCTTTCCCTTCGTTGGTTATCAGGAGTTCTGGCTTTCTGAACTTGCTGATTATCTCTTTGCCAATAAATTGTTGTACGTCATTGCCAGTATGTGCCTTTACTGCTTGGGCTACTGGCCATTTTGTAGCAAAGTCAATGGTGATGATAATGTATTTCTTGTCATTGTGTTTTCCTGGCATGGGGCCAACAATGTCAAGAGCCCATACTTTGAAAGGTAGTTGTGTGCGGATGAGAAGTACTAACTTTGGAGGGGTTTCACTTTTGGAAAATTTCTTGCATACCTCACATTGGTCTAGAACTTCTTGAACATTGCAATATAAGGTTGGCCACCAGGCCTTATGCTTAAGGAACTCATATAGGTTTTGGCTCTTGGTATGTCCAAGGTCTTTGTGATAGCGTAGGATGGTGTCAACTTGCTGATGTATGGGGATATAGGGAATGGTCGTACTGTCAGACATTTTTCTGTGTAGGGTCCCATATACATCAGCAAATAGGTGTGCATTTTTGATGACTGTTTCCTTTGTTATGTCAGTTGTGCTGGGGGGGAACCTTTGTTTTTTGTTTGTAGTACTAAGAAAGGCCAGTCTGGGTCAAGCCCATTTTCTCCTCTTGAAGAACAGACATACAGGCAGGACAGGGCGTCTGCCATGGCAAGCTTGGCCCCAGGTTTTTACTGGATGAGCATGTTAAACCTCTCCAATAGCTCCATCCAGAGGGCTTGGCGGCACAACAGATTCACTTGCGTTTTAAAACAGATGAGTGACTTATGGTCAGTTAATGCTGTGAATTCTTCCTGCTGTTCTAGGTAACAGTGCCATTTAACTAGACAGTGCACAATAGCCAACAGTTCTTTGTTGTTGATAGGGTATCAACACTTGCCATCTGTCAACTTTTGCAATTCATAGGCTACAGGTAGGAAGTCACTGTCATTATTTTTGATTTGTAGTACTCCCCCAATGGATGCATCTGAGGCGTTAGTTTCCATTTGGTATTCCCTGTCACATTGGGGTAGTATGGGATTGGAGCTGTTGTGAGTTTCTCCTTGAGGCGTCTAAAACAGAGATCACATTGGGGGGGTCCACGCAAATTTGGACTTGGCGCCTGTTATGGTGGATAAGGGGGCAGTCAAAACGCCACAGTCAGTTATAAAGCGGCATACATAGGCCACCATTCCCAAGAAGGTGCAGAGTTCTAACTTATCCTTGGGTGGTGGCATCTTGCAGATGGCCTGTATCTTTTGACTGTTGGGTTTGATGACATTCTTTGAGACAATGTGTCCCAGGAAGGGTAGTTGCTCACAGAAGAACTGGCACTTAGAGGTCTTGGCCAACAGTTTGTGTTGTGCCAAGGTAGCAAAGACTGCCTTGAGGTCTTTGTGGTGTTGTTCTAACAAGGGGCTGTAGAAAAAATGTTGTCCAGGTACACTAGGGTGTGTTTGCCTATGTGGGGCGCAAATACTTTGTTCATGAAGGTTACAAAGATTGACGGGGAATTTGTCATGCCAAAGTTGAGCACCACACATTTGTAGGAGCCGTATTTAGTGCAGAAGGCTGTTTTGGGGATGTCTTTCTCCTTGATACAAATCTGGTTGTAGCCTGATGCCAGATTGATCTTGGAGAAGACTGTGGCTCCTCCTAAGGCATTGAAGAGGTTGTCAATCAGTGGTAGTGGGTAAAAATTCTTAATGGTAACTTTATTTAGGGCTTGGTAGTCTGTGACCAGACGTAAGGTACCATCCTTCTTAGCCACAAAGAATACGGCGGCCCCAAAGAGAGACTGTGAGGGGCAGATAAGTCCTTTTTCCAATGCCTCCTTGAGGTAGGCGCGTAAAATGTTGTCTTCATTTAGGATCAGCCTGTAGATTGGGTGCACCTTGGGTACAGCCCCCTTGAGTTGGATGGAGTGCTGGATGTGATTCTCATGGGGCAGCCCAGGTAGTGCTTCCTTGAAGATTTCTGGATGGCGGGTCACAATTTCGCGGTCCTGAGGCGTGGAGGTATCCTGGTGATCTTTGAAATGTATGAGCTTGTACTGGCAGGAGTCCCAGTCAATTGCCTTCAGGTTTTCCTTCTTGTCCAGGGTCTCTGTGATGCGTACAAAGACATGGTCATGTAGGAGTTGGTCCACAGAGTCAGGGTATATCTGGTGGTTGACACCTTTGCGCTTGATGGTCAACACTGAGGTTGCCCAGTCTATGTGGGGATTGTTCTTTTGCAGCCAGTCTAGTCCCAGCACAATGTCAAACTTTGGAAAGTTGATGACGAGACCTTGGATGGTAGAGTGGAGGTTCTCAAGCATGACAGAGAAGGGGGCAGTTTCCTTTGTCACAGTGATGTGGTGTTTGTCATCCAGGACCACATTTTTAATCTGCAAAGGATTAGTGGACAGCTTGAACTTATCCACAAAGCTACTGTTAACCAGGGTTCAATCTGCGCCTAAATCCAGGAGTGCTGAGCCTGTGTAACTGCAAAAGCAGAAAGGATAGGACATCAGTTTATTGGGATGTCTGGCAATGGTGTACAGTACCAGGTCCTCCAAGGGCATCTGGATCATTGGGCATTGGTCCATGTCCTTGGGTTGGTACTCATCATTGGAAGAGTCAGGAGTTGCATGGGGAAAGCTTGGCTTGCTTAGCGCTCTCCCCGGGCTTTTCCCTCATCTTGATTGCCTTACGTGGCAGTGACACGTAAATGAGTACGGTTTGACTGGCCATTGTTTCCATTTCCATGTCCATTTAAACCCATGGGTTTGTGGTTGGCATTATTCCCATTGCCTCCAGGGGGTGGTTGGGTGGAGCACCCACCTGGATTGAATTCTTGGGTCTTTCTTGTTTCCCAGTTTGTGCCTTATGGAATGTGTTGGAGGATTGTTCCGCTTTCTCTGCTTCACAGTACAAGCTTTGCAGGTTGGTCACCTGGTCCAGGTTTACATGTCTCATTACATGCAACTTGAGGGCGTCATAGTACATGAGGTGTGTAACTGGGGTGGCAAAGGCCATGTTGTATGGTGCACAAAGTTGGAGTTCCTTGTAGGCACGGGTGAGTTCCTTCACGGTGCCTGTCTGGGTTAGGTTCTTTACTTGGTGTATTATCATGAGCGCTGTGTCTTTAAGCTGAATCTTGCCAGGAAGTCTTGCTTAAAGGTATCCCAGTTTTTGTTGGTGTGCTCCTTGTGCCACTTGTTGCGCCAGGTGCCAATGTCATGGGTCAGGCAAATGAAAATTTCTGCAATCCAAAATCTCTGTGGGCATTCCATCTGAGCCAGCCTGCTCTGAGCGGACTTCATCCATGCAGTCGCGTTGTTGTTGTTGGCCCTGGCAAAAGGTTCCAAGGCAGCGCTATGTAGTCTTTGAGCTACATAGGTGGGCATGGTGTTTTCATTGGCTGGTTGCAGCATTGAGAAGGGAGCCTGAAAGAAACCTTGTGCAGACATGGCGTTGAAGGCAGGTAGTGAGATCAACGTGTTCTGGTACAGGACAAAGCCATCATGTATCTTGGCACCAGGGGTGTACGGAGTCCAGTCAGGCGGGAGGCCAGAAATAATTCTGTTGAGGATTTGTTGGCCGCAGTGTGTGCAGGCAACAGGCAGAATTTTTTTAAGATAAGGTAGGATGGAGAACCTACTTCTGCTACCAATGTTGTAACTATGCTGTTTTAGCAGAGTTACAAGGGGAATTTTTTTAGAGGCTAGATAATAATATTTATTGTGAGATAGTGATTATATAGTTAATGTGAATCAAGGATAACAGGAACATGATTGCTGATCACACGGTTGGATGGAAGACGGGGGTGGCTTGATCCTGATAATGAGTCAAGCGCCAAAACAAGGTATCCATCATAAAGGATCACCATCTGTTCATGTTGTTGGATTTGGTAATTCAAGTTGACTTCCTAGTCTGGCTTCAAGTGACTGGGTAATTGGATTGCGGGTCACAAACCCGCTTGGTTGGAACCTTGCTGGTGGGTCAAGCCTGCGGTTTTGACAAACTCATACTAACAAAACACAATAAAAATTCTATTAAAAACAGAAAATCAAATAATTTATAGGAACCTAATTTTTTTTATGTGTGTATCCTTTTTGAGATATTCTATCAGATGTGAATGGCTAAATTTAGATGCACGTACATTGAAAATAATGCAGTAGTTCCCTGAATAGATTTTGGTGGATTCACTCCTGACATCCACTATTTCCAATTTGAGTCCCAAAAAAATCAATATTTTCATAAAATGGGTTGTTTTGTGTTTGAGATCCTCACTTTTGTGACTAACCTCATATGTTTTCTGTTTACATCATATTTTCCACACACTCATTATCAAACTTGATGTAGAATGCTTCAGTAAGTGGCTGGATTGTGTGCATTTTAAATTTGAGTTCCATGCATTTGCTATCTCATTTTTGGAGTTCAGTATTTGACTTTTTTTGCTTTGTGATTGAATAATTTTTGTTTTACAGCCTAGATAAATGGAAGCTTTATTGAGTAAATTAACCTTCAACTGGTTACAGTTGAAATACATCTTGTGACTGAGTTCATGCTTCTAAACTGAATAATATACATTTATTTCAAAAGGTTTGAAAACTACTTTATCTTTTCCTTTGTGTTCTTCTGTAGCTTGGTCTACAGGTCATCTTGTTGTATAGTTGATGGCTGTGATGATGTACAGAGTTTTCAAACCTGCTAAGATAAATGTATATTAGTCAGTTTAGAACACATGAACTCAGTCTAAAAACAAAATCAAAGTGGATCCAAATCTATTGTAATTTAATATAAATTCCTTAATTTTTTATTTCGTTTTTAGACTAAGTTCATGTGTTCTAAACTAACTAATATACATTTATCTCAACAGGTTTGAAAACTACTATATCTTGTGCTTTTTTTATTTGCTGGCATGGGCCTCACAATATCCAATACTCATACCTTAAATGACTAAGTGATTGATACTTACATTGTGAACTTGGGGGTGCCTTGGAAAGAGCATATCTCTCACATACTTTGCATTGGCTAAGCACTTTTTTGATGATATACAGCATGTTGAGCCATTAAAAGTGTGTCTTGAGATCCTCATGTAGATTCTAGCTATGTGTGTGTCCCAAATCTTTATTATAGCAAATAATTGTTTCAATAAACTGGGTTGATGGGATTTATGGTACTATATCTCCATTTAGCAGCATGTGATAGGGGTATTGTAGATGTTTTTGAACATATTTTTGTTCTTGAGAACCTTCTCTTGTACATTCATTGGTGTTTCAGGTGTTAACCCCTCTTGGAGATTCTTTATTATTAGCATGGGCCAATTGGCAAAAATGGTCATGTCAACAGTGGTCATGTTTACACTTTAGTAAAGTGCAAATTTGGCTTTTAATAATGTTGTCTTCTGGATGCCAACACTTTTTTTAAATAATTCTACACTTTACCCCAAACATTTTTAGTATAAAAATAAATAAACTACTATATTATACTAAAATGACCCTGAAAAGTTCAAAAGTTTAATAAAAACATATAATGCTTAATAAGAATAGGGAGAAATAATAAAATATTTATAGCTTTACAATGTAAAAAACACTCTTTAATATAAAAATATTTTTATTCCAGTAAAAATTATAATTCCAATGAGCCAGAAATAAAGATACTTAATACATTAAAACTACAAATATAAGAACATTCTAATTTTTATTTATTATACTTTTTATAAGCACAACTGAAATTATCTCATACTTAAAGATAAATTAACAAAATACAGCATATTTCTTATATCACCACCTTGTAAAATATACCTGAAACTTATAATTTTTATCTAAAAAGATTATTAATATTTAAATAAATTAAAGAATAAATGTTTAAAAAGAAAATATAAAGGAAAAGAAAAGCAGAGTTTCTTGAGCTAATTGAAGCCACCAGCAAGAGCAGTAGCCATGTCCTTGAGGTACTTCTTAATCTCCGCCATCTTATAATTTTTCTTGAATACCTTCTGGACATCCTATTGATAGTCCTGCTCCTTACTCTTCCTCTTCTTGGGGCCACCCAGTTGACCAGGTCACAAAACTTAGAGACATTATGGGCCTGTTCCTCCTTTAGCTTAAGGAAGAGCTTGTTGAACTTAAAGTTGGCCCCAAACTTGGACTTTAGATGCTTATGCCACACCTCAAGGCTCAAGATGGTCTTCATTTTGTCATTAAGGCAGGCTCTCTGGCATTTTCAAGGGGCAGTAGCCCTGTTCTTTTCTCTCCTTGCAGTCAAATTCTTGCCAACCCATTATCGCTCAAAGTATTCAAGGTAGACCTTGAAGATGAAGGAGTTCTTCTTTGTGTAAGCATCCTACTGGATGGCCTCAAAGCCAAGCTAGTGTGCTCTTGCTTCAAAAATCCAAGGCAGCAAGCAGAGTCATACAAAGTCTGCGCTTTTTCTGCCATCATTTAGATACTTGTCAAAGAGCTCCTTCTTGCTCTTGAGGTGCTTGATGAGGGCCTTCCTAAAATTGAAGAAGAAGCCCTGAAATTCTTCATTGAAGGTAGCCCAAAAGGCTCTGAACTAAGCAAGCTCAAAGTCTGTGATGATAACATTAGGCCCAAGTGAGTGCACATGAGCTAGCTGCTCAGTGGCTTGGGAAGACTCATCCTTTGCAGCAGAGGAAGGGTTTACTCTGATGGCATGGGTGAGGGGGGAGAATGTTAGCAGGAAGGAATTTTAAAGCATACCAAACAATCTTGAAGGCTCTGGTTTAAACCACTGTCTTGGAACTGGGCAGGAGAGAAAAAACAAGGGGATAACTTGGGCATCAAACTGCCTGTGAAGGACCCAAAACTGCTTGAAAAGGACAGGGCAGGTTGCAAATGTGCTGTTGCACAGCCAAGTGGTAGCAGTATTGAGCTGCTCCAGGTTTTGAGCTGTGATATAGTCTAATCCTAACCTTTCCTTCCTACCCATTTTCATGAAACAGGAACATCTCTCTGTCTTTTTGAGGGTATCAGAGAGGACCAGGTCTTCAATTGTAGTGGTGCTCTTGGCCAGGGATTGAGAGCTTGGCGCCTATTGCTCACAAAATTGACCAAATGGTTATGTGTTATCACCCTCTTGATATAAGTGGGGGATAGGTGATTAAAAACAAGCACATCCAGCTGGCTTAGGGATAGATCCTTCAAGGTGGGCATAATATGCACCAGATATCACTTCAGCAGGTGAGAGATGATGTATTGGGAATCACAAAAGTGTGCTCACCCTTGATAGTTTGGACCTTTTCCCAGTGCTCAGTGTTGAGCCAAACTGAATAGGAGCGGTCCTTACAGCTATAGTGGCAGCTCTTGAAGCCCCGGTTGGCGTTGTTGCAGGAGTAAATGTAACCATTGGCTACTATGACCAGCCCACCCTTCACACTCATAATGGGGAAGTACTTTGGAAAAGAGGAATGAACCTTGAACCTGCCATCAACATTGCAGATATTGTGGTCCACAAGAGGGTCCCAGGGGCCAGCAGAAGCATGGCAGAAGCCAGGGAAGTAGTTGTACCAGGGCTTGAAGTCATCCCCTGACAAGCTGAAATGGGGAGAGTTTGGTGGGAGAGAAGAAGGGGGATTGCCCTGGTGCTGGTACTGGTGCTTCTCATGTCCAGGAGACTTATTCTTAGGTGGGAACTTTTTGGAGCACCGCTTCTTGACTGGCCCCTCATCAGATGCAGAAACATAGAAACTATGGTCTATGAGAGACTCATCTGATTCCTCACCCCCAGTGAATTGAGCTAGGCTCTTCTCAGGGGAGGGCTTAAGGGATAGCTTGTTCCAGGAGAATCCTTAGGGCCAGCCTTCTTGGAGGATAAAGCTGCTGATTTTGGGCTTTATTAGTTTTTGTGAGGCACTTGGTGCTCTTCTGCTGCTTAGAAGTATTATTGTCCTAGGACTAATAAGTAAAAAGTTATAAAAAAAGCAATAAAATTTCAAAAGAGAGAAAAAAATATAAAAGCATAAAAAATAAAAATTTAACTTATAGGGCTTTTATTGAAATTGAAAGATATAAAAATGCTGTATAATTTTTTATTTTATTAAAGTTTTAAATAACAAGTTAAAATTCAAAAGAAATATACAAAAAGCTTAAAAGTTGAGAAAAATTTATTGTAAATTTCTAAAAATATGAAAGAGAAAAGCTAAAAATACATCATAGTAAAAACTGAGATGGTTTCATCATGTAAAACTTAAAGTTTTATGTGTGAGAAGTGAAGCATGTTGACATTATGAAAGACAACTAGCAAAAATATGCTGAATTCCTGCTGTCAATTACAAAAATTGTAGACATTATCAGAGACAACATTATCACTGTCAATATTTTTTTCATAGTACACTTAATTGAATTTACACAAACCACAAATATTGATTGTTTACGGTACTTTTTGATCACTTATAAAAAACATATAAAATAAGTAAAAAAAGGTATCAAAGTTATTGTTTTTTTTATAAAAATGATGTTTAGGGGGTAGAGATATGATATTTTACTGTTGTGCTTATGTAAAGTTGTTAAGGATTTCTCTTCAGGTACAAAAAAGGTAAAGTGCTAACTTTCTCACTGACAGCATCCCCAATAGGAGGTGGCATAGTAATTTAGGCTTAATTGTGCCACTTCTATTTGCTTAAATCTACCCCAGTGATTGATCACAAGCAAATGGTTGAAATTTCTGATTGTCAACATTACTATTGATAATAAATTCTAAAGTAAATTACATAGTAAATCCAGATTAAATTATTGGATTACTGTTAGCCACCAATCCATTTATGATATTAAAGATTGAATAGCTGTCACAGGTAGATTTATAAGATGAAAATTTCAACAATCTGCTATAAGTACTATATCTATTTATATATTAAGTCAATAAAAAGGTAAGTGTGCTTATATTATTTATCTTGTAGATGTTTCAGTTTTGTTATTATAAATAAGGTAGGCTTAAAAAGTGTCAACATTGACACTTTTACGTTGTAAAAACAACTTGATAAAAAATAAGTTTTTATTAGTAAAAGTAAAGGGAAAATTGGGTTAAATCAAGATTTTAATTAAGCTTAATATCAAATTGTGTCAAAATGGCCACAGTTTTGTTGTATTTTCTGGGCTTGCACCCCTGAGTGCTTTAAAAATGGGAATTAAGCTACCTGACTAGAAAATCATTGGTATAATCCACTTTTTGAGCTGACAGTGACCATGTGAACAAAGTATCAACATGGACGCTGTTGACATTTTATGAGCATGTATACTCGTTTGAGTTAAAGCCTCAGTGTTCCCATTTTTTTGAAAATATACTCATTTTTACTGCCTTTATTTTTTATCGGTACATGATAAAAGTTGTGATGGATCTATTAGCAACAATTTTGGTAATTTTCATTTCCTATGATTTTATTTTAAATAAAGGTATCACCTGGCTAAATTTTATAATTACTTTAAGTTGAACCCTTATTTGTATGAAATTCAATGCCATAAATGCTGGGGCTGCGCACCAACCTAGAAAAGTTACACCAAAACAATAATACTGAGAGGGGTATTGGATTTATTTGGATATATAATTTTATACCATTTAGGCAGGAGCCAAAGGCTTTAACGGGGCTAGTTACAGTTGCGTTGCAAGTGTCACGGCCGTTCCTTGTGGTCAACCTTTCTTGTCCACGCGATCACCATGGCAACCGACCCGCCAGCTAGCAGCACCATGTTCCTATTCTTGGTTAGAGACAGGGGAATTAATGTAGTTTTTAAGATTAAATTAGAATTAAATTAATTTAAAAGTGAAATTAAAGTTAATTTAAAAGTAAAATTAAAATTAATTTAAAAGTTAAATTAAAATTTAAAGTAATTACCAGAAGAAGCCTAGAACATCTATAAAGGCCCCGATGGGGGGCACATCGGGCTGGATGGCCCGGAGAGTGGGGATGGCAAAGAGGAGAGAAGGACCAAGAGCGAGGTAGGCGGTTGGTGGACGATCTGGGTTCAGTAGGGTGACATAGGCAGTGATGCCTACGGTGCACCAGGTGATAGCCCACATGACGAGGACAACAAAGATGCAAAAGAAGACTATAAAGTCTGGGCGGGTTAATAAGAGGTTCAATCGGTAGACGCATTGGGATAGATCCATGTGGTTGGCCTTTGCTGCTTTGACAATGTCCATCTGATCCAGATACGGGTCGGTGGCGTTGTCGCGGAGGATATCGACCCACAGAGATGGCGTGTGGATTTCCAAGCTGACATCGATTGGGATGAGCTCCTTAGTTTCAACGTTCATGGCTGCCACTGAGATGGAGGAATGGAAGGAATCAAAAGGGTAGTAGTAGTTGCTGCCACTGAGGATGGGGAAACTTGCGTCAATGGAATCCATCGTTGAGTTGGCAGCAAAGGTGGCGTGCTTGTACTTGAAATAGACGGATATGGGAGCATTAATGCTTGCCCAAGTGGGAGCCAAGGTGGTGGAGGGGAAGAAGTAGATGCGTGATTGGATGCGATTGGCAAGCAAATCAACTCCCATTACTCGCATCTCGATGCGCAGCTGAGAGTGGGAGGCGTTGTGCTTCCAGCTGGACCGCTTGGCCCCGTCAGCGACTTGATCCAAGGAAAAGAAGATTAGAAAGACGTACAGAGCTAAAAGGGCCCCCATAGGGACAAGCAGCATCCAAGATCGATGCCACCGCCAAGCTATCAGCAGCGATAGGCGCTCACTGAAGCTTGCCTTGTTCTTTAGCCGCGCTTGTGGCCTTGGCATTTCACTAGATTCGGTATCCACCTGGTCAATGTGCAAGTCTACAAAGGAACAATCATCTTTGAAGTTCTCGGCCTTGCATGAAATCCTGGCGGGGGCTGCGTAGCCGTACTCGGACGCCCCCGGCCGGATATCAATGATACCCATGTAGCTTCCATTGCCAAAGGCATCCAGCCCCGATATGGACTCATGCTCCCTACTGCCCGAGGCCATTGAATCTGCATCAACACTCAGCGACCGTCGTGTGAACTTACACGTCATTCCTCGCTTGACCATGAATCCATTCTCTTTATACTGCTACCCAGATCTGTGGATGTCACGCTACGCCACACATGTCAAAAGTGTGCCATCTGGACATGCTGCCGTTGGGAATCGTCGTCATGAATGCGGGGCACTGCTGCCAATTCCAAAAATCGTTTTCAAGCATATCATTGGCTCAATCCACATACCAGGCTGGCCTTGGAGTAGATGCTCCAACTGCCAGACTCTTCTGAAAAACACGAGGCAGGAGATTCTACACTTTGAATCCATCTCCAGCCTCGCTGCAATTAAATGCCCCACCAGCACTTTAAAAAATCCTCGCCGACTAAACACCTAACTAATCCAACTTATTGAACCATCAAAATAAAAGCTTACATCAAACCTTGGTATCAGCGATATTCAAACCAGATCCATAAACAATTCAATGGTATCACCCAAATCCACTTTTAACCATTCAATACTCGCCAATTTATCTATAGCCACCAAGTTCAATAAATCCATTTTAAACTGCTATTTTATTCGCACGCATCTCTAAACTACCCTGGACGTCGCCTAAAGCCAAGCTGAACTCAACTATGTGATTGGTGCGAACTTTGATCACAAACTCCCAAGCACAAAAGCAATGCTTGAAATAAAAAAGCATACTTTTGCAAGGATATCGTCATCCAAGAAAACTCAATATCTGTGCTACTGAAGTGCTACCATAGTCTCTACTAAGCTATACCTGGCACTTATTGCACCAATGTCAATCTCGAGAAGTCAAAGAAGCGCAATACATCTGTTTTAAACTTACCCTTCCATCCTATACGGCGTGAAGAGATTAAATACCTAAACTGGTGGCTATGTGTGTATACCCGATCTAGAAGCACACCATCTCGAACCCTTATATCGAATTCCGGCTCAAATGATCCCGTTAGCTTTGACATGAATTAAAGCCCTAAAAAAGCTTAAAAACCAGACAGATCTAAGCCTAGACTCATAATTTCTCAAGGATTCCAAATATGTGTCGAGTATATACTTCTGGGAAGTCTATAAAATGAAATAAAGGGGAAAATTTAAGAAGAGAATGATACTTTATTGGCATGATTTCAGTGTATTATATAGTATCATGAGAAGCCACATACCGTCCATGTACACCATGGTAGTCCTGGGGCTTATCCAGGTAATTGTTCCTCTTAGGGTTCAAAAGGGTTTATTCTCATAATAGATAACCAGCTGATAAGAGTGCCAACAACTTAATGATTAGTTAGAGAATTACACAGATAATTACTTCTCTGAGAAGAAGTAATAAAAGATGTTGCAACATCTCCCCATGGGGTGCTAGAAGGTGGAGCATTAGGAACTTTCTTGAGAGTATCAGGGATTTGGGCTTGATATTGATCCAGTTTGGTGTTAGGTACAGGTAGTTGTGAATTGTGTTGTGTGGTCCTTGTCTTGCACAGGGAGAGTAAGTCATGATGCATACGTTTTAACTTGGTACAAGTATCAATCCTTTTGATGAGATAGATGAAGTTAGGCTTGACTCCATGACAATTCCCAGTCCTCTTAGCTTGGTTCCAATTTGTGTAAGTTGTGATTGACAACCCAAATCTTGTCTCTGACTTGAAAAAATTCCTGTTGGATGTGGATTGTTTCTCTCTCAACTCTTTCCTTTTCTTTAGTCTATTGGTTCTCTTTGGCATTTTGTATATCAGGTTTGTTGTCAGCTGGTACTTTCTTAGGTAGAGGTGATTGGGGCCCTAACTTGGTACTGATAATGGCAGGTTTGTGTCTGTAGACAAGTTCATATGCAATTTTGCCCTATTGCAATTAACTTGTGTTCTACACACCATAAGTGCAGTTAGTAACATGTTAACCCAGGCTTTTAGATTGTTGGTAGATAACTTGCTGAGGGCTTTCATAAGGAAAACATTCAGTCTTTCAACTCTTATGTTTGCTTGTAGGTGATAGGGGCTAGCTATGGTGTGTTTTATTCTGTTTTTGGCAAGGTAGATATTGGTGTTAATTGTCTTAAGTTTGATTCCTCTGTCTGTGACTAGGAGCTCAGGTTCTTTGAGCTTCGCTATGATCTCTTTGCCAATAAATTGTCTCAAACTATTCCTTTGTGTTCTTTTGTGGCTTGTGACACCTGGTTGCATAGTTGATGGCTATCATAATGTACATTTGCCTTAGTTGTCTCCAGGAAGGGGTCCCACAATGTCTAGTGCCCACACTTTGAAAGGTTGTGTGATTGACACTGGTAATACTGATTTCGGGGGTGCCTTGGAGAAGGATTACTTTTAAAGACTTCACATTGTTCTAGTACTTCCTTGATGTCATTCATCATGTTGATCCACCAGTAGTGTGTCTGAGATATCCATGCAAGTTTCTACTACAGGTGTGTCCCAGATCTCTGTGTTATCAAAGGGTGGTGTCAATCTTTTATGTTGACTGGATGTAGGGTACAGTATCACTACTTGGTAGTATGTGGTGTGGAGTACCATATACATTTTTGAACATATGTTTGTTTGTAAAGAATTTCTCTTGGAATTTTATTGGTGTACCAGGTAGGAATTCCTCGTGGGGATTCATCATGATAAACATGGGCTAATTGGGGTCCCTATTGGTGCAGAGTAGGTGCTTATGATATAGCCTTGATAAGGCATCTGCAGTAAGCATCTCCTTGCCTAGTTTATGCTCAATTATCATTGGATACCTTTGTATGAGGCATATTCATTTGGCTTGTTTTCTATATAGGTGCTGTTGAATTTTGAAGAATACTAATAGCTTGTGGTTGGTTAGCACTTTGAATATTTGTGCACCTTTCAGATAGTAACATTACTTCATTAAGTAGTGAAAAATGGATATCAGTTCCTTGTTGTTTATTGATTACCTTTGTTCACCTTTGGACAGCTTTCTTAATTCATACGCCACAGGGAGGAAATCCTTCTCTGCAGTTTGAATCTTAAGCACTCCTCCTAACACATATTTGGAGGCATCTGTCTCCAGTTCAAAGTCCACTTCACAGTTAAAGTATTGTAGGATGGGGGCAGTGACCCTTTGGTCTTTTATTTTTCAGAATTGCTTCTATCTCAGTGGCGTCCACACAAATTTTGTTGTTTTATCAGTGATTGCATACAGGGGCAGTTAGGGCTCCCCAATTGGGAATGTACCTCCTGACATACTCAATCATTCCCAAGAATCTTTGGAGTGAACTATTGTTATGTGGTACTGGCATGTCTGTGATAGCTCTTACCTTCTCTGAGTCTGGCTTAATCCCATCTTTACTAATACTGTGTCCTAGAAATGAGAGTTTGGTAAAAAAGAAGTCAAACTTGGAAGGCTTGGCTACTAGCTGATACGTTTGGAGTGTGTTGAGCACCATGAAAACACATTTCCAGTGTTTTTATTGGGGCTGTATATCATTATATCATCTAAGTAGACTATGGCTCTTTTTCTAATATGGTCCTTGAAAACTTTGTTCATGAAGGTCACAAAGGTACTGGGAGCATTTGCCATACCAAAGTTGAGGACTATACATTTGAATGAGCTACATTTGGTTCTGAATTCTGTCTTTGGGATGTCTTCAGGCTTAACACAGATTTGATGATATACTGCTGTTAATTCAATTTTTGTGAAGAACTGTGATCCTCCTAGAGTATCAAAGAGGTTATCAATCAGGGGCAGGGTATATCTGTTCTTAATTGTGACTTTTTTGAGTGCTCTTTAATTGGTGTTGAGGCGTAGCCCTCCATCTTTCTTGGCCACAAAAGAGACTGCTGCACCAAAAGGAGACTTTTATGGTCAAATGATCCCTCTTTCCTTGGCTTCATCCAGGTATTATTTTAAGGTGTTGTCTTCTTGTGGTATCAATTGGTATATTAAGTGTGCCTTAGGTATGCTTACTTTTAGTTCAATCCTGTGATTGTGGTAGTAATGTTCATGACACTATCCAAATGTCTACTATTGTTCTAATTTAGCACAAGAAAGAAATTTTGGACTCAAATAATCCTCAATATAAACGGGATTTTCCACCCCTGAAATGAGAAAATAATTTTATGAAGGTCCAAACAGAACTTGACTTGGACCAGAATAATTTATCATCCATTCAGATGCCTTCCACGCCCGCCAGCCCCTCCCCCCACCAGACACCCACAACCCAGGGGGCCGCAGGGCAGCCTGCTGCTAGAGGCCACCCACCAGCCTGCCAGGGGCCAGCCACCCAAGCCCCAGGCTCCACCCTCCTCCAGAAAATAAGATCCCACCCAAGTGAGTAACCAATCAAATAAGTCCCAGTAATTGGGATTAAAAATAGAGGAAAGGTCATATAGCTCTGAATAATTCAGGATTAATATCTAAAGCTTGGCCATCCATCCTGGCCCCAACCAATGGGGATCTGGGCCCCAGACCACATGGTTGGGGCTAAACTCTTGCCAAACCCAACAACCTAAGCTGTCAGGGATCCAGTCTTGGGCAGCCAGCCTGTTGGTTTTGGGGACCGCTTGGCCAGGTTTTTGCAGGTAAAGCCCACCACAAGAGAGGAGCTAACTTAAAGAGGTAGGAGAAGAACTTCCCCATTCAGGACCACAGGCCGGCGGCTGGGATTATAGTGTCAATCACTCCTGTGAGGGTGATGTACACAATCCCAAACAGCTTGCCAGTGTGATTAGTCAGGAGGTTGAGTGAGGAGGCAGACATTGGCTTGGGGTCACAGGTGGTTCCATGTGGAGTTCATAGGCAGGCAGGTAGTTGAATTTTCCTCTAAACAACTTGGGTGTTGAGAATATCCAGGGGCCTTGATGGTTGTATCTAACTGTGGATTGTATGCAGGCCAAGGGATCTAGTTTGAGGATCTTTTCTGGGGTTTATTCCTTATATTCAGGTTTCAGAGGATACTCCATGAAGTGGACGGGGCCAAAGGGAACACCTGGAGGATAGGAATCTGCAGGCAGAGGGGCAGGAGGGCCAGATGATCTTGTACTGATTTAATGATGGCAAAGAAAAAATAAGGAAGTAGCTGTGTAAGCCAAAATAAAATAACCTTTATTCAAAAATGGCAATAAGTTTGGAGCGCGGGGTTCTTTGATCTATATAGCACCCCACTTCCAAACTTAATATTTTCCATGAGGGGGTTCATCAGGGCATTGGGAAAAGAGGGCCTGGGGATCTGGGTGCTTGGGTTCCAAGGCAGAAAAATGGCACCAGGGCTGGGAGTTCTATCATTGGTCAAAGATATCAACTTGACTACTTGATTATCTTGCTCTAGAGTTGTGATCATTGGGTTGGGCCGCAGGCCTGTGCCTTCTCCTGGGAGTGACTCTTGATTGGCTGCTGGTATAGCCTTTACTCATGAAGATAATGGTCAGAATTTTGTTGCCTCCATTAGGCGCCTTGATTGTTCCCTTATTTGGTGCAATCATTCCTTTGGTTTGGCTTGCTTCATCATTCTTGGCGTCAGCTTGAAGGGGCTCAACCTCAGGAAAAAAACGGGCAGGCAGCCCCTTGGTACCCAGGCTCAGCAGCTTGCAGGGAATCAGGGTCAGGGTTTGAATCATGTTCTTGGGCCAGGGGTTTGAGGGTAAAAGAATTGTCAATCCTTGTAAGGGACTCCATCCCTAACACAAATCACAAATCAGACTTAAATTGTGTTAATAAGATGGAGAAACCAGAAATTGCATTTATAAATGCTAAAATAGAAGCCAAGAACAAAGCCAAATCTGCTAATGAGATCAATTCAAAAATACATTTGAAATTGATTAATGAATGTGTATTAATCAATTTTGAACGCAAAATCAAAAGCAAGCGCAAAATTTAAGATAAAAAATAAAATCTATTTTAAATTTGGTTTTCAAGGCTTCAGACACCCATAACAACAACAGAAGTATTAATTCAGCATATAAATTTAAATCCAGTCAATATAAAACAACCAATCAACTGGAAAATAAATTTGGAAATCATCCAAATCAATTGATTGGAGACCTAGAAAGCCAATCAAAGTCAACAAACCAACCAAGCCAGAGAAGTATCTCACATCCAACCCCAGATTCCATTACAAACCAAAACAAGGTAAAATTCTGCAATGCAATATCCAAACCTTCCTCTTCTTGCATTGCAGGCTGCAGCCTGCTGCAGTCCTGCAAGGCAATACTTCTCAAATCACTCTTGCAGATCCACCTGGTAACCACAATTTTCCCTTCCTCACTTGAAGTCAGTATTTAAACTGACAAATTCCTCCCATCCAAATTGCTCCAACAATTTCTTTATTTATATCAACTCAATAAATCTATATTCTCAATTCTAAACACTTGATTAGTATATTTTAAAGGTTCCCCCCCCAACAACATGAAGTTCATCTTCCTTGTATGGACTTTGTGTGTGTTAATCAATTATGTGCAAGCAAATGTTAGCTTCAAATACCCTGAACCAACTCCTACTGACAAATCTGAAGACTAAGTTTGGTATCGTTTTGGTCTGCGTCAAAGACATGCCCCTTATGTTGAAACAGCTTGATTCCCCCCAATCATCCACCCTAAGGCCCCCTGGTTGGTCTTGGGGTAAACCAGTGTCTATTATCTTCTCAACCACTTCACTCCCTTCTTGGGGAGACTCTGTCTAATATGTCACCTTCTACACATGCTAATGATAGAAATTCCAGTAGGTTCCACTCTGATCAAATTCAACTTGGGAGCTCTTCTCCATTCAATTGGAGAAAGGCTTCCCAATGAGTGGATCCCTGACAGTTTGTTGGAGCCCCTACTGAACCACCTTATGGGTGGTCCAGGCCAACAGTTTACCTATGGATTTATCTTCTATGTTGCCCTCATCAAATGTGTTGCCCTCATAATTGTTACCTTCTCCATAAGCTTCATTGTATACAAGATGCTGTCCCTATTTCAAAAACCAACCACCTCAGAAACAATGGTCCCCAGAACCAACAACCAGGTCCAAACTGTAGTCCTGAACACCCTATCTGACGTTGCCCCAGGAGATAATGAAGAAAACAAGATCCTGAAGCTGCTGGTCTTCTCCAAGTCCCTGTTTGAAACCTCAAGGGAAAAATTTACCACTGACGCACAGAAAGTGCACCATGTGGCAGAAAAGCTTACTGGTAAGTCTTGCCTTTGGTACGCCAAAGCAACCCTACAAGTAGAGGATCTCCTCAAAAACTATACCAGTTCTGCAACGCCCTCTTAGCTATAGTATCCCCTGTTCCAAACCCTGACCAGTTAAGAGACCAAATCTCCGCCCTCTACCAAGGAAGAATGTCAGCCCAAGATTACACCAAAGAATTTACTCGCCTCAAGAATGCCATTGGGATGAGCGACAACAAAGCCTGCTACCTGTTCTGTAAAAAAATCTCCTTTGATCTGAAGAATTTCCTTGCCCATCATGAGTTGCCAAACAAGTTTGACTCCATGGTCAAGGAAGTAATCAAGTGGTCCACCAAGGTGAAGCAGCTCCCGTCTTGGGCCAAACCCCAGAATCCTGCCTCCTTGCCTGCAAACGTTATTAAGGAGAACAGAACCCCCCCTCAAAGTTCCAAGGAGAGATCCCCAAAGGACTGATCCCCAAGGAGGGTGGAGGATACCAAATTTAAACAGAAGAGAAACAACGTTGAACCCAACTTGAACTCTGTATGTATTGTGGCAAAGCAGGACATTCAGCCAAGGATTGCCAAGCCTTGGCCAAGGTACAACCTCCTATTTCTCTTCTAGCCAGTTCTTCCAATAAAGAATCCTCTCAATCTTATGCCCTATTACCAGTCAAGCTAGGTTATGCTAAAACCTCTCAGGAAGTAAAGGCTTTACTGGACACAGGCGCTATGGGAAACTTCATAAGTAGCTGCTTGGCCTAATAATTAGGACTCCAAGAAGGACCTTCCGCTTAGGTAACCCTCGCCAACAAGTCACGCACCAGAGTAACTAAAATAGAGGGGAACCTAGGGGTCAAGGTAGGGAATAACCAATTTGACATCATGGTGTCTTCATTGTCAAATTTGGCCTTTCCCCCTGGGCCAAGACCACCAAGGCTGTATTAGATCTGGACTCAATGACACTCTCCACTCAGAAAGAAGGGATAACTTCTGCTATTCCCTTCAACCAAACAGAACACAAGGGAGTCTTGACTGAAGAAGACACCCTCAACGTCCTTGCTGCCTTGAAGGATATATCCCAAGCCCAGGTCCCTCCAGAACTTTAGGACCTGGCAGAAGCCTTTAGTGAATCCTCCTGCTCCCAACTACCCAGTTGCAGAGAGTCAGACCTACATATAAATTTAGTACCAGGATCAGTAACCACGTGGGGTAAGCTCTATCCAGTAAACCAAGCACAGAGTTTAGCCATGAAAACATATCTAGATGAGAATGTAGCAAAGGGATTCATGCGTTGTTCAAACTCCCCCTGCTCTTCCCTTATGTTATTTGTGGGGAAATCAGATGGATCCCTAAGACCTTTGGTGGATTACTCAAACCTCAACAGCATCACAATCAAGAATCAAAACCCTATTCCCTCCGCTGAAACTCTCACCAATTGACTAACAGGGGCAAAAAAATTCTCCAAAATTGACCTTTGGAACGCCTACCATCAAATTCACATAGCAGAAGCCCACAAATGGAAGACTGCCATGAGAACCCTGTTTGGTCTATATGAATACCTGGTAGTGCCCTTTGGTCTAAGTAACTCTCCAGCAGCCTTCCAGGGGCTCATGAATGAAGTCCTCTTCCCTTTCCTGGATACTTGCGCAGTGATATACCTGGAAAATATCCTCATCTACTCTAAGGATCATGACTTCCACCTCATCCATCTTTGAGAAGTTCTCCAGGCCTTAATCAAAGCTTGCTTGTTCTTTAAGCTGGAAAAATGTGAATTCTAGAAGAAGGAGATTGAGTTCCTAGGCTACAACATCTTGGAAGGAGGCTTTGCTATTGCCCCTTCCAAGGTCCAAGCTGTGGCAGACCGGCCTGTCCCTACCTCCCGCACCAAGCTTTGTGGATTCCTGGGACTCGCTAATTTTTGTTGTAAATTCATCAAAGACTTCTCAGCTATTGCCTTACCTCTCACACAACTCACCTTGGACAAAGTACCTTTCACATGGAATCCTGAAGCTCAGTCAGCATTTGACACCTTGAAACACACCTTCTCTTCTTCCCCTGTGCTACTACGCCTGGACCCAGAGCATTAAATTTTCCTGGATACAGATGCCTTGAACTTTTTGCGCTGGGAGCAGTGTTGCTCCAGCTTGGGGAGGATGTAGAACTTCACCCTGTTGCGTTCTACTCCTACAAGCTCCTGGACAGAGAGCGCAACTATCATGTCTACAAAAAGGAATTATATGCCATAGTACGCGCCTTGGATCACTGGAGAAGATATCTACATGGAAGTAAATACCCAGTCCACATTTGCACAGACCATAAAAACCTCCTATACTTCACAGAAAAACGCAAGGTTTGCCCCTGCTTGGCCCAATGGGCTATTGACCTAATGACATATGACTTCCAAATTGAATACACCCCAGGTAAGAAGAATGTTGTCCCTGACACCATTAGCTGCAGAGAAGACCTTGACAACCCTGAAACCTCCTACCATGCACACAACATCCGGCAAGTGTTGGAACCTTCCCAATTCCTGAACCTCATTGCTACCACATCCTTGTATACTGACCTGGATAAAGAGATCCAAGAGGAACAACTTCTGAGCCCTCCAACTAGCACTGCCAATCTGGAAATAAGAAACAACATTTGGTTCCATGACAACTCTCTGTTTGTTCCCCAAGGTCCTCTTAGAAAACAAATCATACAAGCCTTCCATGACACTCCTTTGTCCAGCCATGGGGGTATTACTAAAACCCTCAAAAGGATCTCCCAAAGATACTGGTGGCCCTCAATGAAGAAGTTGGTGGGAAGCTACATAATCAAGTGCTTTGAGTGCTGTTGAAACAAAACCTCCCGCCAGAAGCCTCAAGGACTCCTGCAAGCTCTACCAATCCCTCCTTGACCATGTTCTTCTATATCAATGGACTTCATTGTTGAACTACACAAGAGCCAGGGAAATACAGGAATCCTAGTTGTGGTGGACCACCTAACCAAGTATGGTATCTTCATTTCCTTATCCACCGCCTCCGCAGAAGAGACTGCCCAGATGCTTCACAAGAACGTTTTTGCCTATCATGGAATACCAAACAACATTGCTTTGGACCAAGGAACCCAGTTCACATCCAAGTTTTGGTCTAGCCTGATGAAAGGGTTAGGAGTCAAGACCAACCTCTCCACTTCATTCTACCCCCAAACTGACGGACAGACAGAAAGAGTTAATCAGGTATTGGAGGCTTATTTACAAAACTACATTAATGCCAAACAGAACAACTGGTCTGAGCTCTTACTAGTAGCTCAATTAGCCTATAACACCAGTCATCACACATCCATTGGGATGTCCCCTTTTAAGGCTAACTATGGATATGACCCCAAAGAGATCCCTTCTCAAGTGGAGACAACCCCAGTTCCACAGGTCAACAAGCATCTAAATGACCTCTCCACAATTCAAGCCAAACTTAAGGAAACACTAAATAAATCCGTTCAGTCATATAAGAAGTTTGCTGACAGACACCGCAGAGAGCCTGACAAATACTCTCCCAGATCCCTGGTGTTCCTAGACATTCACAACCTACACATCAAATGGCCATGTCAAAAGTTGGGAGCCAAGAAGATAGGCCCCTTGGAAGTAATATGAGAGATTCCCCCCTGACCTACCAAGTCCGCCTGCCAGAAGGATCCACAGCTCATATCGTTTTCCATGTCAGCCTTCTCAGTTGCTATCACTGATTTCCAGAAAATCTCTCCCAGGCCAAATGGAACCCCCCCTCTGGTAATGAATCATCTTTCTGAATGGGAGGTCAAAGAAATCATTGATGATAAAACAATTTGACACCAACCACACTACTTGATCAAATGGGTAGGCTATAGTATGGAATCAAACAGCTGGGAACCAATTGAGAATTTGACCAACTGCCAGAACCTTTTTAACCAGTACCATCAGGCAAGAGGGGGAGACAGGGCCTTAGGGGAAGCTAGTGTAAGGGACTCCATCCCTAACACAAATCACAAATTAGACTTAAATTATGTTAATAAGATGGAGAAACCAGAAATTGCATTTATAAATGCTAAAATAGAAGCCAAGAACAAAGCCAAATCTGCTAATGAGATCAATTCAAAAATACATTCAAAATTGATTAATGAATGTGTATTAATCAATTTTGAACGCAAAATCAAAAGCAAGCGCAAAATTTAAGATAAAAAATAAAATCTATTTTAAATTTGGTTTTCAAGGCTTCAGACACCCATAACGACAACAGAAGTATTAATTCAGCATATAAATTTAAATCCAGTCAATATAAAACAGCCAATAAACTGGAAAATAAATTCAGAAATCATCCAAATCAATTGATTGGAGACCTAGAAAGCCAATCAAAGTCAACAAACCAACCAAGCCAGAGAAGTATCTCACATCCAACCCCAGATTCCATTACAAACCAAAACAAGGTAAAATTCTGCAATGCAATATCCAAACCTTCCTCTTCTTGCATTGCAGGCTGCAGCCTGCTGCAGTCCTGCAAGGCAATACTTCTCAAATCACTCTTGCAGATCCACCTGGTAACCACAATTTTCCCTTCCTCACTTGAAGTCAGTATTTAAACTGACAAATTCCTCCCATCCAAATTGCTCCAACAATTTCTTTATTTATATCAACTCAATAAATCTATATTCTCAATTCTAAACACTTGATTAGTATATTTTAAAGGTTTCCCCCCCAACAACATGAAGTTCATCTTCCTTGTATGGACTTTGTGTGTGTTAATCATTTATTTGCAAGCAAATGTTAGCTTCAAATACCCTGAACCAACTCCTACTGACAAATCTGAAGACTCAGTTTGGTATTGTTTTGGTCTGCGTCAAAGACATGCCCCTTATGTTGAAACAGCTTGATTCCCCCCAATCATCCACCCTAAGGCCCCCTGGTTGGTCTTGGGGTAAACCAGTGTCTATTATCTTCTCAACCACTTCACTCCCTTCTTGGGGAGACTATGTCTAATATGTCACCTTCTACACATGCTAATGATAGAAATTCCAGTAGGTTCCACTCTGATCAAATTCAACTTTGGAGCTCTTCTCCATTCAATTGGGGAAAAGCTTCCCAATAAGTGGATCCCTGACAATCCTGAAATAATCTAAAAATAAACCAGGAAGTGGCCATTGTCAGGGACCCACTTTAAGGGGAACAAGCCCCCAATTTGGTGAGCCAAGGCCCCTAAATTAAGCCCTGCAATGGCTGAACCAATGGGCACAGTGACCATGGCAAGATAGCCTAAGTGACCCAAGTATGCAAAACTTCTCATCAGGGAGCTGAAACAACCTAAAAGATAATATTCTACCATGTACATTAAAATATAGAAGGAATTGTGGGGCTGCACCAACAAGGGTTTGGCAGGTGGAGGAGTAGAATGGTGGCCGTAGTGGAACTTTCTTCCCCAATGACCAGAGGGATACTTGAACCATCCATTGGCCAAGGACTCCTTCTGGTGGGCATTGTTGGGAGAGGAGTTTTTCCTGTCAATAGTGGGGATGGAATTCTCAAGACCTTTTACAGTTGTAAAAGGGAGACTAGAAACCATAGCAAGAAATAAATTCCCTTCATGGCTTCAAATGATGTTACTAAGAAATAGATGTGACAAGATAGGATAAGAAATATTCTTTATTGTTAGAACAATTGAAGTGAATAAGAAATGGGCACTTATATAGCCTTATAATCAAGGCTGAAATATTTGAGTGGATCTTTGAGAAATGAAAGGGGATTTTCATGAGTCTATAATGTAAAGCTTACCTGTTTCAAGTGGTGGATACATTGTTGCTTAATAATGGGCATAAAAAGTTGATGAAATAACAAGATCCACAAAGATCTTACAAGGTTAAGGCTAATTAAGCGGTGTGAGGCCAGAAGATTGCATATATTATTATATGGAGTCTTGTTCATAAGCATAGAGAGCAGGTCAGTGATGAAACAGTTGACGGGAAGCAGACAATCAGAACAAGAGCGGTAAGTGACGTTATCAATCCTATTATTAACTTTTTGCTTTTGAAGTGCTTTTCAAATTTGAATTCCAATTGAATAGGTGGATAATAAATAAGTAATCTGAATGTGTTGGCTGTTTTCATGCTAACATTATCTTCATAACTAGAGTCCTGGGTTTGATTCTTGTTCTGAACAGGTCTGAAAGGACACATAGAGTTGAAAATGTTGTTGTTTTGTGCCTTTGTGTTGATAACCACCAATAAATAATTCATATTTAACAGGGAGTCAGGAAAAGAATTCCTGACAGCCATGAATCCTTTGCCTCTTATGCTCAAGGTAAAGTCAGAATCCATTGGTCCCAGCTAAGAATTGGCAATCCAGCCACTGATAATAGATGAATGAAGGTTTGACCCTATTCTGATTGCTCAATTTCAACCCTCACCAACCAGACTTTTGGGTTCACCTATTCATTGCTTTCACTCCCACTTGCAAGACTTTGCACAGTGGGAGGTACTATAAATAAAGGATCCCCTCTCAGTGATAGTTTGTGTTATCATTGAGAGAAATCCCCCTTAATAATATCAGTTGATCCCTACTCTTACTCTAACCACTAGATTAGTTTGAATCTACCCTCAATTTCCAAAAGAGTGAACATGAATCACCTCATCTTCACAGCTGTTCTCACAGCTTGCCTGAGGATTGGAGAGTACCAGCCTGGTTCTACAACTTTTGGGCCCTTACCAGAAGGGCTAGGCCAAGCCTACTATGAAGAACCAGGTAAGCTTAACTCCTCTTAAACTGGGTCCTGGACTCCCCCAGTGTTGCCCCACTCCACCCTGTCTGTTTCAGTGTACACTTAAATGTATACATCTTGATCTATTTTGCTGGCAGCTTTGGTTGATACAGCACCCATGCCAAGGTTTCTAATGGATGATGGCCATTTACCTAATGTTAAAGCACAGGTAGGATTTTAATTTGCCAGCCTTCTGCTTTACCTGCTGCAGATAGTACCCACTATTATTTGGTATTTCAGCATAATATATCTGGCAGGTGGTAAGCCTAGCAGTCTCTCCTGAAATACTCAAGGGAACTCTTGGATGAGCTGTTGACATATTGGGTCCTGTTCAAGTGAGACTTCCACATTTTTGAATTTTTGATCTTGTATGTGCAGGTGTTTCAGTCAATTTTACTGGGTCTCCTTCTTCTCCTTGTTGTATGATGAGGGTAGTGCTATCCCAGTCAATGTGAGGTTTTTCTTTCTCATCCAATCAAAGCCAAGTACTATGCCATACTTGGGCATTAGTATGATGGGCCCACTGAGTGTGTTTTGCATGTCTCCAATTTGGGCGCAGAAAGGTTTTGTCTCTTGGGTGACTGGTGTGCTTCTGTTATCCGCCATGATGACTCTTCTGATACTGCTTTAGGTGGTAGGTAGTTTTATGAGTTCAGCAAATTTCTTGTCAACAAGAGATTGATCTGCTCCAGTGTCAAACATTGTGGTGCCCTGATATCTGCAAAAACAGAAAGGGTAAGTGAGGAGTTTATTTCCAGTTTGGGCGGCAAACAGTAGAGGGTTGCTGGAGGGTACTTGGATCATGGTGATTGGATCCACGCCCTGGTCTCTGTACAAGTCTTGTAAAGTGGAGGAGGGTGGCTTGCCTAAGCACTCCCCTGAGTTTTTCCCTCCTCAGGTGTTATCAGTACTCATCTGGTTCACCTGAGTTATACAATTTCTGCCCTGAGAATGAGGGTTATTGGCTTGGTTGGTTTGTTTATTGGGACAAGTATCCTTCTTGCATCAAGGACTCTCTTTCTGCTTGTTGGTTGCATGCAGGTTATCAGATTTCTGAACAGCTTGCCACTCTTCCAAGAACATATAATGAAGGTCCTTACAGCAACTCATATCAAATTAGAGTCTGATGTGTATGGGGAGGCCATTGTAGAAGCCCAACCATGGTCTGGGCTCATCAAAGTTGATGGTGTTGAGTGCTTAGACATATAGGTCTTTGTACGCTGCAATGTACTCCTTGATGGTTCCTGTCATTTTAAACGTTCTAAGTTCTGTCATGATCACCACATCAGAGTCTTTCATGGAGAACCTTTTGAGGAACACAGCCTTGAACACATCCCAGTTCTCTTTCTGACCAGGGTGTTGATCTATCCATTTTCTTACAAAATGTGAGGCAGTTCCTGTGACACATAGGGTAATCTTGCTGGCCCAAAGTCTGTGGGGGTAGTCTACTTGTAAGAACTTGTTTTGGTTGCTTTGGATCCAGAGGTTGGCGTTTTCATAGCAAAGTCTTGAGAGGGTCCCAATTTCTTCTGAGCAGAGATGCTGAAATACTATGTTGGGTATTTTGGGCAAGTGCCTAAAGTCAAAGTGTGGAGATCAAAATCTCCAAATCAATGGATTTTTTGATTTCAGCACTTTTTTTCAATAAAAATTTTTCCCAAAAAATTTAATATTTTTCTTAAATTTGACTTTTTTTAAAATGTTTTTACTAGTAGCTAAAATCAAAAAACCAAGTTTGAAGTGCCCAAATTGATGCAATTTAAAACACACCTTAATTTAATTTGGCTTTTAAAATAGAATTTATTTACCCCTTTGAATAGAGGGGCCAAAATCAAAAGTGCAAAAATCAAAGTGCAAAAAAATCTTCACTTTAAAATTTGACACATCAAAATTAAAAAATTTTAAATTTTAAATTTTTTTCTATATGTAAAAAAGAAATCAAGAGCTAAAAAAAGCTTTAGTAACCTTAAGCAATTTTTTTACTTTTTTCCAAATATTAATATAAAATACTATTATAAGCTCTTTATTTTTAAAAAATAAAATTTTGTCTCATAAAAATTTATTTAAAAATTTACATTTAGTTTCTTAATGGGTGCAGAAATCAACAAGTAGTCAAATCAAAATCCAAAAAGGTACCAAAAAACTAGGACCACTTAATATTAAATTTTAGCAAAAAATTAATATTTTATTCATTATGTTTTATTAAGCTCCTCAAATCAAAAGTGAGGAAATCAAAATTGACTTTTTATATTTAGTCACACTTTTTATAAGCTTATAAAATTTTAAATAATTAATAAAAACGTTTGAAATTCCTCATGTAGATTTTTTAAGACCTTATATTTAAATATATAAAAAAGAAATAAATTTTTTTGGTAGGTTTTTATTTTATTGCAATATTAATAAATTGGTGTGTTTTGGAGGCAATTTCAAAAAATATTAAATTAATATAACATTGTACTATGTTATTTCAGGGGATAAAATCGAAGTGCCCAAATCAAAGTGCACAATACAAAGTGCAGAAATCAAAGTGCCTAAACCAAAGTGCAATAAGCTCTTGGGTTTTTTTGAAGGTTTCTCTTTTGAATTTTCTCCTTTCCCACCTCTCATTCCTCCTCAAAATTTTTAAAAGTTTTGTTGGCCCCTTGGCTGCGCTGGGGGCCAAAAAACTTTTAAAAATTTCTGCGTCGTCAAGAGGGTGGATTATATAAAATCTGATACCAAGTAGAAAAAACTTTCTTTTTTCTTCTCTTCTCTTCTCCTTTTCTCTTCTCTTCTTCTCCTCTCCTCTTCTCTTCTTCTTCTTCTCTTCTCTTCTCTTCTCTTCTCTTCGCTTCTACTATCCTCTTTTCATTCTTACCCTTGATTATCTTCTATTATCCTCTTTCCATCATTACCCTCAATTATCTTCTACTTTATCTTTTTACTATATGTATTAGATTAAAATAAGATGTATAAAATGATTCTCTTTGATATACAACTTTGAACTAACTATATCACTTTTAGTGAAATTACAGTGTTTTAACATAAAAATATTCAAGTCTTCATTTTATGATATGTAAGTGGTAGATTCTTGATATCTTTGAATATTGTGACTTATTATAAATAAGATATAAGACTATATATTTTATTAAGTACAAAATTGTACAGTATAGCTTTAATAAGAAAGTGATATACTTTACATTATTTTAATGATAGACTTCTATAATTTTTATCATTGAAATAAGATCACTAATAAACCAAAATACCTAAAATCATATGCTTGTATCTTGCAGGAAAAATCCTTTATTTTGCTTATATTGAAGTATTATTATAGCTTTACATAAGCTGGAAATTAAATTAATCTTCTTTATTAAACTTATAGTTTATAAAGCAGTTTTTTGTGTAGTTTCATATTTTATATTCAATTGAATACAGCTATATATAGATTCTAGTCTAATTTTGCTTTTGAAACTAAAATAAACTTTCTTTTAAAAACAGCTAATTTAAGTTTTTTTATTATCTAGTATATGTTTTTATTGCATAATTGAATTCCTTGGGGTCTTTTTAGTCTAAAAAAGATTTTAAAACATATAGTGTTATATCATAAACTGGTTTTTTTCTGCTTCAAAGTTAACCTCCGGAAAATTGATTTTTGCACTTTGATCTTTGATATTTTTGATTTTTACACCCTACATAGTGTTTCAATTTTTGCACTTTTTTGGGGCCCCATTTTAGATTTTTGCACTTTTAACCTTAGGAACCTTGACCTAAGGAACTTTCCCGGTATTTCAGGCATGTCTTGGGTTGGAGGTGGGTCCAGGGCCCCTTGAGTGCTGAGGAAGCTGTACTCTTTGTTAGGTACAAGTATACCACTGTAGACAGTGTATCCTGTAGGGATGTCCTGACCTTCTTCATATGTTCTCCAGCCAGTGGGAAGCGCCGTCTGCTGATTTCTTTTCTTCTGAGGAATCTTTCTCTTAAGCTGCATAGGTGTGGATAGTCAACCCTTGATACCACTGTCAAGTATATACTTCTTGAAGTATGTGAAACAAACTAAAGGGGAAATTTAATAAGATAATGATACTTTATTGGTATGAATATTAAGGGTTATATAGTATCATGGAAAGCCACATACTGTCCATGTACTCCATGGCAGTCATGAGGCTTTTCCAGTTAATTTTCTGCTTAGGACTCAAAAGTATTGATCCCTGTATTAGATGGGTGATTTATAAGAGTGCCATTGACTTAATGATTAGTTAGGGAATTGCTCCAGAAATTCCTTTTCTGAGAGGGAGTAGTCAAAGATGCTCCAACAATACTATATGATCCTCTATCTCCATATCAAATAGAGTACATACTCTTCCTAATTTTCCCTTTATCTTGTTCACTATACTCCTGAGATGTATATAATGGGCACAGTTAATGAATTGAGGTGATCCAGGACAAAGGTAAATCATGTCTTTATAGGATTGAGAAAAATACTTCCCAGCAAGGTGGTTTCAGGGCCCAGAACGCCCCAGACAATCAGCTAGCTTGCCTGGAGATAAAACAACCAACAGTGTGGAAAGCATTGCCAACTGCCTTCCTAAAAAAAACCCCTTTCTGACCGCAAATGGCCCAGGATTCAAGAGGCACACAAGCCTTGAATCCCTGGCTTAGATTCCACTATCAAATTTGGGCTCTCAACTATCAGGAAATGGTACATCAGGAGTGTGACTGTTTGATTGCACAATCAGGCACTTGATTGCTTGCAGGATCCATAAATAGCAGTGGCACCTTGGCATGCTATAGCTCAAGCAAGGTTCCTGTTATGCTGACCAAAAATAATCCATTCCCTGGTCCCAGTGCGCAAATTCCATAACATTTTGCATGCATCACTGAAAATGATGCCACCAGGCCTCTGGTGGCACAAAAGGCTAAGTATTCCCCAGTAAGTATAAGCAGTGAGGAGGAGAAGCCTTCCTCACTGTTGACATATTAAAGTAAACAACTTTATGCCCAGGACCCATTATTTTCTTGCAGGGATTATCTATTTTGCACCAATATAATCAACCTGTTTGCATCTATTTGCAAATCCACTGCACAATACCACTATACCTATCCATTTCCTCCTGGTTCTGCTCCTGTCCATTTGGTTAAGCCACCTCACCCCATTGACTTGGAGTTCTTCTATCCTCACCACCTGGATCTTCCTCCTGGCCATTCTAGAGGCCCAATCTGACTATCATGAAGGAGATCCCATCCACTCCCTCTTACCCAATGTGCCTTCTGCCCAAGTCTTCAGTAAGTTGGGGTTTGCCTATATTACAGTATTGGGGCTGGTCAATCAGGCTGTACCCCATACTGGAAGTTGGCGTTCTTTGGGTACAGCTGTGAACTACCTTGTTAGGATAGCACCAATTGTGCACATGGCCTTTCAGGCTGGCCTGCCTCCCCTGTGGAAGTCCAGCCAGACTCTGGTATGGGCTGTGATAGGTAGGATCAAGATTGGTTGGTAAGGCTAACGCCAAGGGGTTTAGAGAGATCCAGGTAGGATTTAAAGAAGGAGGGAGTTCAGCTGGGTATGCTGAGGATGGTATATGATTAGAGGATGTAATATTTGATAAATTAATCATCTCAAATATGGTTGCTTTCACCTTGCTATGGCTGAGCCTTTTACATATCTGCCTTACCTAGGTTTAAAATGGAAAAGTTTGGTGTATTGATAGTGGGAAGCTTGGCGCTATAGAAACAGACTCCTAAGAACTCCCTAGGGGAGTCTTGGGAGATCTTGAGGTGACCAAATCTTTTTAAAAGCGAATCACTAGCAGAAGTGGAGGCTGCTTTTGAGGAGCTTTACTCTGATTACTTCTCCTAGGAGGGAATATCAGCCTTGAGGAACAAGGATTTCTCCTGGGACATACTCAATCTTATTCAGGGGGTTGATGAAATTATAGCCAGATGAAAGCCACCGCTGATAGGGAGGTAGAAGGACTGGAATTGAGGGATCAAACCGCGTTGAGATTAAGATCAAGCGGGGAGATGAGGATAAATAACTAAGACAGAAGGTAGATGATTTGGGAACAAATATCTTCAAAGTTTTTTTTGAAAATAATTGTCTAATCATAAGAGTCTGTATGAGAGTGGAGATGATAAGTGAAACCGGAATGTCCTGGATCTTACACAAGAAACCATAGAGATATTAAAAGATTAGTTTCCGACTGATTTCCCATCTTTTTGATGGAAGGTTAGTTGACGGAGCAAGAATTGATGGAGTGCATATTCCTGCCCCAAAGCAAGCATAATATCTACATTAAATAGAAGTGTATGTTTATCATGTATCTGGTTGACCAGTATTTAAGCTACCTCGACCAGCTTTTCTGGGATAGTGGATGGTTTTAGCGGTACTCGGTGGAGCTTCTTGCTAATGGTAGCTAAATTAAATTCTTAGAAAGTATGGTATATTTCTATAAACTTAATGGTTAGCTTCAGGCTTGAAGAGCTTGCTACTATACAGCTATATTGGGATAAAGTTGGAATTCCGAGAAGGATTGTCGGTATGGGCCATCTCGACCAATCAGATACGGACGATCAAGTCAGACTGGTGTAGTTTAACAAAAAGCATGGTTGGTATCTAAAGAGTTGTTGTGATATAAAGGCATCGGATTTTCAGGGCTGGAAAATTGGCAGTTTGAACGGTTGTTAGAATTTGAATGGAGCAACACTTAAGAAAACTGATCATTTGGTGGATTGTCTGTGAAGAATTGGTCAACCCTTTAGTGAGGGTTGGAGTTTAGCCGTGGACGGTCAATTCTTTTAGCATCTGAAGCATCTCGGATCTGCAGCCAATAAGAGTGTAGGATCGCAAATAGGAATCTTGGTCTACTTTGATTGGTTAAAGATGAGTGTACCTGGAAGTTTCGCTTGGGTAAGTTAAGTTTAAGCTCAGGGGGGACGGTGACTGGATTTCCTATGGCAGGAAAAGTAGTATTATATTTGATAATCGGACATAAACTTCAAACATGGGAGATCCATACGTGGAGTGGGGTTGTGCCATTTGCTGTAAAATCCTTTTGGGTATTTCTTGGGAAAAGTTAATCCCAGCAATATATTGGGAACTGGTTGCAGTGGTTTCTACAGCTGTTTTGTGTTCCCTCTTGATTCAAGGGTAAGGCTCGTGAGAAAGAAGCTTGTTATTTAAATATCAGATTTAGATTAGAATTTTAACTACGCTTAGTTGGCCAGAGATGGATTGAAGTGGCTAACATCAGCTGATGTAAGGGAGATGGTTGAGTTTATTGCGTAGTGGAATGTGGCCTGATTAGGGTAGTTTCCATGGGGTGAAATCAGCGGTGGGTGGCTTCGTTGGTCAGACGTTGACACCTTCGTGAGGCGCAGTGGCGCTTGAAGATATCCTGCCTGGAGAAGGAGCGGGAACAGGGGTAGCACTTGTATACTTTGATGCCGGTGTGAAGAAGCTCGTGTCGGCGGAGCGAGTTGCGGCGGGAGAAGGGCTGTAGGCAGAATTTGCAGTACATTAGGGGTAGGGTGGGGTCTGCCGATAGAATGGTGGGCTTGCGGCGAGGGATGGTGATGCCAGGGCCAAGCGAGGTGGTTGCTGGAAGTCCTAGACACCGCTGGCCGTTGGATTGGAAGTAGGGGATCTGGTTGAAGGTAAATGGTGGCATTGGCTGTTCTAGGAAGTAGTTGGTTTGCATTGTAGGAAAGTAGTTTTCTTGTTGCAAGGTGTTTAGGTATATTTGGTCGGCTGCAGGGTTTAAGATAGGAAAATAGCAAGCTTGGGCATCGGGGGAAGTATACATTGTAGATGGAGAAGAGAGGTTGCGTGAATGGAAAGTATACATGTGTTTTTATAAAATATGATTTGAGGTTCTTAAACCTCACTTGTCGGAAGCTCAAAAGCCACTCGCTTCCAAACCCTGGGCTGGGGTTCCATCCACTGGAAATGCCAAACCAGAAGACAAACCATATCCATCGTATCTCGTATATTTAAAATCCCTATTTTCATGTTTACCAAACACTTTTTTACGGATGACAAGCTACTCTACAACCCTAAATCACTTTGCCTGATCAATTTCCTTATTGATAAACTCATATCTGCGGCTCTGAACAAAACCACATTACCGCTATTCTCACTTAAGTTTTTAAAATTACCCCTGAAGATATTTATACTATAACTACACTTCATTTTTCTTTTCAAATTTCTTTTCAAGTTTCACATCCATATAATGTTTTATTTCATCTTTCCAACCGGATACTTAAAAAAACAGGAAAATAAATTCAATGTCAGATGATGCAAGCCAAGCTTACCAGGCCTCGGTTGAACCAATCCATTGTCCAAGTCGTAAACCAGCCTAATGGCTATTAGCCTGGCTTGGGATCAAACTTAATCCTGTAGATAGTGCATGTACTTTCTTAAAACTCAGAATCTTTAATAAAAGTCTTTGTAAAGCTCGCATTCCACCCCGGATCTGGCACTGCTTAAGTTCCTTATCCCACGCTTAAAAAACAATAGTGAAATCTTCTCACAGACCTAATCTCCTGCTTTCTTCACTATGGTGGTGTTCTAACGGATACCCTTGGATATCCCATATTGTGCTCTAAAGCCAGTAGATCACTTTACTGGAGAATCCTCAAAGTAATTTAACATGTGGATCATTATTTTAGGGGTTAGGCCATTTTCTAATACACATGCTGCCCAAGTCACAGCATAACAGTTCAATTTAAAAAAAGTACAAATGTTTATATTTAAAACAATAATAACTCAATGTTAATTTAATATTTTTCACACTGTAAACTATCAAAAAGAAGCTAAGAATTTTATCTTTATATTGGTTTTAAAATATCAATATATATATATTAAATATTAAAGCAAAAGTAATTTAAAAGAGAATATGTCAGATTTTATCATATTATTTTGAAAATGAAATATAAGACATTGCAATACACCAGAAAAACTTGATCTTTTATTAATTAGTACAGACTTTTTATTTGGATAAATTAAAGATAAGGTCAACAGCATTATTTTCAAAGTTTATTTTAATTTAAAAAGCTCAATTCTTTAGGATTTTATGGTAAATTCAAAGATTATTTGAAGCTTAAAATTTCTATCATATTTGATATATTTTGAATAATTTGAAGATAAAATAATGGAATTGATTTATAAAATATTTAATCTGCACCTAGGCATAACAAAAAATAATGACCCGATTGTTTATAATAAGTATATTTAATTTGATTATTTAATTGTTTTAAATACCAGAAAATTTACCCGTGGAAGCTGAGAATTTATCAAGTTGAGAAAAATAAGCATGTGGAAAATATAGACAGGAAACTTGCCTGCGGAAATTAAGGTGACGGAGCATAGAGTTGAACTGATATCATATCCAGCGGGCCGAGTTGGATCAATCTTAATCGGTGAAGATGGGACTCTAGCACTGCAGTAATTGATTAGTGGTTTAGCAAATGTAGCACTTGGGTACTGTTTAGCAATAATAATTTATTACAACTTAAACGGATAAATATTTTTTATTGAGAGCTTATCTGGAGCTATTGACGAAGTTTGGATTTAAGTTGATGGGCAAGCATTTTGAACTCACGGAAAGTTTCGTGGTGAAGGGTAAGCAGAATGAGAGGATTGAATAAGGTCATGCTGAAAAGAGTCACCACGGAAATAGATTCTATGAAAGGTGATTGTAGCTTCCCGGTCAGTGCCTCTAGTAGTAGGACAAGAATATTTGGAATCATGGCTATGTTGTAGACAACGATAAACACGCCAACCTTGAAGTAAATCATGCGCTTCTGCTTTAATGGCGGATCCCCAGGATGCAGGAACATCAATTCGGACTCGTAAATTCTTGCAATGCAGGGGTAGATTATGTTAACAGCAACAATAGGCCAAATGTGATTAATCAAAAGAAGATATCTGCAGGTCTCCACTACCCAGCTTCTGGTGTTGAGTTCAGGATATAGAAGAGACATGATGTGCAGGCTTTCAAACCAGCCTTGATATGCAACTGCAATTAAAAAACTAAGCATCACAGTCTGCAAAACTACAAATAGGGTCCAAAACAGCCTCAAGGGCACAGTGCGTTTCATAAAAATAACCCAAAATCGCAACAGCGCAAGGCATCCTACACACACCGCCGACAGCTGCAAAAGAAATGAGGTCACTACTCCCTTCCATTGCGCATCTTCAGGAATCTCTTTGACAGGCGTTGTAGCAAAGTACAAGGAGTCACATAATTTGAAAACCACCAGGAGTATTTCGCTAACTGCCATAATCAACGCTAATCTCAAGTCAGGCATTCGAAGATCCTGACGAAGAACCACACACAGGGCAACTGCATTGAACACCAACCCCAGTGCCATTACCACATACAATATAGATTCTAACATGCACAGCTGAGATGGCGCCTCCCTTCTTTATATCCCCTCATTTTCATCAATTATTATCCAATCCATTGGATTGAGCCCATGTTTTAATTCCTGATCTTCTATGCCACCCATTCAAAAAAGAATTTTATTTTAGTTATTATATATTGGTGTAATTTTGATGACCCTATTAGTTGACCTCTCAGCGTTGCATCTGACCCTGCTTCAGCCCAGCTCTTGACCGCTACAGCCAAGCCGGTAGTATCAACCAATATTTGAATAAATAATAAGAACTTTTTGAATCAAGCAGCTCAATTCTTGGCATTAGAGGTCTCACTTAATACAACATGAATGACACCTGTTAAGTCCAATTTAAAATGGGTCCTTGATTAATTTGCCTTGTCAAAGTGGTGAAATTAACCTAGCATTTATATTTGATGTGCTGATAAATGTATAGCCCGCTTAAACTCCATTTCCAATTGAAATACTGTATAACGTAGTCACACTTCTATTCCGCTGGAGTTAAAGCCAACTGATCAAGGTCCTATATGTCGTCAAAGCAAACCAGTAATAAGTTTAAAATACACCAGATCGCTTGGTCTAATCAGCCCTCATGAAAAGCTATTCATAGAACAAACATTTATTCGTCTTAACCCCACTTTTAAACATCAAGAATATCATGTAAACTGGGTCATAGTACCAGACTTTACGCCGCTAGTTTCTTTAAAAGCCTTTAAATGAATAAAGTCAAGAGTCTCATACCTCATTACAAGACCCATGATCAGCTTCCCCAAAGTACTTAGTTATCTGCTCGCGGGTCTCTGTTAAAGTTCTTATGATCCGGTCCTTTGCATCAGAAGCAGGGCTTGGACTTTTTACCATCGATTCAAAAGCGCTGGGTTGGTTTAGGATTTATGGGAGTATGGTCGAGCTTCAGGATCCAATATAAAATTCTTCTTGGTTCCAAAGATAGCATCCAATGGTATAAGCTCGATACTGGACATCCAGCAAATCAATCAATCGAGAGTGCCTGAACTATCAACCCTAGGAAGCTTTTTCAGGGCTCCAAGATTTTAATCACATCGATTGAAAAAGGTAAAAACTGCTTAACATTCATATTGGCTGTGATAAAAATGTGGAGCCTTTGGCTTCAGATATTTTTAGACTTAGCGGTGGATGCAACCTTGCTATTAAAGAGCAAGGATTTATGCAAGGCCTAATAAACCACTAGAGATCCCAAACCAGAACCCATATTCACAAGGATGGTGCAGGGATGGGTAGACAGTGGTAGCAGAGTTGTTGTAACTAGGGCTGGGACGGGCACCAAAATCTACACAATTGGTTTTGTGACCAAGCTTTGATCGGCACAATTGGTTTTGTGACTTTGTCAGTTGAGCACAATTCATTTTGTGACCTTCATGTCACATCACAATTCATGTGGATTGGTTTTGTGTTTTTAGGGAGCAGTACACAATTTCAACTGCCACATTTTGTGCCCTGCTCCAAAAGTCACAAAAAAAATCTGCATGAATTGTGATGTAACCAAGCACAATCTCATGTGGTTTTGTGTTGTGTCCAATAATAAGTATACAAGCTATTCCTTTCAATTGAAGTAGATATTTATAAATATTTTGATTAGTGTTTTAATATAATTATCCAAAGCGAACTGTGGTACGATCAAATCTATCATTGTGAGGTAATGGAAGGTAAAGCTTTAATAAATTAAATTTAAAAAATAAAGTCCCACAACTGAACTTCCTCTAATTTTACATCCTGTGCCTTGCATAGGGATGCTTCGGCTCAGCCGCGGCTAGCCTCCGGCTTTGGGCCATTAGGGCCAGAACAGAATAACTTAATTTTTAAACATTCTAAAATAAATCTTTGGAAAGAGCGCCCTAGAGCCAAAAACTGGCCGCGGCTGCCCGGGGCTTGCACAAAATGACACCATCTGTTTCACCCTTGAGAACCATTCTAATTTTACATCCTGTGCCCCTTCACAAAATGAAATCATCTGTTTCATCCATGAAAACCACCTTCCTTTTATATTTTGTGATCTACACAATGGAATGAGGCACAAATTGTGACCTACTCCAAAAGTTGTGACACAAAATCACATGGATTGTTTTGTGAACCGATCCAAAACATCCAAAAAATGGTTTTGTGACACTGTGTTTGCACAATTGCTTTTTCTGTCCCTTCCCTAGTTGTAACGCCTGTACACCTCATAGCACAATCCACATGCCATTAGTAACTACTGACCAACTGTCCATCACATGGTATCTCCTCAACAAACCCTTATGGCCTGAATCTTCATTCCCTGCAACACACCCTATTAGAAAGTGTGGCATATGCCAATATGACAACATCAATCTGAAGCACATGTTTCTCTCATGGGCAGTAGCTGGTAGATTCTGGACTGAAGTAACTTACCTTTGTCAAGGGTCTGGATGTACAAGCATTCTGGCTACTACCAACCTACTTAACATCCAGCCATCACCGATTTGGTGCCCTTCCAATATACCATTTGGCATACCAAGAATAGTAACCAAGCAATATCACATGACAATCCAAGTATCCAGTGGCTCAAACCCATCCCGCACATGACCAACCCCTAGGTTTGATCCAACTAAATCTCCGCCACAGCCCAATATATATAAGTCTAAAATATTATCAATAAAAGATACTTCTCTTCTCTCCTAATTCCATATTTGAAGCTTCACCAAAAGGCGCTCCTCATCACTGGTAGCAGTTACGGTTTTTTGACCACACCCATGAAGTAGAAAGTAACTGACCAAAACCTGCCCACCTTCGCTCACGTACTCAACCAGGCCACGTCCCAGGAGACCTGGAAAACATACTTCTGCGCCCACAACATCAATGAAGATATACCTGGTGGATACGCCATATTTGAAGGTCTGGTCATGCCCAAAGCATGTGCCAAGATAATTCAATACAGTTGCTCTCTTCAACCACAAACAAACGCACAACCACCTATCACAGGTGAAGTTACCAAAACCAAAAACATTGGTATTGACAAGTTCTTTGGTAAAAACAAAGAAAACATCATCAACTGGCTCAACCAATCAGCTGCTAAACTCTGCGCCAGCTGCATCCCCCATGAGAAATGGGTCCAGGAAGCCAGCAAGCGCCTGTACAAGGCCACAGCTAACTGGTTTGCCACCTGGGTTGGATCACAAACCGACGACCAGCTTGACAACTGGGAAGAGTTCAAAGCGGACATCACACACAATTTCCGCGTCACCAAATCCCTCCAAGACATTGCAATACAGCTCAGCAATCTTCCTCAAAAGACCACTATCACAGCTTATGCCAATAAATTTGAGGAAATACACTGCAAAAACCAAAACCCAGCATTAGCTGATAACGTACACACCAGAGCATCATTCATCAACAGAATAAAACCCTCTGTTGCTGCCCTCATCCGTCCAGAGGCTAACACCTCCATGCCCGCGCTCATTGCAGAAGCCAAGCGCACGGAAAAACATGCAAACATGGAATATGCTGCACGCAATGGCAACCGTTCCTCAAACGGCAATGGCAGAGAAAACTCCAATGGCAATAAACGCCAAAACACCAAGCTTAGCAACGGCAACTCCAATTGCAACAATAGCAATCACAGCCAAAGCGCAAACCGCTCCTGTCCCAAGAAAGAGGACACTGCCAAAGTAAACAATGCTGAAATAGCAACTTGATATGAATCTGACCCCACATCCTTTGACCTCAAAGGTCTTAAAACAGAGGAACAGGGAAAAGAAGGAGAGGGAATAGGCTTAAGTACCCCTGTCTCCCCCCAACTTGACAAGAAACTATGCCAAGGCACAAACTTTGCTGCTCGCATCCCATGTGTCCTGCAATCCTCCATTTTGATGAACTTAAAAATTAAAGATCACTCACAACTTCTTGTCTATCCATGCACTTACAAATCACATACACATAAAATTTTATTTGACTCTGGTGAACAACACACTATGGTTAGCAAACCCTTTGTAACCAAGTACAAAATACCAGTTTTCAAATCCAACTTCAAATATGCCAGAATGGCAGATAAATCAAAGGTTCTACTCAAAGGCAAAACAACTCCCTTCAGAATTGACCTCCAAGGCATACAAAAATCCATCAAAAGACTTGTCATGAACAACATAAACTATGACGTTGTAGCAGGCATGGTCTGGTTCACCCGAGTGAACCCCAGCGTATGATGGAAAACAAAAACCATGACCATCAAACGCAATGGAGTCAATTTTAACACCCTCAAAGAACCCAACAACTTCATTCTAAGAGACACAGTATTTGTCCAGGTCATAAACCAAGACAACTCAGAACATCTAATCAAATATATTAGCCTCCACATAATGAGGTACACAGAGTTCAATAACATACAAACACATAAGATCCAATGCCCAGAACTTGCGGCACTCCTAAATGAATACGCCTATGTATTCAAGGAAGAGCTGACAGATTTACCACCTGAACAGGAGGTCAAACATGGCATCAACCTATGTAAAGCCATGCCTAAACCTGCACCCATCTACAGACTCTCTCCCATGGAGACTCAAACCCTCAAAACCCATATTGAGGACAACCTAGCCAAAGGTTTCATTTGCCTCTCTGAATCCCTGTGGGGGGAAGCAGTGTTTTTTGTAAAGAAAAAGCAAGTTTCACTCCATCTATTAACTGACTACAGAGCACTAAATGCAAGCACAGTAAAGAATAAATACCCTCTTCCACTTATAGAGGATCTGTTTGCAAGACTCTCAGGAGCCAAAATTTTCTCCAAAATTGACCTCACCTCAGGTTACAACCAAGTTAAAGTAAAGGAAAAGGACATACCAAAACTACGTTCTGTCCGCAATTTGGATCCTTTGAGTGTAGGGTAATGAACTTTGGGATGACCAACACTCCCGCAACGTTTGTCACCATGATGAACCAAGAACTAAACGGTCTCTCAAATACATTATGCTACCTCAACAATATCATAATATTATCAAAAACAAAAGATGAACACCTCACACATGTCTGCAAGACACTTTATTGACTTTCAAAGCACAAACTTTACGCAAAACTAAGTAAGTGCCAATTTATGGAAAAGGAACTCCTGTTCTTGGGCCACATTGTCTCTGAAAATGGCATCCAAGCAGATCCAGACAAAATAAAAGCCAGAAATAATATGCAACACCCCACCTCTGTTAAACAAGTTAGATACTTTCTTGGAATGGTAGCTTACCTAAGGAAATATATCAAAGACTGCAGAAAACTCATTGCACCAATCAATGACTTAACCAAGTGTAATGCCAAAAAAATTCATCTGGACAACAGAATGCAAAAAGAATTTCCAACTATTAAAACAAGCTTTGATTAAAGCACTAATCTTGCAATACCCTAATAATAACGGGTGCTATGAGCTTGAGTCAGATGCCAGTGACACCACCATTGGCGCAGTCCTGCGCATCCACCATCCAGGGCATCAAGACTTCCTGCCAGTATGTTATGAAAGTAGAAAACTAACCAATACTGAGCAGAGATATCCAATACACAATAAGGAATTGCTAGCAATATATCACACATGCAATAAATGGAGATGTTATCTGAAAGGACATTTAATCATCTGAGTACTAACTGGCCATAAATCCTTAATATATTTCAAAACTCAGAATGCACTCGCACAGTGACAAGCCAAATGGATGTCCCTGCTGGAGCAGCTTAGTTTTGACATCCAATACAAAAAGGGGGTAGAGCTGGTCACAGCTGATGCTCTCTCTAGACTATGTCAGCCCAGAGAGTATCATCCTGACCACCTGGACCCTGACTGGCCAAACCTGTACAACACTGAGTATAAAACCAAAGGGAAAGACCCCTCAACACATCAACTGACCCATAATACATTAGTAAGAAACGAAAAGTACTTCCATGTATCAAATGGCCCAGTATACCAAATTATCAACAACAAACATATCCTGTACATCCCACTTGCACAAAGAGTTGATACCATACTAAGACATCACCACCTACTAGAACATACAAAGGCTAACAACCTATACCTCACATCAAAAGAGATAGTATGGTGGCCCAACCTCAAACAGGATATAGTTGATGTTCTGAAAAAGTGCACAGCATGCAAGAAATACACCAGCACAAAGGCTCCCAAGCCAACGGTCAACCCAGTACCAGACCCTGAACCATTCAAGGTTTGGGGGCTAGACATAGTGGGCCCCTTCCCAGAAACAAAGACAAACCAATGTTTCTTAATTAAAGCTATCAACTTTGCCACACGCTGCCCCATCTGCTGGGCAACAAAGGATCACAAACAGAAACCATCAACTGGTCCATTAACAAAGCAATCATAGCCAACTACGGCACTCCAGGATACATCCTGACTGATGGAGCAACCGAGTTATCAGTTCACATAGTAAAAGACAACTTAAAATCCAAAAACATTAAACATTCCAAAATCTCTCCATACAGGCCACAGGCCATCAGCAGAGTGGAATGCCTAAATGGCAGCCTTATCAGGACCCTAGAGAAAATTATGGATGACAAAGCCAAATATACATGGCCACTATACGTGAAACATGCATTAATAGTATCCTGGGTCCACACCAATCAAGGGACAGGCTATTCACTATTTGAGCTAACCTACAGATACAAACTAGAAATAATTACCCGAAACAAGCAGCCATACATAAAGATCCCCCCAGGAAAAACCCCCACAGTAGAACAAGTACAAAATCTACAACACATACACCTCAAAGCTAAAATAGCAGAAATAAAAAGGCTCAAAACACAAAAGGTAACCTCCACAGAGGAACCACTTCCCATCAACTCCCCCGTCTGGTTTCTAGCTGGCAACAGAAAGAAAATAGACTCAGTACATTGGGGACCAGGAAGAGTCATCAAATACAGACCAGAGCACAACACTTACCTAGTAAAATTTCAAAGTGCCAAAAACCCAATTATCAAGAAACACCACAGAACCTGTCTCTGCCTCAGTAAAGGAGAGCACTTAACCAGACTGGTTCCAACTAGTAAACAGCTCCAGGAGCATCAGGCAGCAGCCGTGAAAACAAAGCCCCCTCCTGATGCACCAGAGTAACTCCTTAAGGGGGGTGTTGAGGGTCTGGATGTACAAGCATTCTGGCTACCACCAACCTACTTAACATTCAACCATCACCCAATTTGGTGCCCTTCCAATATACCGTTCAGCATACTGAGAATAGTAAACAAGCAATATCACATGTCAATCCAAGTATCCAGTGGCTTGAACCCATCCCTCACATGACCAACCCCTAGGTTTGATTCAACTAAATCTCCGCCACAGCCCAATATATATAAGTCTAAAATATTATCAATAAAAGATACTTCTCTCCTAATTTCATATTTGAAGCTTCCCCAAAAGGCGCTCCTTATCACCTTCTAGAACTCTGATTGCACTTTAACCCAAAATTTGACCTGATTTCCAAGATTGGTTAGAAAAAGGAGCATGGCCCTTTTAGAGCACTTGTCAACCATCTGCCCTATGGACCATTCATTAAACCCAAACCAGTGTCATCTTTGATGACGGACCCAATCTAGTATCTGTGAATAAGTTCATCCTTTTTTGTGTTCTGAGGCGCGGCACAGACACACAACGGGAAATCCTAACACTAGGATTGGACTTGTACTAAGTCTTGGTTAGATGACAGGGAAGGCTATGTGTTTAACTTGCGGCCCTGGAAGAATAATCTCTACTAGTTGTGGCTAGAGAGAGGCGCGGAAGTACAGAAGACACAAAGAGAAAAATGTGAATAGAACTTGGATTTTATTGGAGAATAAGAAAGGGAATATATAGTGGTTAGGAATACCACAAAACACTATCAGGACGGTAGGATCACTTGCCACCAGCATGAGTGGGGCAAGTGAGTTGCGCAGGATCAAGAAACCAAACAATTGTACTTCCTGATTCAGTCATCTCTCATTTTGAGAGGCAAAAGCAAAAGCAAGAGATTTGTCTTTGAAATGACCCACCAAAGGCGAAATTGAAACATGGCAAATAGCGGTATTCATGACACTTTTGGTAGCACAATCAATAGCCTGTATTAATAAATATGGTCACACAATCCCTGGAGCTTCCATATTAATGAACATGATAGTCACAGATTCATTGAAGATGTCCCCCAATTGAATTCAATTGTGCTTCCCAGTATCACTGCCACACCTTCTTTGTATTGGATATGGGCCTATCTAATACCACTTATCCTGTCCATATTCACAAAGACTCTTACCGTTGGACAACTCTTGTTGTAAAATTTTGGCAAGATTTAGCTCAAGATTGGTTACATTACTGCTAAGTTCCTTATTGTCTTTCCTTTACTTTGTCATTATTTCAAAGCTTTTATCTTCTTGTAGGATAAGTCCTTTTATTCACAATTCTATGCTGATTTCATTTTTTGGAAGATTATGTCAAACCCAAACAGCAGATCCAATAAGTTTCAAGTGCAGATTGTATTTCCTTGGGCAGGTGTCCCTTTCTTGGCAAAGTATTTGGTGTAAAGCTCTCAAAGGTGACTTTCACCTCTACCAGCAATTCCTTGGGAAAAGTCTTGGTTGCTTCAAGATCCCCCAAGATTCTTCCAGAGACTTTTGAGGGTCCTCCTGTTGTAGCACTGCATTCTCTACTCTAAACTCCACAAATATTGCTTTGCTGAACACAAATTGAGAAGACATATAAACTTGAAAGTAAAGTGAAGAAAGTGGCATTTTTCACCCAGATTATTTTATTTGGTATGATTGTTTCCATCTATATATTATTTTAGGTATATTTGGCTGAAAACACATCTGGTTCCAGTATCTCACTGTGATTCCTAAAATGTGGCTTATGTCATAGCAGTGCCATCTAAAAAGATCTTTAACAAAAACATCTCCTCATTATTAACCTATAAAAATGAACCTTAGTACATCCCACAATCATCTGATTCCTTTTGTTGACATGTGTAAGGGCCCAGAATGGGCCAGAAAAAACCCTATGCTGCATAGGTTCAACGCCTGCAATTGAGCAATTGCGCAACCAAACAATCACATTGTCAATTACGCAGATTAACCCAAAAGAAACTTTAATTCCAAGTGGAGAATTGAACCCTGGTCAAGGCCAAGCCTGGGAGCAATTGGAAACTGTCCTAAAGCCAAGAAAAAAATTTTAATTGGCCCACACCCTCTGAAACCCATAACTGGGGACTTGGGCTGCCAAATGGCCCAAAATTCACCTGTCAGCTTCCCCAGGGCAAAAATAATGAAAGGATCCATCTAACTGACAAATCATGAGTCACCAATAGAACCCATGTGGCAGATCCAGGTCTAACCAGTCCATTCCGCCATTATCCTGCCCTTGACTCTTATTCCCATTACCTTCCTTTGACAAAGCTTTGAAGAGCTTTGTCTCCAGAGAGGCTATTTTATGGGACAATGCTTTGTTATCATCCTGCCAACGGGCCATGATCTCAACAATCTTTTCCTCTCTTGCCCTTAAAGCCTCAATTTCACAATTTGCCTTTGCTTTCACTTGTTATAAGATTTTGTCCCATCCTACTAACAGGTTCAAGGAATCCCACACATAGATTTGGTTTCCTTGGGTAGGAGTCCCTTCTTTTGCAAAGTAATTGGAGTATAACTCTTTTAACGCAGCCTTTACCTCCACCAAGGACTCCTCAGGCACAGTCTTGGTGACCTCCAAGCTTGCCCAAGCTTCCTCCAACAAACTTGTAGGAACCTCTTTCCTGGCAGTAGCAGTTTCCACGCAAAGTACCTCAAATTTGGCCCTTTCAAAATTTAACAAAGACATAATAATTGAAAAGATAGTTGAGGGGAAAGCGTCAAAATTGACAATATATTTATTAAAGTGTAGCTGTTTTTGTTTATATACCATTTGGGGCATATTTGGCTGAAAATCCCTCCGGTTCCTGAATCAATCTATGATTCATCTCACGTAATCTATGACGTTTGAGTCATTCAAACCTAGATCTTTACTTAAGAAATCTCCAATATTTCTCAACCTATGAGAATCAACCTACAATGGAAAGAAGTCACCTGACTCCATCCATCCCAATGTACCAATTCAGCATGGAGCTTCCTCAGCTCCTGGCGCCAAAACCCTGTGGATTAAACATCCCAAAACTCAGCTATTGGTGTTCCAACTGGGAACCAGCTGATCAACCCTGAACTCCTAGGCATCCTTGCCTTTATCTAGTTATCTTTGCATTTAATGGGTTTTTGCCTTAAAACCCATTAAAACAATTTAAACTCAAACCAGGCACCACCACGGCGCCCAGGAACTTTCCCAGGCAGTCTCAGTGCCTCAAACACTCTCTGGACAGCGCCTTGACACTTTAAAAATTGTTTAGGTGGTGCAGATAGCACTTTTTTCTAATAAATTTGATGGCATAGTGCTTTTTGACAATATTTTAGGGTTTAAAATTAAGTTAAACTTAACCTTTCTTTTATAAACAACCAAGACCATTTTAACCCTATAATTAAATCTTCATTTTTCATTTTCCTGGGTACTTAATCAATCGAAATTCTTGGCCAATTGATCCATTTGTGAGACACCTAGTTTCCAAGCTTGAATCAGCCAATCTTACTTTAATCTTTTCAAATTAGTAAGGCCTAATTAACTACCAGGAATATTATCATCTATCTTATACAGATACCATATTTATCCAAGAATTCTTAATTGGAGATCTTCATAAATCTATCCATATAAAATCTATAATATAATGTAATGACTTAATATGTATTGGCAAGTTTATTTGGCTAAATGTTTAAAGTGACTGCTGTACAGTCCCACTTCTACACCTAGTGATACTCTCCCCAGTTTCCTATGACTGTGTTACTTTTAATGAAGTCCTTAAAAAGCTAATAAGAGCTTGCTCTTTTAAAAAAAGAATTACAATTACTAATTTCTAACCGTTTGATTAGCAGGAAAGATATATAGCACTCAATGGCTCTATTAGTACAAGGGCTGGGACCCAGATTTTTGGAAGGGCCTAATAAAGGAGGAGCTGTCCAGGGAAATCATTCCCTCTCTGGCAAGGTGATCCACCATTAGCAAGTTTAACCCAGCGGAATGGCTTGCTTTGAGTGCTGAATTGGGGGTTCTGCTGCTATATCCTTCAAAGGATCCACATATTTGTGGCAGGGCAGGGCTTTGGCCAAATGATATTTTACTCAAATGATTAAAATAGACACAGTGATAAGATTTAATCTACCCCAATCTCAAATACAACCAATATTTCACCACCCACAAGCATGAGATTCAGTAGAGCAACAAGCTTTCATAACTCATCCACCCCTTGATTTTTAAAAGGACATCCATAATTGCTTAATAAAAGTATTGTAATATAACCCTTGGGAATTGGGGCTCTACAAGCTGTGTTGGTTTGTAATGACAGAGGTTATGATCTTACAGGCTTGCATAGAATTTCTTACTGTTTATATTAAACTCTGGGAATAAGTCAGAATGATATAAATGTCCAATATTGGGGTTTTAAATATAACTGAGTAGATTTATTGACTAATAGGTCAAATCACATACTATAAGTTAACTATAATATTAGGGGTATGTAGTAGTTTGAGGGTATACACAAGACTGGTGTTTAACAGAAATACTGGTAATTCAGGGGTGGGATAATGCATAAATTCTGGTTCTATACAGTTACATTGCTGAGTAAAATTTTATCAAGGGGAATCAAAAACATGATTTGGAATCCAACAAGCTCAAAGATACTTTAATCAAAAATATAAGGGTTTTATTTTAATACAGTAGTGTCCCAGGTATGGCGCTAAGCAAAATCAATTCATATGTAAGAGTAATCAACTCATATTAAAAAACCAACTCAGATGCAACAAAGTTTAAAACAATTAAATTTAGATTTATTTAAAAAAATTGGGTTCACTGCTGTCAGAAATCTGCAGACTGTGGTATTTCATCATCTACCAGATGATATCCTAAGTGTTCTAACATCAGGAAAGTACAGGAAACCCTGTGACTTTGATATAACCTGCATCCAGGAAAATTTTATTGTATTTATCAGAAGTAACAAGTCTGATAGGGCCCACAGCTAAAGGCAATGTGATGTTTCTTCTTACCTGTGGATTGAGGCTCATATTTATTACACTGTCAAAACAGCAGGCTTGACCCACCAACAAGGTTCCAAGTAAGCAGGTTTGTGATCCCCAATCCAATTACCCAGTCACTTGAAGCCAAACTAGGAAGTTGACTTAAATTTTGAAATCCAACAGCGTGAACAAATGACAATCTCTTATGGTGGATACCTTGTTTTGGCGCTTGATTTGTTACCAGGATAAAGCACCCCCTTCATCATCCTACTGTGTGATCAACACAATCATGTTCCTGTTATCCTTGATTCAAAATGACTATATAATCATTATATCTCATAAAAATTATTATTTAGTTTCTAAATATTTTTCCCCTTGTAGCTCTGCTAAAACAGCCCAGTTACAACATTGGTAGCAGAAGTAGGTTTTCCATCCTACTTTATTCCACAAAATTCTGCCTGTTGTCTGTACTCACTGCAGTAAACAAATCTACAAAAGAATCATGTCTGGCCTCCCTCTAGACTGGACGCCGTATACACCTGGTGCTGAGATACCTGATGAGTTTGTCCTCTACCAAAATATGGGGATACCCCTTCCAGCGTTCAATGCCCTGTCTGCCCAAGGGTTCTTCAAGGCATCCTCTGCCGCGCCCTATACAATTGATGAAAATACCATACCAGCCTACATAGCCCAAAGTCTTTGAAGCGCCACCCTGGAATCCTTTGCTGGGGCCAACAAAAACAATGCCGCCACATGGATCTAGTTGGCCTAAAGCAAGCTGGCCAAGATGGAATGCCCACAATGCTTCTGGATTACATAGATATCCATCCAACTCACACATAATGTTGGCACTTGGTGCAACAAGTGGAACAAAGACCATACTGTGAAAGACTGGGACACTTTCAAGCAAGACTTCTTGGCACTGTTTGTATTGAAGGACACCACACTTGTGATCATCCACCAAATGAAGAACCTGACCATGACAGGCACTTTAAAGGAACTCACATACACTTATGAAGAACTCTGCCTATTTGCCCCTGCAGATATGGCCTTTGAAACTCTAGCCACACACCTCATGTACTACAACGCCCTCAAATTGCATGTAATGAGACACGCAAACCTGGATCAAATACTCAATCTACAGAGTCTTTATCACAAAGCAGAGAAAGAAGAACAAATATCCAACACTCTCCACAAGGCGCAAACCCAAAAACAAGAGAGGCTCAAAGACTCTCACCCAGCCAGGCGCTCCAGTTGACCACCCCCTGGGAACAGCAGCGGCAGCACAAACCATAAACCTGCAGGTTCAAATGGACATGGAAACGGGAACAATGGTCAGTCAAATTGTACCTATTTCCATATCACTGCCAAACAAGGTAACCAAGACAAGGAAAAAGTCTGGGGAGAGCATTAAGGAAGCCAAGCTATTGTTGCAACTGAACCAATGAGGATTCAGTATTTGGAATTGGGGAAGACAACAGTCCAATGGAAAGACAGAATAATAAGAATAAGGTATTTTTTATTGTAGAATATTGTGATTAATATACCATATGGGGAAAGCCACAAGGCCACAAGGGGGTGGTATAGTGGGAAGTTCTATGTAAGGTTCAAAGCCAAGTAATAACTTGTGCGGGATCAGCAAGTCAAATTGGTAGCACTCCTAATTAGGATGAAGTACCTGCCATTCAATATTGCCATCATATTAACCCATAACGTTAGATACGTCAAGGGGCAGCTCATTGAGTTCCCCCTGTGTATTGTAAGATAAATTAGCAGGCAAGTCTGGAAACTTGGTTGCAACACACCCCCTTGCCCCCTGCTTGTTGTCAGACACCAAGACTGGAGTCTGTGGAAGGTCTGGGAAGGTCCGTACAAACAGCTTTTGTGTGGGGATGGCGCGGCAGGGGCACAAGCAATCATGATGAAGCTTCTTGGTGTTTCCTTGGGCATCTTTGAGTTGATAGGTATGATTATCATAGACAACAGCTATTTTGAAGGGCCCTAGGTGGTTGGGCTCCAACTTGGCATAATTGGGGTTGAGGGTGTAGACGGGGTCACCTATGGCGTACCTGGCTTTGAGGTGCTTTGTCCCTCCTTCAATTTGCTTGTGTTCCATTTCCCAGGCTTTGGCACGCCATTAGTCTGGGGATGGGGTTGTTACTGGGGGAGGCTTCTCAGGAACTCTGGACCTTAGCTTTCACTGTTCAACTCCTGTCAGACTGTCAGGCGTCCCAAAGGCCAGGGTGCTGGGGATGAACCTTGTGCCCCTGTTGATTCTTGCTTGCAGGATAAGTAGAGCAGTGGGCAGGTGTTCAGTCCATGTGGTGTTGGGGTGCTCTTATGAGAGCTTGGCAATCAGTTGAACCAGTGAGCCATTTAACCGTTCTACGCGTCCATTGGCTTGAGGATGGTAGGGGGTTGTAACTATACATTGGAGTGCGTTCTTGGCGCAGTATGCTTTCATGACATGTCCAACAAGTTTGGGGCCGCCATCTGTGATGAGACGTTTGGGTCACCCAAAGCAGGCCACAATTTCTTTGCCAATGAAGCAGGTGATGGTGGTAGTGGTGTGACTAGTTGTTGCCCAGGCCACTGGCCAGCAAGTGAAGTAGTTGATGGCAGTGATAATATACTTCTTCCCCATTCTATCTTTGGGGAGTGGCCCCACAATGTCAAGGGCCCACTGCTCAAATGGTTCCATGGCCTTGATGGGCAGATAAGACTTGGGGGGTGCAGGTTTGGACGTATTCTTCTCGCACAGCACGCACATTTCAAGGAGATCCAAGATGTCTTGACGCATGCGCAGCCACCAAACCTTCTGTTTTGTGATCTTGAAGAGGTTGCTCCCTCTGATGTGAACCAGGATTTGGTGGTAGTGCAATATGGTGTCTCCTTGTTGCGTGATGGGAATGTAAGGCGTCTTCTCACCTGTCTCTGCCCAACAGCAGATGTTACCAGCATTGGTGGTGAACTGACTTTTGTTGTCCTTCAATTTGGAGATGGTTCCCAAGTTAAGGCCCTTGTAGCAAGTTGTCTCAGGGCAGAGGTAGAGCATGGGCTAATCTGGATCCAAACCATTGTCCCCAGTGATGGACGCTACATAGAGTTGCAAAAGAGCGTGAGCTATGACAAGTTTCTTCCCAGGCTTTTACTCAATGCGCAACTGGTAAGGGGATAGACGCTCAACCCATCCTGCTTGGCAGCGTGTCAAGTGGGGCTGCATGTTGAAGTACTGAAGTGACTTGTGGTCTGTCAGAACGCAGGGTGAGAAGGTAGCACCTTCCAGGTAACAGCGCCACTTCTCAACACAGTGCACAATTGCTGCCAATTCTTTATCATGAATGGGATAGTGTTGTTCCAGTTGTTAAGTTTCCTGGACTCATATGCCATGGGGAGGAAGACACCATTGTCAGTTTCTACCCTTAGCACGCCCCCTATGGCCCTGTCAGAGGCATCAGTCTCAAATTTGTACTGACAGTTTTGATTAGGGAACTGCAGTACTGGTGCTGTTGTGAGCCTTTGCTTCAACATTTCCAAGGCTCAATCTCTGACAGGGGTCCAATGGAAGCGCTGTTTAGTGTTGAGGAGCTCAGTGAGAGGTGCAATTATTTCCCCAAAATTTGGAATAAACCTGCGCACATAGGCAACCATGCCCAAGAATTTCCGCACCTGGCCCACATCAGTGGGGGGCGGCATGCTAATGATTGCCTTGATTTTGGCAGGGTTGGCCTTTATCCCTTGAGCAGAGATGGTGTGACCAAGGAATAGCAGCTCCAACTTGAGGAACTCACATTTGGAGGATTTAGCTTTTAGCTGGTTTTTCCAAAGGGTCTTGAGGACAGCACGGAGGTGTTGGAGGTGCATGGCTTTATCTTGACTGAAGAAAATAATGTTGTCAAGGTACACAACCACACATTTTCCAATCAGTTCCTCAAATGCTTTGTTCATCAACATGGTAAAAGTGGAGGGAGTGTTGGTCATTCTGAAATTCATGACCCAATACTCAAACAACCCATAGCGTGTGTGGAAGGCAGTTTTTGCCTCATCCCCTGGTGCAATGCAGACCTGGTTGTACCCTGCAGTGAGATCAATCTTGCTAAAGACCTTTGCACCTGTGAGTGTATCAAACAGGCTGTCAATCAGTGGCAGGAGGTACTTATTCTTAACTGTCACCTCATTTAGGGCGCAGTAGTCTGTGACCAGGCAAAGGGGCCTGTCCTTCTTGGCTACAAAGAAGACAGCTGCCCCGTATGGAGAGAGCAAGGGGCAAATGAAGCCCTTATCAATCATGTCCACAAGGTGCTGGCAGAGGGTCTCATCTTCCTTTGGTGTAAGACAATTAATAGTTGTGCTTTAGGTAAAAATCCCTGAAGTTGCACAGAGTGCTGGATCTCCTGGGGAGGAGGTAGTTGTTCAAGTGTCTCACTGAACACGTCCTTGTACTCCTCAAGGAGTGCAGCAAGCGCTGGTGCTGGTGAAGAGATCAAGGGAGGGACCGCATATGGTTCAGCGAGGATAACTTTGACTGAACATTGGTTGAAGTCTAGTCCCCCCTTGAAGTTGTACGAGCCTGTCTCTGTTATCCTAACAAACACAGTGTCATGGAGTAGTTTGCTCATTTCCACAGGGTATATCTGGAATCCCACCCCATTTCTGTTGAGGGTGATGACAGAGGTATCCCAGTCAATGTAAGGACAGTTGTGCCAAAACCATTTGAGGCCATCAATTACATTGTGGCTGAGCCCTGCCATGATTGGCCCAGAGAGCTTAGCCTGGACGTTCCTCATCCTCACAGAGAAAGGTACCGTCTCATGGGTAATTGCAACTCTAAAGGAGTCAGCTACTTGTACTGCCTTGAACCTGCTTGACACTTGGTCCAGTTGTTGAGAGTTGGCAAACGCCTGGTCCACCATAGTGTGGTCGGCCCTGGTATCTACCAGTAATTTGTGGGTATTCCCACAGAAACAGAAGGGGTAGAATAAGCGGGTTACTTTATTTGAGGAGTGGCTTGCTTGTAGTACAGGGTTGTTACTGTGGACTTGGAAGACATCCAGGGGTTTGACTTCATGGATGTTGTAATCACAGGGGTTCTTTGTAAGCAAGGATTGAGAGGATGGGTCAGGTGGGGTTGTGAGGCCTCTTGTCACTACAACCCCCAGGCTTTTCCCAGATCCTTGATCTGTGCTAGCTGGAGCTCCCCCTTGTGGGGGCGTTTAGTCTCATTATCCTGTTGACGGGGCTGGCAGCAGCCCACTTGATTGTGGCCATTGCCAGGTGTTGTACAAGGTTGAGATGGAGCATCAATGGTACAGCAGAAGCCCATTGAAGCCTGGCTGTTAGCCTCCACAATGGCTTTGATAAGAGTCATCAATGGAGGTGCAGCAACCTACGGGACCCACTCGCAGATATGGGGTTTTAACCCATTGATGATAAGAGTGAGTAACATTGCATTTCTGTCAGTCACAGCTTTGGGGGCGGCAGCAAGAGCTTATTGTCAGGTGGTAAGGTACTCAGGAACAGAACCAGTTTGTTTGATTGCTAGAAGAGGAGTCACCATGACAATGAGGGAGAAGGTTTTGCTGTAGCGGGACTTTGCAGTGCCTCAGAATGCCGCCCAGGTAACGTTGAGTTCCTGGCTGGCCCAGTTGGTGAACCACACTGCAGCGGGCCCTGTGAGGCGCCAAGATGCAGTGGCAACCCACTTGGGCTCAGGAACCTGACAGATACAGAGGCAGGTTTCAGTAGATCAGAGACAACTGACAATGTTGGTCCCCTCAATGCCACCAGCAAAGGATTCTAGCTGAAGGTTGAGCATATGTTGGGACAGGTCTGACTGGGGCAGGGTGACGCTGGTGTCACGCTGCCTGAGGCGGAGCCAATTGTACACAATGATGAGGACTAGCTGGTCTTGATAGATGACATACCTGTTGGGGATGTCCCCCTTAGGGATTGGCAGGAAAGTTTCTTGTTGGGGAGTAGCCATACGGCCCATACTCTGTTCTTTCTTAGGGGGAATTTTGTTTTAGGTAGGTTGTCAACCTACTGCTGCTACCACTGTTGCAACTGAACCAATGAGGATTCAGTATTTGGAATTGGGGAAGACAACAGTCCAATATAAAGGACAGAATAATAAGAATAAGGTATTGTTTATTGTAGAATATTGTGATTAATATACCATATGGGGAAAGCCACAAGGCCACAAGGCGGTGGCATAGTGGGAAGTTCCATGTAAGGTTTGAAGCCAAGGGTTTAACTTGTGCAGGGATCAGCAAGTCAAATTGGTAACACTCCAAATTGGGATGAAGTACCTGCCATTAAATATTGCCATCAGATTAATCCATGTTGTTAGATACATCAAGGGGCAACTCATCAAGCTCCCCCTGTGTATTCTAAGATACATTATCAGGAAAGTCTAGAAACTTGGTTACAACACTATCCCTGCTTAACTCCTGAATTTGCCCAATGATGAATACCAACCTGAGGATGTGGACCATTGTCCAATGATCCACGTGCCCTCAGAGGACTCGGTGCTTTACACCATTGCCAGGCACCTCTATAAACTGATGTCTTACCCTTTCTGCTTTTGCAGTTACACGGGCTCAGCACTTCTGGACTTAGGCACGGATTGAAACCTAGTCAACAGCAGCTTTGTGGAAAAGTTCAAGCTAGCCACTAATCTGTTGTGGATTAAAAACATGGTTTTAGCTGATGAACATCACATTGCTGTGACAAAGGAAACAGTCCCTTTCTCCATCATGCTAGAGAACCTGCACTCCATCATCCAAGGCCCTGTCATTGACTTTCTCAAGTTTGCCATTGTACTAGGTTTGGACTGGCTGCAAAAGAATAACCCCCACATGGACTTGGTAACCTTGGTATTGACCATCAAACACAAAGGCGTCAATCACCAGATATACCCTGACTCAGTGGACTAACTCCTATATGACCACGTCTTTGAGTGCATTACAGAGACCCTGGAAAGAAGAAAGAACCTCAAGACAATTGACTGGTACTCCTGCCAGTACAAGATCATGCGCTTCAAGGATCAGAAGGACACCACTACGTCTCAGGATTGCAAATTGTAGCCCACCATCTATAGATCTTCAAGGAGGCTTTACCCAGGTTACCTCCAGAGAAACATATCCAACATTCCATTAAAATCAAGGGAGCTGAACCCAAATCACAGCATATCTATCACCTGACCCCAAATGAAGATGACAACCTACATGCCTACCTCAAGGAGGCCTTGGAGAAAGGACTTATCCATTCCTCACAATCCCCCTTTGGGGCCACCATATTCTTTGTGGCCAAGAAGGATGGCACCTTGCACCTAGTCAAAGACTACCAATCCCTAAATGAAGTTATCATCAAAAATTGTTACCCACTACCACTTATTGACAACCTCTTAAATGCCCTAGATGGTGCCACAGTCTTCTCCAAGATGGACCTAACTGCAGGCTACAACCAGATCTGCATCAAAGAGGAAGATATCCCCAAGACAGCCTTCTGTACTAAGGTAGCTCATACAAGTGTGTGGTGCTCAATTTTGGTGTAAAAATGCCCCACCAATCTTTTTGCCCTTCAAGAACAAGGTGTTTGCCTCTCACATAGGCAAGCACATCTTAGTCTACCTGGACAATATTATTTTTGTTTAGCCCCTTAGTAGAGCAACACAGCAGGGAGTTGTAGGCAGTCTTTGCTACCCTGGCACAACACAAGGTGCTAGCCAAACCCTCCAAATGCGAGTTCTTCCGCAATCAACTGCTTTTCCTAAGGCACATAGTCTCAAAAGGCGACATCATACCCAACAGTCAAAAGATACAGGCCATCTAAAAAATGCCACCACCCAAAGAAAAGTTGGAACTCCACACATTCTTAGGAATGGTGGCCTATATTTTCTGTTTCATACCTGACTGTGGCATCCTGACTGCACCCCTGTCCGCCATAACTGGCACCAAATCCAAGTTTGTATGGACCCCCATGTGACCTCTGCTTTAGACGCCTCAAAGAGAAGCTCACAACAGAACCTATCCTGCAATACCCCAAACATGATGGGGAGTACCAAATGGAAACCAACGCCTCAGACACAATCATTGGGGGAGTACTACAAATCAAAACAATCTTGACTTCCTGCTCATAGCCTACAAATCACAAAAACTGATAGACAGCAAGTGTTGATATTATATCCACAATAAAGAGTTGTTGGCCATCATACACTGCCTATTCAAATGGTGTTGTTATCTAGAACAACAGGAATAAATCATGGCGTTGATTGACCACAAGTCACTCATATATTTCAAAACCCAAGCAAACCTATCCCGCCATCAGGCCTGCTGGATGGAACTCTTGTAGAGGTTCAATATGCTCATGAAATACAAGCCTGGTCCAGAGCTTGCCATGGCAGACGCACTCTTGCACCTGTACGTCCAAGACATAAGAGGAGAGAATGGGACTGACCCAGAATGGCCCCTCTTGGTTCTTCAGACAAAGGTAATAGGTCAAAGGTTCCCCCCTAGAACTACAGAAATAACAAAGAAAGCAGTAATTAAGAACAAGCATTTATTTGCAGACGTGTATGGAATCTTACATCAAAAATATCTAATGGAACCAACATCCCATATGTCCCCACACATCAAAAATTTGACACCATCCTACGTTACCATATGGACCTAGGGTACACAAAAAGTCACAACCTCTACAAAATCCTTAAACACAAAGCATGGTGGCCAACCCTGTACTGAGATGTTCAGGAAGTCTTGGAACAATGCAAAGTATGCAAGCAATTTTCCAGAAGAAAACCCCTGACTAAGTCAGTACCAACTATTTGCACACAACTACCCTTCAAGGTGTGGGCCTTAGACATTGTAGGCCCCGTGCCAGGGAAGCATAACAAAAATAAGTACATCATCACTGCAATAGACTTTGCCACACAATGGCCAGTGGCACAAGCAGTAAAAACACATACTGGCAACAACGTGCGATGGTTCATAGGAAAAGAGATCATCAGCAAGTTTGGAAAGCAAGAACTCCTGATAACCAACAGAGGCAAAGAATTGACCTCTGAAGATACCAACATATACATCACTAAGAATGGGGTCAAGCACACTGTGACAACACCCTATCACCATCAGACCAATGGACGTGTGGAACAGCTAAATGGCAGCCTTGTGAAAGCCTTGGCCAAGCTCATCACTGGGAGACCTGAGGACTGGTATAAGCAGCAATCAACTGCACTAATTGTATGCCAGACTCATGTGAACAAATCCACTGGGAAAAGCTCTTTCAAGTTGGTATATGGCACAAAGACCAATATCATCTAAGCATTACCAAGACCCAAGCTGGAAATTCTAAGCAAGGTTCCCCTTGCTCAGATCCCCAGGTCATAGAGGCCAATGGTGATCAAGAAGAGAGAGAGAAAAGCTTCTAAAAAACAAACATCCCCATTCAAAACAGACATGAGATTGGTGACAAAGTTTGGGTCATGAACATTGACAAAGTAAACTACAACACAAGAAAGTAGGCCCAGCAATCATATTAAAGGCAAACAAAATTAATACTTACCTTGTGCAATGACTCAGGAAACAAAAACAAGACAGGGTCCTCCATTATGATTGCCTGAGACCCTACAAAGCAAGACAGAAACAGCAGGCTCAACCCGCCAGCAAGGTTCTGAGTAAGCGGCTGTGACCTGCAATTCAATTATCCAATCACTTGGAGCCAGACTAGGAAGTCAACTCAAATTTCCAAGTCCAACAACATGAAAAAATGATGATCCCTTACAGTGGATACCTTGTTTTGGAGCTTGACTCATTACTAGGATCAAGCCACCTCCTCCAAATCCTACCCTGTGATCTACACAATCATGTTCCTGTTATCCATGACTCACATTAACTATATAATACCTATCTCTCAATTAAGAATATTATCTAGTTTTTAATATTTTACCCCTTGTAACTCTGCTAAAACAACATTGTTACAATAACATCTGTAGTTGTACTTGCACCCCCAGTGACCAGTGCAATTCTTTAACCACCCACTGGATAGGGCTTCTTCAGTATGATCATCATTGGGTGAGGTTTATACCAGTTATTATGGTCAGTTTAATCTTCTTTGGCTAAGACTGATAGAACAAGAAAGATCAGAAAGAGGAGAATGTATAAGTTTCTTCTTATTAGAGAAGACTATTGGAGTATGAAATTAAAGCTTAAAGTAAATAATAGATAAAAGTGGATATAATGTTTCTATAACAAGAAAAAAGCTAAACTCTAGCTTTTTTAAATAGGATAGCTGATGATTTTAAAAACCAAGGAGTGGATCATTTTGATTTAGTAGATGATAACCATCTTCTTACTATGCTGCAATAGGACTGGAGGTATTGGGAGAGGAAGGTAGTGATATTATTACTAATAAAAACCACCAAAATGTGATGCAAGAGGAGCAAGTAATAGTGCAAACCATGTGAGAGGGAAAAATAGGTTGGTATAGCTGGCATGTTTAACACAAGCAGTTGTTTCAATGTCTTTAAAACTGGAGTGACAATATAGCAACAGGGGCTAAAAAACCAGCCAGTCAGAACAAAAGTGTATAGCTCTATATTCTAAGATCTTGTTAATTTTTTTAAAGATGATTTAGAACATTCAATTCAATTTAATTATTATAAAATACTGTTATAAAGTGTAAAAATATCTTAACATTAACATTAATCTTTAGGTCCTGGGTTCAATTCCTGCTCTTGGGAGTGGTGGTTAAAACATTACTATTTAAATTCATTGAAGATTCTGTTTCTGGCTGTTATTTGGCAAAAACATATATTTTCCTAAATCACTGGAGTCAGGGATAAAGTTAATGACATACTAGTAGAATTAAAAAAACAACTTCAGGGGCTGAACTCTGATTTGATTAGATTTTAAGTAAGCTAGGAAACACTAAACATAATTAAGAAGATCTACTACAACTGAAATCAAACAAAAAAATTCAAGTTAAATCCTATAATAAGACAAAAAAACAAGTAGAATTTAAAATTATCCAAGACATGATCTATTAAAATGTTATCACTTCAATTAATTAAACAGAAATCCTTATACTATTCAAGGATAAACCACGGGAAATTAAAGCCCAAACTAAGTAAGAATATATATGAAACACAGATTTAATCTAAAGTATATTTTTTATGGATAGAATATCTTTTAACTAACAAGCTCCCACAACAGGACACAGGGAACCTGTCCAAGAGGACATCCCATAGAGTAAAGGAAAAGCCCAAAACAGTAATGCTGATGTTAATACACAGGTCCTCTAAAGTTTTAGTACCATTCAAATCCCTCCATTATTATAATACAGAGATATCAGTCTGTTGCAACCAAGTCTCCTGCCTTGCCTGCCAACATATCTTACAATACACAGGGGTCGCTCAGTGAGCCGGCCCTTGATGTATCTAACAACATGAACCAATATGATGTTAGCATCAAACTGCAGGCACTTTCATGTAATTAGGAGTGCTACCAATTTGACCTGCTGATCACCGCACAAGTTATTCCTTGGCTTCAAACCTTACATGGAACACATTGCTATGCCAGTCCCTGTGGCCTTGTGGCTTTCCTCTATATAGTATATTAACCGCAGTATTCTACAATAACTACATCTTATCATATTCTTTTTGTCCTTTCTATTGGAATATTGTCTTCTCTAATCAAATACTAAACTTTAATCAGTTCAGTTACAACAGTGGTAGCAGAAGTAGGTTCACAACCTACCTAAGAAAAAAATTCCCCCAAGAAAGAACAGAGTAAAGGCTGTATGTCTACTCCCCATCAAGAAACCTTCCTTCCAATCCCAAAGATGGACATCCCCAAGGGGTACATTATTTACCAGGACCAACTAGTACTTACCAGTGTATACAAAAGGCTCCTCCTAGGCCAGCAAGACATAAGTGTCACCCCACTTCAGTTGGACCTGTCACAACACATGATAAATCTTCAGCTCAAGTCCTTTGCGGGTGGTGTAGAAGGGGCAAACATTGTAAGCTGGCTCCATTCTACCAAATTCTTCCTTCACATCTGTCAAGTACCCAACCCATGTGGGTTGCCACCGCGTCTGGGCGCCTCACAGGGCCTGTTGCCATGTGGTTTACCAACTGGGAAGGTCAGGAACAAGAAGTCACCTGGGCGTCCTTCAGATATGCCGCCAAGTCTTTCTACAGCAAAACTTTCTTGCCCATCATTGTGGGGATCCCACTTCTAGCTATCAAACAGACAGGATCTGTCCCTGAGTACCTTGTAGAGTGGCAACAAGCCCTTGTGCCGCACCAGAAGCTGTAACCAATGGGAATGCTATGTTGTTGACACTCATTGTTAACAGGCTCAAGCCCCATATCTGCAAGTGGGTCCCCATGGGGTGCTGTACCTCCATCAATAACTGTTAAAAAGCCATTGTGGAGGCTAACAATCAGGCCTCAATGGGCTTCTGAAGATCTAATGATGTGCCTGCCCAGCCCCAATCTTCACCAGACAGAGCCCACAACCAGTTGGGTTGCCGCCAACCACATCAACAGAAGAATAGGATGCAGCACCCCCACAAGGGGGAGCTCTAACTGGTGCAAATTGAGAACCCAGGAAAGCCTGGGGGTGTAGATACAAGAGGTTCTGAAACCCTGATTGGCTCCCACTCCCAATCTTGCCTTATCAAAAACCCCTGCAACTATATTGTGCACAATGTTGAGACCCTTGATGTATTCCAGGTCCATAATGACAACCCGTCCTCCAAGCAAGTCATTATTCCAATAAAATCACCGCTTGGCCTACCTCTTCTGTTTCCATGAAATACTCATGAACATTTGGTAGACACTGGGGCCAATACCACCATGGCTGAGAAAGGGTTTTCAGATGCTCAACAATTAAATCAAATGCTAGCCAGTTCAAAGCAGTGTGTGTAGCCAACTCCTGCAGAGTGATGATTGCTCATGAGACGGTACCCTTCTATGTGAGAATGGGGAACATCCAGGTGAAACTCTCTGGGCCTATCATGGCAGGACTCAGCCACAACGTCATTGCTGGCCTCAACTGGCTCCAAAATAACCACCCATATATTGACTGGGATGTGTCTGTAATCACCCTTAATAAAAATGGGGTGGGTTTTCATATCTATCCTGTCAAAATGAGCCAGTTGCTTCACAATGCTGTGTTTGTCAGAGTAACAGAAACAGGTACATATGATTTCAAGGGGGGAACTAGACTTCAATCAATGCTCAGTTGAAGTTACCGTGCAGAACCACCTGCAACCCTCCCCTTGACTACTCCACCTCCACCAGCACTTGCCGCTCTCCTCAAGGAGTATAAGGACGTTTTCAGTGAAACACTGGACCAACTACCCCCCCTCCCCAGGAGATCCAGCATGCTGTACAACTGCAAGGGTTGCTTCCCAAGGCACATCCCCTCTATTGCTTGACACCAAGAAGAGAAAACCCTCTGTCAACACCTCGTAGACACACTTGATAAGGGCTTTATCCGCCCCTTGCTTTTGCCATATGGGGCTGCTGTCTTCTTTGTACTTAAAAAGGACAGGTCCCTTCAATTGATGACTGATTACTATGCCCTATACAAAGTAACTGTCAAGAAAAAGTACCCCTTACTGCTAATTGACAACTTTTTTGATACACTCACATGTACTAAGTTCTTCAGTAAGATTGATCTCACCACAGGGTACAACCAGGTCTGCATTGCACCAGGGGATGAGACAAAAACTATCTCTTGCACACACTACAGGTTGTTTGAGTGTTTTGTCATGAACTTTGGAATTGACCAATGCTCCCTCCACTTTTGCCATTTTGATGAACAAAGCATTTGAAAATTTAATTGGAAAATGTGTTATTGTGACCTTGATGACATTATTGTCTTCATTCAAGATCAAACCACACACCTCTAACATCTAAGTGCTATCCTTGACATCCTTTGTAAAATCAGCTAAAATCAAAGCCCTTCAAATGTGAATTTCTCCCGTCAGAGGTTCTGTTCCTTGGGCGCACCATCTCTGCCCAAGGAATAAAGCCTGACCCTGCCAAAATTAAGGCAATTTCAAACATGCCACCCTCCTACTGATATGGGACAGGTATATACCTTCTTGGGCATGGTTGCCTACGTGCAGAAGTTCATCCCTAACTGCAGAGAACTGATTGCACCTCTCACCAAGCTGTTGAATACCAAACAGCTCTTTAAATGGAGCATCTGAAAGAGACCAAGCCTTTGAGACGTTGAAGCAGAGGCTTACAACTGCACCTGTACTCCAATTTCTAAATCAAAACCACCAGTACAAGCTCAAGACTGGCGCCTCTGACAGGGCCATAGGGGGCGTGCTAGGAAGGAAAATGACAAATGTGTCTTTCTCCCTGTGGCGTACAAATCCAGAAAGCTTGCCAACTCAGAGCAACGCTACCCCATACATGATATGGAGTTAGCAGCCATTGTGCACTGCATTGAGAAGTGGCGTTATTGCCTGAAAGGTGCTGCATTTTCACCCTATGTCCTGACAGACCACAAGTCACTTCAGTACTTCAATACCCAGTTGCATTTGACACAACTCCAGGCAGCTAGGTCAAGCACCTGTCCCCTTACCAGTTATACATTGAGTATAAGCCTGGAAGAAACTTGTCATAGCTGACGCCCTCTCCAGACTATATGTAGCATCCATCACTGGGAACAATGGTTTGGATCCAGATTTGCCCATGCTCTATTTGAGTTCTGAGGCTACTTGTTATGAAGGTCTCAACTCTGTAACTATTTTCAAACTGAAGGACAACAAAATCCAGTTCACCACTGACACTGGCAATGTCTGCCGCCAGGCAGAGACTGGTAAGAAGACGCTGTACATTCCCACAACACAGCAAGGGGATACCATACTACACTACCACTGCACCCTGGGTCACATCAGAGGATTTAACCTATTAAAATTTGTGAAACACAAGATTTTGTTACAACTGATCCAATGAGGATTCAGTATTTGAATTGGGGAAGACAACAGTCTAATAGAAAGGACAGGAATAATAAAAATATGGTATTGTTTATTTTAGAATACTGTGATTAATATACCATATGTAGAAAGCCACTGGGCCACAAGGGGGTGGCATAGTGGCATTTTTCATGTAAGGATTGGAGCCAAGGAATAGCTTGTGCGGGATCAGCAGGTCAAATTGATAGAGCTCCTAATTAGGAAAAAGTGTCACAGTTTTACATTGCCATCAGATTGGTCTCTGTTGTTAGATACATCAAGGGGCAGCACATCAAGCGCCCCCTGTGTATTGTGAGATAAGTTGGCAGAAAAGTCTGGGAACTTGGTTGCAACAATTTGATGGCCCTGTATGCTCCAGGACATCCTGGGACTCCTTGATACATGTGTGTTGTGCAAGAAGAACACGTCTGAGCCTGCTCCAACCAAGTCAGTCCTGCCTGTCAAAGCCATGGAACCCTTTGAACAGTGGGCCCTCAACATTGTGGGGCTCTTCCCTGAAGAAAGACTTGGCAAGAAATACATCATTATAACTATCAATTACTTCACCTGTTGGCCAGTAGCCTGGGCAACTACCAACCACACTACCACAACTATAGCTTGCTTTATTGGAAAGGAAATTATGGCCCAATTTTGGACAACCCAAGCACCTTATCACAGAATGCAGACCTGAACCTGTAGGGCATGTCATGAAGGCATACTGCGCCAATAATTCCATCCAAATGTTATTCACAACTCCCTACAATCCCAAGGCCAATGGGCACATAGAACGCCTGAATGATTTACTGGTTCAACTGATTGCTAAACTCTCACAAGAGCACCCTAATACCATGTGGACTGAACACCTGCCCACCTCCCTGCTTATCTTACAGTCAAGAATCAACAGGGGCTTTAGACTTAGTCCCAGCACCTTGGCCTTAGGAACCCCTGACAGCTTAAAAGGGAGAGAACAAGGGGAATTGCAGTCCACAGTTCCCGCAAACCCTCCCTTAACAATTACCCCCTTGCTGACACAGTGGTGCGCCAAAGCCCAAGACATAGAACACAAAAAAAATTGAGGGGGGATGAGGCACTTTGAGGAAAGATACACCGTAGGTGTCCCTATCTACGTCCTCAATCAGAATTCTGCTAAACTAGAGCCTAACCACTTGGTACTGTCAGGGCCCAGAATTCCCTGGACAACCAGCTGGCCTTCTTAGAGGTCAAATAACCTGCAGCCTGGAAACCTTTACCAATTATCTCCCAGAGCAAGAAAAACCCCTTTTTAACTAACAAATGGCCCAGGATTCAAGGGGCACACAAGCCTCAAATCCCTGGCTTAAATTCCAGTATTAATATTGACCCTCTTAATTATCAGGAAATGATACATTGGGAGTGCAATTGTTTGATTGCAAAATTGGGTGCTTGATTGATTGCAGGTTCTATAAATAGTAGTGGAATCTTGGCTTTCTGCAGCCCAAGAAAGTTTCCTGATATACCAACCAATGACCATCTACCTCCAGGCCTAAGTACGCAAATTCCAGTCAAAATCATAAATTTAGCTGAAAATAATGCCATCAGATCTCTGGTGGCACAAAAGGCCACAAAATTACCATTAAGTATAATTAGTTAGGAGGAAAAGTCCTCCTCATTGTTGACATCTTGAAATAAATGTTTTATATGCCCAGGAACCATTATCTTCTTGCAAGAATTATCTATTTTTTCTCTAATATAATTATTATGCTTACATCTATTTGTGAATTCACTACACAATATAAACTTGCCTATCCATATCCTCCTGGTTATACTCCTGCTACCTCAGTCAATCCACCCCACGCTCTTGACTTGGAGTATTTCCACCCCCATCATCTGGATCTCCTGCCTTCTATGAAGGAGATTCCTACTACTCTCCCTCTACCCAATATGCCACCTGCTCAGGATTTCAGTAAGTTGGGGTTTGTCTATATAACAGTATTTGGGCTAGCTGACCAGGTTGTGCCCCATACTGGGAGTTGGGGCCCCCTAGCTACTGCAGCCAACTATCTGGACAGAATTGCATCTATTGTGTACATGGCCTTCCAGGCCATGCCTGTCTCCCCAGTGGGAGTCCAGTTGTACTCTGGTATGGGCTGTGACAGGGACCTTTTAAAAAAGCACCAGTCTATGATAACCACATCTACCAAATGAAAGATGCCCAAGGGAACACCAAAAAGCTCCACCACAATTGCTTGTGCCCCTGCTTCACCATCTTCACCCAAAGGTAGTTTGTGAAGACTTTTGCCAGACCTCCCGCAAGCTTTGGTCCTGGTTTCTGAAAACAAGCAGGGGGCAAGGGGGGTGTTGCAACCAAGTCTCCTGCCTTGCCTGCCAATATATCTTGCAATACACAGGGGGCGCTTAATGAGCTGCCTTTTGATGTATCTAACGGCATGTACTAATCTGATGGCAGCATCAAACTGCGGCACTTTCTCCTAATAAGGAGCACTACCAATTTGACCTGCTTATCCCTGTACAAGTTTTTCCTCAGCTTCAAACCCTACAGGGAACATGCCACTATACCACCCCCTGTGGCCTTGTGATTTCCCCCCCATTAATATATATAAAATTGATTCTGGCTGTCTATCTGTCTGTAATGTTGCCTTGAGTGGGCTCAAGCCGTAAGGGAATTGACTGAATTGATTTTTATGTAAATTTGATTTTAAAAGTTGATTGTTAAACAACAAGCTCAATTTGGCTCATTTTACATTCAATCCCTTACATGAATCTTTGAGAGTACACAGATTGAATTCAGTGGAGTGTGGTCTAAATCATGTTGAACTGAAATATAAGTCACTTGAACTTTAATAAACTTGTATTTAATTACTTGAATTTTTATAGGTGGCTAACACCATTCAACCATATCAAAGTGGCCTATCTGTATAGATTACCTGACTCTAGAATGGATGGATTAAAATTAGAAAAGAAGCAGCCATTTTTTGAGATCCTTTTATATGATTGGATGGTTATGCTCTATGCTGAGGATTGAATTGACAACAAAAAGATAGCTTGGTCAAATTAAAGCAATACAATTTAAATTATAAATATAAATATTAGTTTAAAGAAGGAGATGGTTGGCTTGGACATTTCAAAATTCTTATTCTTCAAGTGAGATAGTAGAAAATTCTAATTTGATTCCACCTGATCCAAGTAGATCCATATTTTAAAGATAACCTTGCTTGCCACAGCTTCATCCCAAAAGAACATCAGTGGAGTAAAAATACTAAGATAAAATTATGATTCAATATAATGATTTTCATGAAATTTAGAGGATGTAGATCAATTTTTCAGACAGTTCCAATCACAATAGTACCAAACAGATAGCTCTAACAGCTCTAGATGCTGAGATATATATAGGTGCTGAGTCAGGTTCACAGCATAATCAAAGGCTCAGACTTAATTTGAAATTATCTAAATTTACTTTTAATGCACACTAAAAGCTAAAATCAATGTACTGTAGATTCAGAACCTGAACGTATAAATGCAGGATTGTCAAATCCTTGGTAAAATTTTTGAATCACTTTTGCAGGATAGCCTTTTTTTTAATTAAATTGAATTCTTTGTATTTTTATTTGGATTTTTAAAAATCCAGGAACTTGTAGACACTTTGCAAAGTTCAAGTCAAACAGCACATTTCCAATGGACAAAATGAATTATCTCAAATCAGATTTGAAGTGTTCAAATCCATCAACCATTTTCATTAAGTTTACTATGTTTTTTGAAATTCTGGGATTGTCAAGTCCAAGAACCAAAATTCAAATCTCTTTTGAATGCCACTAGTAAACTCAAATAATAATTGCGGGAACTGGAATCCAAAATTGAATGTAAAGTAAGAAACTAGGACAACTCAACCCAAATCAAGAAGCTCCACTCTGGATAAAATCAAATGAAAAATTCAATCTCAAAAACCAGGTTTAGGCATAAAATTAAGTGAAATATAAAATTGTCTAAACTGGAAATGATGCAATATTTTGCACTCTTAAGCACTAATATAGCAACCATAAAACCATATAAAGATATACTGTAGATTCAGAACCTAAAGGTAAAAATGCAGGATTGTAAAATTCTTTTGCGTAAACTCACCAACTTAATGGAATAATTTCCATGCTTTTATAAAAAAAGAAAGTTGTTCTGGGATAAAAAATACTCCATTAAGTTGGTGAGTTCATGCTAAAGAATTTGACAATCCCACACTTTTACCTTTAGGTTCTGAATTTACAGTATGAGCTAACCTCCTGATGACACAGAAATTTTTTAAAAGTTTTTTGGCTCCTGTCGTAACCTGGGGCCAACAAAACTTCTTTTTGAGGAAGAAGGAGGGGGAAAGATAAAAATCAGTTTACTACAAAAGTGTTAATTAGTTGCTATTAAGGATATTTGATTACAGTAGATTTTAAAAAATGCTAATAATAAATAGAATTATATTTTACAATCTGTCTTATCACGTTATCTTTTCCTTGATGTGTGGATAGTTCATTTGCTGTTGATAATGTGTTTGTGTTTAATTAGATAGTTTCACCTCCAATTGCCTTGGAAATAGAAAATCAAGTTGCCTCTGCAACCAAAGCTGGCCTTGCGGAGGCAACTTGGTTTCCTATTGCCAAGGCAACGAGAGGTGAAACATCTAATTAGTTGCAAGCACATTATCAATAGCAAATAAACTATCAACACATCAAATAAAAGACAACTTGATAAAATATATTGTAATATATAACTCTACTTTATTATTAACATTTTTTAAAATCTACTCTAATCAAGTATCCTTAATAGCAATACATTAACACCTTTGTAGTAAACTGATAGCTTAGCTTTCCTCCTCCTTCTTCCTCAAAAAGAAGTTTTGTTGGCCCCTGGCTACGCTGGGGGCCAAAAAACTTTTAAAAATTTTCTGCATCATCAGGAGGGTAGCTCATATATTATTATATGGTTTTATGGTCTCTATACTAGTTATTTAGAGTGAAGAATATTGTATCATTTCCAGTTTAGAAAATTTTACATTTCACATAATTTCATGTCTAAACATGGTTGTTGAGATTGAATTTTTCGTTTGATTTTATCCAGAGTGGAGCTTCTTGATTTGGGTTGATTTGTCCTAGTTTCTTACTGTACATTCAAATTGGATTCCAGTTCATGCAATTATTATTTGAGTTTACTGGTGGCATTCAAAAGTGATTTGAATTATGTTCTTGGATTTGACAATACCGCAATTTCAAAAAACATAGTAAACTTAATGAAAATGGTTGATGGATTTGAACACTCTAAATATGATTTCACTTTATTTATTTTATCCATTGGAAATATGCTGTTTGACCTGAAATTTGCAAAGTGTCTATTAGTTCCCATGCTTTTAAAAATCCAAATAAAAATACAAAGAATTCAATTTAATTAAAAAAACCTATCCTGCAAAAGTGATTTAAAATTTGAACTAAAGGATTTGACAATCCTGAATTTTTACATTCAGGTTCTGAATTTACAGTATTATGATATCAAATCCCATGCTATTGCATGGATGTCTGACTCTGGGGGTTGATGCTGGCAGTCTGGGGATGGAAATACTCACCAAGAAAGAGTTAGAAGCGCTAGACTTTATCCTGGCAAGAGAGCACAAGATCCATAAAAGCCCTTCCATTGGACTAATGGGAGGCAGAAAATAATAAGAAGAAGATCCTATTTTAGAAAGTTTTCACAGTAGAAGAAGAGATCTGAGTTCAAAGACCTTAGTCAGTTCTTGAAGACCCTAGCAAGCTGCCAGCTAGATAGCTGTTTGTAAGTTGCCTCCCTTGGACATTGCCAGTTGTTGCCCTTCCAAGGAATCCACAAAAATTGCATATAATGCTTATTTTCATACAAGCAAACGCTTCTACATAATGACCAAAATATACCATATTGTTGTATTATTGAGTGGATCAGCCAAAACATAGTCTGTTTATGTTAAGGGCATTAGAGCAATTTCCTAATTCCCCACTTGATTTGCCACATTTTCCTTCCTATGCCTGTAAAATTGTTTAATTGCTCCTAAAAGCAATATTTGAATTGAGGCTTTATTGTAAATAGAGCTCAGCTGTTACAAAAGTAACAGTTTTGAGGCCCCAGGCAGGACTCAAACCTGCTCCTAGCCACCAGGTGGGGCTAGCAGGCGGGGGAGATTTGCCCACACCTGAATTTTTGCTTTTTGAAGCAAATCCAGGTGCAGGAACCATTCCTGCCCTGGTGGTAGCTGAGGGCCCCGCTTTGGGCCCCAAAAGCTACGCCCAAGCCTTGGTGGGTTTGGCTGGGCCTGGGTAGGCTATTTTTAGCTGCCCAGTAAACCCAGATCAAGCCCACTCTTCATTAAGTAATTTGGGGTCCCCAATTGGGGACCCCTTTTTTAATCAAGTTCTTTGGGCTTAAGAGAGCCTGTCAGGCCAGTCAAAAAATGGTGATCAAATTGGAAAAAACCCCAAAACCCCAGAAGCCAAACCTGCAAAAATCAATGACCAGCCAAGCCAAGATGGACCATCAAAAAGCCAAGCAACTGTTTCTGAAAACCCCAAAAATAACTATGAAGCAGCCAACCAAACAGCAGAACCTGAAATGCCAAGCCTTGACACACAGATAGCATCAGAAGAATACCCAGAGGCACCTGCATGTGAGTAACTATATAAATCAGAAGCACTTGAAAAAGTTCTGTATCATCATCCTTACCAAATAAAGTTGTTATGAATCTTTGGTTCCCCAATCTGTTTCCATACCTATTTTTGATACTCTTCCATCTACATACACCCAAGCATCAGTACCCCTCTACTGGGATAGATAGTCAGACTCCAGTTGATAAAACCAAAGCCTTTGACTACTACCACCCACCTAACGCTCCATTTGGCCCTGTGCATTTCACTGAGTATCCTGCCAATCCTAACCACAAACCCTGGACATTGGAAGACTTGCAGTGGTACACCCACCCAAATGCACCCAAGGAACCCTACCAAATTGTCTGTGACAGCAAAGCAATCACCATCTACCTGTTGATCTTCAACGGGAAGTACAACAATCCTGCTGCCTACTTAGTCCCCATGGAACTGCCCCCAACACCTGAACCAACCATCTCAACCCCCCCACTTCTGATGCCTCTGACCAGAGTAGTCAATTCCTGGGAGTTCTTTACCTTGCGCTCACAGGATTGATTGACTCTTCCTTGCCAGCGGCTGGACCTTGGGCTGTGGCTGAGAAGTCCCTTTCCTATCTAGTAAAGTTAGGTCCCATCATCTGGTGGGCCAGGCCAGTACTTGCTTTGACTCCTCCCTCATCTTCTGGAGCTCCAGGTACCCCTGGTATCCTGACATCAGCCTTTACTTCCACGTCTAATATAAGATTTAAAGCATTTAAGAGCCACTTTCCTCCATTTGGTGAGGCATGTGAAACCAATTGTTCTCTTTCTCAGGAACTTTCCAATGTCATTTATCCACTGCTTCCATATGACAACTCCTTCTTTTGGTGCCTCTTTCCTTTGGCAATACTTCTCCTGCCCCCACTATATAATTTTCTAAAATAACAAATAAAGAACCAGTTTTGTCCTATTATCTTCTTATATTCTTCTGTCCTTACACAGGCTGTCACTATACCAACTACATGTATAGTATTAGGAAAAATAGTAGTAGACTAACTAACTGTAGAATTCAGCACCCAAGCTGCTAATTTTACGGCACATATACTTAATAAAGCAATTGATACTCTGACTGCCAGATCTGAAAGCAGAACCAAAATTTCTGAAATTTATATAAAAAAAAGATAAGTACTTATTTTTAAAGCGTAGTTTTTATAACAACAACCCAAAATTTAATATGATTAAGTGCCAAAACAACTATTCAAGCTATATAATTCAAGATTTTGCATAAAAGCTTTATATAAAAATCTATATGTTATTTCTAAATTTAAATTAAGTTATCTAAATTGATAATCTCATTATTTTCAACATTAAAAGAATATAACAAATATCAAAAAGAGCCAATGATATTTATTTTAAAATAAGCTGAAGGTTTTCTTCCAGAGAGTATAGTGTTGGTATTGCTTATCTGGTTCCTAAGTTCATATAACTTTAACTAATTCTTGACAGCTGTCTTAATATTCTCTTTGTAAATGCTATTATTACACTTTATTTCCTTGTTTTTAGCACTTAGTTATATATTAAATTGGAGGAGAAAGTATTCCCCAGGTCAGTATTAAGGTGCACAAATAAGGTGTTGTATACAGGATTCACACCAAATGAGGACTTAAGATGTTTATGACAGACCTCTAGGTTAGATTTTTCTTAAATTATTCCTTGAGAGCAGCCTGATAGGAATTCCAGCTTGCCTTTGCTTCTGGCTTTCCCCTGTATCTGATCATCTTGGCCTCACCCACTGTGGCTCATAGTAGTCAAATAAGGGTTAGAACTCAGCTTTGTGGCTCAAGGCATAAGGGTCATTACAGAAAAGCTCAAATCCTTGGACAACATACTCAGGCTTAATAAATGCAAGAGCAACAAACTTCTGGATCAGAAAATTGCATTTATTAGCTGTGTCTTGTTGTGTGAGGGAGCTTAGAAGGGTCTTGCCCTTAAAGCGTCTATTGATAACCTATTGATAATAAAAGAAAAATCCTTGTACCTTGCCATTTAAGGTTTTTACAAGGGTGTTGTATTGGGCTGTCTCATAATCCATGATGATTATTTTGGGACCAAGGGCTCTACTGTAAATTCAGAACCTAGACATAAAAATGTGGGATTGTCAAATCCTTGGTCCAAATTTTAAATCACTTTTGTGGCAACTCAGCTGAGTGAAAAATAAAATATTTAATAAAATCAAAAATTTAATTTGACTTTTTTGATTTATTTAAATTGGCAAATTTTGAATCTCTTGAGCAGATAACTCAACTAACTAAAGAAAAAAAACAGCAAAAAAATGCAGTATACATGAATCAAAAATGCTGGATTCTAATGTACAATTTGAGATGTCTTGTATGACAAACAAATAATAGACATCATGTAAAAATTAACAAATCTAAAATTGCGGGATTGTCAAATCCAAGAGCCAAATTTCAAATTGAAAATGAGGTGAATTTAAAATAAATATAATTTATGGGCATCTCAAAAAGGATGTCAAATGATCAATAGTGGATTTCAGTTAATTCTTTTAGGAATCATAGGCAATCTCAAAAAATGCCCTATTCCATTTTAGGACAGCTAAAATTTAGATGCTTGATTACAGTAGTTTTAGAAAATGCTAATAATAAAGTAGATTTATATAAAAAAATATTTTTATCATTTGCCTTTTCTTTGATGTGTTGATGGTTTATTTGCTGTTGATAAGGTGCTTGCTTTTATTTGGTATTTTCACCTCCAGTTGCCTTGGCAATAGGAAACCAAGTTGCCTCCGCAAGGCCAGCTATGGTTGCAGAGGTGACTTGATTTTCTATTGCCAAGACAACTGGAGGTGAAACATCTAATTAGTTGTAAGCACATTATCAACAGTAAATAAACTATCAACACATCAAATAAAAGACAACTTGATAAAATATATTGTAATATAAAACTCTACTTTATTATTAACATTTTTTAAAATCTACTGTAATCAAGTATCCTTAATAGCAATACATTAACACTTTTGTAGTAAACTGATAGTTTATCTTTCCCCCTCCTTCTTCCTCAAAAAGAAGTTTTGTTGGCCCAAGGCTATGTTGGGAGCAAAAAACTTTTAAAAAAATTCTGCATCATCAGGAGGGTAGCTCATATATCATTATATGGTTTTATGGTTGCTATATTAGTGATTTAGAGTGAAAAATATTGTATCATATCCAGTTTAGACAATTTTACATTCACTTAACTTCATGTCTAAACATGGTTGTTGTGAGATTAGGCTGATTGACCACAAATTATCAGGTTAATCATCACACACAGATCTTTATCAGTTACACATGTATTATTATTTGGTTATCACTTCATAAAGAGTGGTAATTATACACCGTATAATTAATAGTCTATTATAATTGATATGGCAGTTTATGCTGTGTAATAGTTAGTTATTATGATAGATGCATCAATTATATGCTGTATTATCACAACTCATTATTCCAATGTGTAGTGATTATACAATGCATATTACTAGTTTATTATAATTGATGTAGCAATTATACGCTGTAAAAACATTATCCAATATAGCAATTATCATTGATTACACACCATGTAATCAAGTAATCATAAATTGTATATTGCTCATTCCATCCTACTGGGCATTGCATCAGCTCAGTTTACTTAGCCTGAAGGGTGTATATGATCATATCAAACAATTGATGTGCAAATGGCAAATAAATACCAAGTTTGGATTAGCATAACACAGTGTATAATTGGTTTCTTATTGGTTTGGGTCAGCATTACATGGTGGATAATCCACGAGTTGATATTAGATCAAGTCTGCTATTATGCAGTGTATAATCCCCAGATTGACCAATTGCATCAATAAGCAGAAGGCTTGTCAGCCAGAAAAGGACCACTGATTAAGAACTACAAATGGAATACCGGAATTCTACCTTCCAATGTTGGAAGACAGATTAAGGACCATTTATAAGTGTCAACTAAATACAGTGTAGTTTCCCAGCATCATAAGAGGCGCGTAAGATTCAGCCAATCAATAATTGACAGTAGGCTAGCTCAAGAAAAGTGTAGGCTGTAGCTGAAGTGCCATGTACACCTTGCTAAGGCCAGTAAAAGCATACAAACAAAGTAAAGTCAATAAGGATAGGTGCAGCCAGCAAAGATGGACCTATTGCAAAGTTAGCCACTTAGAACTGTCTGAAAGGACAAGAACAATGGTTGTTGCAGTATATCCGATACAGACTCCTGAAAGGATGACAACAAGCTTGTAGTTATAATAATGGATTGATTGCAGCTGCTGGCTAGATTGTACATCAGTTTCAATAAACGTAATTATCTTAAATTTCTATTCTATTGAAGTCTGTACTGTAAATTCAAAACCTGAACGTAAAAGTGCAGGATTGTCAAATCCTTGGTCCAAATTTTGAATCACTTTTGAGGGATGGCCTTTTTTCAATTAAATTGAATTCTTTTTATTTTTATTTGAATATTTGAAAATGCAGGAACTCATAGACACTTTGCAAAGTTCAAGTCAAACCGCATATTTCCAATAGACAAAATAAATAAAGTGGAATCAGATTTAAAGTGTTCAAATCCATCAACCATTTTCATTAAGTTTACTATGTTTTTTTTTTAAATTTCAGGATTGTCAAATCCATGAACCAAATATCAAATCACTTTTCAATGGCACTAGTAAACTCAGATATTAATTGCAGGAACTGAATCCAAATTTAATGTACAGTAAGAAACTAGGACATATCAACCCAAATCAAGAAGCTCCACCATGGATAAAATCAAATGAAAAATTCAATCTCAACAACCATGTTTAGACATAAAAAGTGAGTAAACTTTAAAATCATCCAAAACTGGAAAGTATACAATATTATTCACTTCAAATCACATATATAGAAATTCTGTTACTATTCAAGGCAACTCAAGAGAAAATAACTACCCACAACTAAACCAATAAATCCAAATAAATACATATTTCATCTAAAATAAAAAAATTATTTTATTTTTATGGACCATCAAACACATTCCCAACCAGCTCCTGCACCAGCCCACGGGCAGCCTGTCCACGAGGGCGTCCCAGAGGGTCCAAGAACAGACCCAGAACCTAAATCAAGGGGAGTCATGCCAATACACAGGCCCCCCAAGGTGTCAGCGCAAGCCAACCACCTCCCTCATCCCAAGCCCAATCAACCAGCCTGAATCCCAGGCAGAAGCCACTCTCAAGGCCTACCACAAAAGCCTCCTACACCAGGGTCACCAGGAACACTGAGGTTACTTACACCTCCACCTTATAACTAGTTGTCACCCGGCCCTGCACTCTTGACCCAAGAGTTGCTACTTCCTGACCCTGCATTTTTGATACCTCCTATCAGCCATTGGCCATAACTGAGGAGCCATACGTGCCTGTGTCTTATTCCACCATTGACGGCACCAGTGCAATCAAGCATGATCCCAAATTCTACACAAAGGTCCCCATCCCCTGTGGTGAGCCTGGTAGCCAGGATGCTGTGGTACCTGCCAAGGGCTGGCATTGGTTGACAGATAGTGAGTGTGAAGCTCTCCTCAACTGCTTGAACAGAGGAATGGCGGTTTGGGAATTGCATCCCAATTTGGTGTCACAGCCAGATACATTGCTGACATCAACAACAAGTATGGCAATACCGGAAAAATCGCCAAATCCACCAAGGCAAAAAGACAGCCCAAACTCCTTCAGCCTATCCACATTGACGCAATCAAGCAGTGGGTAGCCAAGGATTGCCACCTGGACTCACTTGCTGTCCAATCAATGCTTGCAACAGATTTCAGGCTTTCTGTTTCTAAAACCCTTGTCTAAAAAACTATGGTTGATTTGGGCTTCTCCTGGAAAGTACTGGGAGTTTTGCTGTATAATAGGAACAGTGAAAAGACTATCAAGGATTGACGCATTTATGCCAAGACATATCTGGCACTAAAGGAGACTGGGAATGTCCAGTTCTTTTATATTGACAAATTGTTGTTTTTCTCCTCACTCAGGTCTAGGCATGGGTGGGTTGAGAAGGGGTCCAAAGACAGTATAGCCCATTGTGCAGCTGTTGGCTCCAGACCTATTCAATGGTGGCGCTTCTTGGTCCTTGCGGGTTGGATAATATCAGATGATCAAGGGTTCCCATAATAGCGGGGCCTTTTTCAATTTTCTCTGAGCTGTCAAGGAGTACCTTTGGATAAATTACAGCAGCATAACAAAAATTGTTGTGCTGACAATGTCAGGCTCCACAAAGTAGATCTGGTTGTGTCCAAGTTCCCCCCCATCAACAAAAATAGCCATTCTGCCAGCCACTGCCTTGCAGACTGCCCAATGAGACTCCTCTTCCTTCCTCCCTATTCTTCATTTCTGAACCCAATCAAGGAGGTGTTTGGTTGGATCAATAATAAGGTGAAACAAGGCCTCCCTCAGGACACAGAGGATCTCTTCAACATTCTCAAGATCAGCCAATTTGTGATGCCACCCAATGTGGTGGTAGCTTTCTATGAGCACTTGGAATCCTTCCTCCCTAAAGCCCTGGCCTCCGAGCCAATCAGATAAATGGGCGCTCCGGGTTTTATTGGTTTTTATTTTTATTTAGTTTGTTTTTATTAGGACTCAAAAACTATTCTTTATACATAATAATGTGACATTTGATTGTATTATAGACATATAAGAATACATGGAAAAGGTAAGTAAAATTAATTATACTAGGTAAGATGGATATATTTTTATTATAATGCACTGAATATTATTATTGGCTTTTGCACTACCAAATAAATAAATTAAAAAAGATAGAAATAAATTAGGTTATTTAAATAATTGTGAATCCTTGATGGTACTTTGGCGTTTATAAGCCACAAATTGGACCTTGCAGGTCATCATCTGATCCTTGTTATTTCAGTGCCACTATAGCCACACAACACAAAAACCAATGATTTTCATATATTGCTTACTAATTAGTACTTAGGACGCAGGTCAAGTATATTGAATATGTTTATCAAATCATATTACAAGGGAAAAGTAATTTGAGTTCTAAACAATCATTTGTTTAGAATATAAGTGGAGCAGGCCGCATGATGCAGATAAATACAATTCTTGTTGTTTGTTTATGTAATAAATGAACCTGTACTCAACACGCTAGTAAATAAACAAATTTATAAATCATATTTTATTATTACACATGTTCACTTTATTAAACTGTCCCTTTATTATTATCAACCTAATTATATATTACTATTATAATTTAAAAATTAGAATATTAAAAGTAAAACTATAATTATAAATCTTAAAATTTAAATATTAAAGTTTAAATATTCAAAATTTAACTATTTCTATTAAATTGTGATTTATTCAATATTGAAATATTTGATACTAAAAATTTTAGTATTATAATATGTATTATTAAAATTTTAATATTAACTTTTAGATACTAAAATTTTAATATTGAAATATGTAATATTAAAATTTTTATAGTAAAATTATAATATTGCATAGTTCAATCTTAAAATTTTAGTATTAAAATATAAAAAGTAAAAAAATAAATTTTCATTTGCAAGGGGAAAATATTTATTGGGGGATGCTAATTGCAATGGGAATGCAATTATTCTGGGGAATTATACCCTGAAATTAAATTTTGGGCTAAAGCATCTAATTGGATCCATGTACTCTTCCGTACATGGTGGACAACCCTGGATGCAATTGCTAGAGGGGTGGTGCCCTGTACTCTGGTGGTTGTTGATTGTTTGATAAAAGGAAGGCAGGTGAGTACATCAATCAATAGGGGTTTTCAGGGGGCACGTAGTACCCATATAACATTGCCAATGCAAAGGAGTCATACAGTACGTGCTCAACTGTCCTAAACCCCCACGGTGTCTTCTGGTGGTTGAGGGCTAAGCAGTAAATATCCATTTGAATAGGTACATCCTCCAACTTTTTGACGTTGGCTTTTAATATGCAGTGAAGGAGGATTCCCAGGTATACCATGACGTGAATTCTTTGCAAGGTATACTTTTCCAAGAACATGATTAATTTTTTGAATGTTTGAACTAACCTATTGATATAGGATGTTTGGTTGAACTTGAAGAGGGTTCTGGGGGGCCAACTTGAATCAGCCCCCCAGGCCTTGGAAAACAAAATAAATAAAGGTTTAAAAGTATTCACAAGGACTGCATCCCTGACTTTATTTGACAGTGCCTTAAATACTTCATAAAAATTGCAGTTTTCAAATATTCAGTTCTTATTTGAAAGTCAATTTTTTATTAAGTTTTTTTCATATTTGTTGATGTTAGTGAAGGGGAATCTTTGAATGCTTTTGTATATATATTCATTGAAGTTTAGTTTGATATCCCCACAAATTTCAGTCAGCTCTTTGAAGTTGATATTTGATCCTATTTCATATGCTTTCCTTATCCATGGCAAGCACCCCACGGGTGGTAATTATTCCCTAACTTTAGCTTCAATACTTGAAAAATTATTCATATTATGTTGTACTATTTTATTTATTTGGTTTTTATTTATTTGTTTACAGGGGCTACCAGTGACTGGTAACCCCCGTAAAACCAACTTGGCGTAAAAGCCGCCACTTCCGCAACCTCATCCTCATTCCTGGTGATGACTAAAATAAATATAAGTAAAACATAAAAGGACTTACTAATTGTTTCCCCTGTGGCCCCCTCAGTCACAGGCACCACTTCAGCAAACTTCATGAGCGTTGGCTGCTCTTCATTAATTTTCCTGGGTTTAATTTTCCTTATTTTTCTTGCAACTTGTGCTTCCTCTTGATTTTCATTTGATAAAGTTTTGGTATTTTGTGAAGCGCTCTTGCTTCTTGCTTGTGTTTTGTTTTTGTCTGTTTACATTTGTTTTTTTCCCTCTTCATTGGTGTTAATTTCCTTTGGAACTTCATTTCCTTTGATTAGTTTGATCTTCTTATTATTTTCTTTGGCCCCCTGCCAGAACTCCCACAAATTGTAGGCTGCATTGTTGAACTTCAGACTTGATAGAATTTTTCCCTGGAAATTTAGTAATGCTTCTTTATTCTGTTTGTCCATAATATTTCCTAGTTTATTCATAGCATCTTCTTTTGACTGGATTAGTGGCTGGCCCTCATTACCCAGCTTTCCTGTCACTATTTCCCTGATATTTTTTTCTATTTCAATAACCTTTTGTAGGTGTACTTCTAATTTGTTTATCAAGTTATAGATAGTTGACACTTTTTTGAATTCCATCAAAAAACTGGTTTTTATAGTACTATCATCAACACATACATATTTTTCATCATCATTAATAAATTAAAGACAATAAATGTAAGTATTGCATAGAATATTGCAATTAGACGTCAACTCTTGATATTTTGATATTATGTACATAACACAATTCATTTTGTTTAATAAAATACATTGTAAATGTGACCTTTTTATTATAATTTAAAATGAATTGACTGTGTTTATATTAGAGAGCCATTAATGCTTAGTAAAAATATTGATGCATAGTGCATTTTACAGCCTGTATATTTACCTATTGGCAATAATTCTATAAACTTTTTAGTTGGATTTTGCAAGGTAATAATAATGTAATGTGTTAAATAAATACTGTTTATGATCATTAATTGGTTGATTTTCTTTGCTGTGGCAATAGTGCATTTTCTAACATTTACGCTCTGGCATCCATTTGGCTGGTTTCACATCAAATTGCACAGGCAATAGGAAAACAAGCTGCCACCCCACCACATCCGGTCTTGGGGTGGCGGCTTGTTTTCATATTGCCTGTGTGATTTGATGTGAAACCAACCAAATGGATGCCAGAGCGTAAATGTTAGAAAATGCACTATTGCCACAGCAAAGAAAATCAACCAATTAATGATCATAAACAGTATTTATTTAACACATTACATTATTATTACCTTGCAAAATCCAACTAAAAAGTTTATAGAATTATTACCAATAGGTAAATATACAGGCTGTAAAATTCACTATGTATCAATATTTGTACTAAGAGTTAATGGCTCTCTAATATAAACACAGTCAATTCATTTTAAATTATAATAAAAAGGCCACATTTACAATGTATTTTATTAAACAAAATGCATTGAGTTATGTACATAATATCTAAATATTAGGATTTAACACATACCTGCACTATTTTAATGTAATTTATACATTTGTGGTCTTTACTTTATTATTAATGATGAAAATTATGTATGCTCATTTTTTAAGCTATTCATAAAATGTACAACATTGTATTAATTATGGAAAATGTTGATAATGTAAAAGAAAATTTTATTAATTATGAATTGAAAGAGAGATATTGACTTCAATAAGTTGTCACAAAGAAAAGATTTATTTATTAATCAAAGGACAGGAATGGGAGGGAATGAGCAGAATGAACATTGTCTTCATCTGCGCCTGTAAAAGGGACGGCATCAGAGATAGTGGTGAGGGAATGGGTGGTGGTTTGGGAATCAGGGTTGGAAGGCATGTGGCTTAATGGGGGGTTGGGGAGGCAGGGTTTGTTGACTGGGAAGGGAAAGCAAGAGCTGATTGCTTCAATTGCTCAAATTCTTCTTCTGTCACATATACTGGCTTGACAAAACAAATGGACTGGCGTGGGGGGAGACAGGGGTCTTTTCTGGACTTATCACTATCACTTGAATAGAAGATGATGAGATCAAAGAAGTCCTGGACTGACGCGGAAGGGAAAAGCTCATACCCCTTATCAATTTGGGTGCATAGTTTGTTGTAGGTGGCAGGCTTTAAGCGCCTGAGGGCAGAACCAAAATTGTAGAGACATACATCTACAAGATGCATGTTGGCGTAGTTGATGGGGTACAACCAACAAGTATGCCCCACAGCCCTAGTTTCCTGGGTTGCCCATTCCCTCTGCTCCATCTCTGCACTCAGTACAACTGTGTGTACGGTGTTTTGTGTGACCCACTCCTCCAGCATGGCCTTGAGCTCTATCTGGTAGGCATACCCATCTGTGGTGTTCAATATTGCTGAGTAATATTTGACGCCCCAATGGGGAAACTGCCAATAAAACCACAACAAAACATTCCAAGATTGGGCCATGCTTGTACACATCAGATTGGATACACTTTTCTTCATAGTCTTGAATACTTGCAGATATCTTAGCATACAACAGAAAGATGACGTCATTACAGGCCCTCATTGTCCTTACTTTGATAAAATTGATAATAGGTGAATTTTAGGCATTGGTATCCACCAAATTGGGGCCACTGAGAACTTAATTGGACAAGATTCTAGAAGCAACCACAACTCAGTACATCCACAAATTCACTGTTCTTTTGTTGGTTAAGATACCATGGAGTCCCAACTGGAGACGTACCTGGACCAGGGGCATCTGCGGTCATGTTCCATAATGGCCATAATAAGGGGATGGGCTGTGTCACCTTTGGTTGAAGTACAGGCACCAGTCAGAGTCTTCTTGGTAGGGAGGCTGCAGTTGGCGTGGGCTCGCAGGGTTGCAGCCACAGTGGACTTTGCAAAACCCATTGCAGCTGCAATTTCCCCAAGGGACTTAAGCTTTTCTTGCTTTTCAACCATTTCAAGAGCAATCTCTGGAGTGATTATTTTTCTTCTGCGTCTTGCAGGCTGATTGGCTGGGGGAGGGATATGTCCATCTTGTGAACTGGTCAATGACATCTGATTGGCTGTTTTGGGGTCCTGGGCTCTCTGAGTGACCCCATGGCTCAAATGGATGGTTCCAGATGCCATTGCTGATAAGGGATTTGGGTTGGCAGCTGCCTGTGCATGGTGGGCAAACAGGGCCATGCTGGAAGTTGCAGGAGAAAGAACACACTCATGGGTGGTGCTTGTAGAGAGGCCTGTGGGTTGGGAGTGGCCATAGACAGAGGCTTCACTGTTAAGAGACCCAGTGTAGCCCTGTATGATTTTGTCAAGGCCAGGGAACAGCTTGTTGACTTGGTTGTTGTTGAAAGAAGACATAATAAATTTTTATTAAAAAATTATAAAATCAAAAAGAGATGTGTATATTTTAGTCAATTTTATTGTTAAGTATGTTAAGTTGGTGAATATTACACTCAAAATTTTAGCTGTCCTAAATTGGAATAGGGTGATTTTTGAGAATGACTATGATTCCTGAAAGAATTAGCACAAATCCACTCTAGATCATTTGACATCCTTTTTGAGATGCCCATAAATTATATTTATTTCAAATTCACCTCATTTTTGATTTGAAATTTGGTTCTTGGATTTGACAATCCCGCAATTTTAGATTTGTTAATTTTTACATGATATCTATTATTTGTTTGTCATACAAGAAATCTCAAATTGTAAATTAGAATCCTGTGTTTCTGATTCATGTATCCTGCATTTGTTTGTTGTGTTTTGTCTTTTGTTAGTTGAGTTATCTGCTCAAGAGATTTGAAATTTGACAATTTAAATAAACCAAAAAAGTCAAATTAAATGGTTGCTTTTATTAAATATTTTAATTTTCACTCAGCTGAGTTGCCTGAAAAAGTGCTTCAAAATTTAGAGCAAGGATTTGACAATCCCACATTTTTACACTCAGGTTCTGAATTTACAGTAGTGCTCTAGCATAGGATTAGGTAGAGTACATTGGCAAGGCTAACATCTATCTGTAGCTTTAAACATACCAGCAATAACCCCAGTTGCTCAACAGTTGTCAAGATTGGATTTTTTATTTGATTTTATCCAGAGTGGAGCTTCTTGATTTGGACTGATTTGCCCTAGCTTCTTACTGTACATTCATCTTGTATTCCAGTTCCCACAATTAATATTTGAGTTTACTAGTGGTATTCAAAAGTGATTTGAAATTTGGTTCATGGATTTGACAATCCTGCAATGTCAAAAAACATAGTAAACTTAATTAAAATAGTTGATGGATTTGAACACTTTAAATTTGATTCCGCTTAATTTATTTTGTTCATTAGAAATATGCAGTTTGACTTGAACTTTGCAAAGTGTCTATGAGTTCACGCATTTTTAAAAATTCAAATAAAAACACAAAAAATCAATTTAATTAAAAAAGGCCATACCATAAAAGTGATACAAAATTTGGACCAAGTATTTGACAATCCCACATTTTTATGTTCAGGTTCTTAATTTACAGTATAATGTTCCTTTTCTTCAGCAGCCAAGATAACCTCATTTTTATCAGCATCATCAGGATTGGCCCTTGTTGACGGACCAGGATTATTTCAGTCTTAGTGAGAATAGCTTTAAGCCCCTCATGTAGAATCTTGAATGCTCTTAGTTTTATCTTCTCTGAGGCTCAATGAAGAAGAAAATAGGCAAATGAGAGAATTTTATCATCAAGCTGACAATGTAATACCCACAGCTGATAGAATAACTTAAGACATGTTGCAAATATTCCATCACAGAGCCAAGTCTCAGTAGAGAGCAGTTGCTCTAGGTTTTTATAGGTAACATAACATATTATTCTGTCTTTTGCATAAGGCCCTTCATTGTGAATAAGGAACTGCTCATTGTATTGGGACATCCAACTCAGGAGTAAAGAACAGGTCTTTTAGTTGGATGTATTTTTTCTAATTAGGTTTAGCTCTCAGCGCCTATCACAGATTACTTAACAATTTGTTCACAAGCAGGGAAAAATTTAAGGTTCTCTGTGCTCATTTGCTTAGTATCCTTTATTTCCAGGTGAGTGACCATCATGTCTTTTGATAATGAGACCATTTGGAGTAGGTCCCAATTGAGAAGCCTCTTAATCAAAGTGTTGAGAGACCACAGGTATGTTCTCTCTTTTACAAGGTAACTTTATCCCAACCTTGGGTGTTTAGGCATGCAGGGCAGCCTCTGTCTTCACATGTGAGATTTTAGCTCTTGTGTTCTTTCTTTTATCAAAGCAGTTAAACACATAGCCATCACTGATTATGTCTGGTCCAGCTTTTTACAACACTATTTGAAATTATTTTGGAAATATCTTTGTAATCTTGAAGGAGCTCTTTACATTGAAGATATTGTGGTACTTTATTACATCTTATGGACAAAGAGGAGCATGTTAAAAAACCAAAAAGGTATAATATACCTTGTCATCTTCATTTTCACTAGGAGAGGGCTTAGAGGAGGACTCAATAGAGGACTTAAAGCTTGAATTTCTTTTCTTCTTGCTGATGTAATATTATTCTCTCTCAGACCCATATAGCTATGAGAGGTGAAACCACCATCAGAATCCTCCTCAGGAAGTGAAGGTGTAGGGATTTTTTGTACATTTTTTTATTCTATCACTTAATCACTTTATTTGTAGAAGAAAAAGCCTAAGCCTTAACAACTTCCTTAAAATTCTTCTTATTGGACTGGGGTTTCTTTGATTTATCCTATAAACTAAAAGATTTAGGTGATTAATTGTTGGCAAAGTATAGAAAAATGAAAGTTGTCAAGATTTCTGGGTCTTAAGAAAGATCTTTATTATTTCACATTGTGTGGATTTTTTGATAGGAGATTGTATGGCAACAATCTATAGCTATCAGTTGGGTTTTTGAATACAGCTACAGCCTGGCAGTTTCCTGTTGGTCCATAGGAGAAAATACACTAGGTCTGCAAGTAGACAGCAATGCACTCTACTTGGATACTTCTGGCTACTAGGTGTCAGCTAGTAGTGATACGTTGATAGAGATCTGCAATCTCTATCTTCAAAGGTGAATATTCTGATAAATCTCTAATAAGTATAGAACCTTTTATAGGGTGGATAAGCCCTTGTATCAATTTTTTATCTAATGCTTCTAAATCTTACTAGTCAGTATATCTGTCCCCCAGACTGCTAGTTCAATCCCCCAGAGTTAGGCGGCCATGCCGGTCTGGCATGGGACTTCCATTGATTGTGGGACCATGCTCTTTGTAATGGGGTCTTGGAGGCATCACATCTGCAATTCATGCATATTCAAGATTTAGCTACCCTGATAATGGATTTTTGCATTTTGCATTATCCTTCTAAATGACCTTCCATATTTATCATATGTTCTGATTTAAGTCCATGAGCAAATATTTGGCAGAGGAGTATCCTGCAATCATATTTGAGAGCCATCAAGCTTATTGGCGTAAGTGCAAACCAATAAGATCTTCAGGAATGAAACACAATTAAGATTCAGGGTAGATATCAATATTCTGATTACCCAAAGCTATAGATGGGATCAACTAGTACTTCTTTAAGCTTGACGTCTCTGTGACAATTGACCATCTGGAGCCAATCAGTCAGGAAAATGATGGTCAAGTTTATAATATTATTCTGAAGTCCTGACAAAATTCAAAGCTGAAAAAATATCCATTTATTGAGAGTTATAATATAAAATATGCAAAAAAACTTCAAAATTAATATGATATTCAGGATTGAGGCTTTTTATTAAGAAAATTTAGTGAAAACTGCATTTAAATGTTTAGTGTTGGCATTATAAGTGTTGAAATGTAGTAAACTTAGGTATTTAGACAGTTAGCCTAAAAAATGTCTTAATTCTGACTGTCAAATTAACAACATTTGGTATTATTGAGGTGAATTACTAAGTAAATAACATATGAATCTTAATTAAATTAAGATATGAATTAAAATTTAGTCTAAAAATAGGAATTTTGGTTTTTGGCTATAATTATGTTATAGTCATATAAAATTTATAATATAGGTACTCAATATTGTAAAGAGTAGTTTTATTGTTATTATGTAAATTTTGGGGCCTAAGAATACTAATCTGTAAGCTGAAAATTTTATGATATGTCTTTTAGCCATTAAGCCAGTGAAGGTGTCAACTTTGCCAGTATTAGCTTTCTTTTATAGTGGAGCCTGTTGAATTCTTGGGATTAGTTGAAAGAAGAATATGCCTACAATAAAGTGTTTATCCAGCTCTTTGAAAGAGCTGAAATTTTAGCATACTGAAGAAGAAAACTAATATTGTTTGCAAAGATTAAAACAATGGTTGTGAGTAGATGTAGGATCTATCTCAATGGGATTTGGCAACGGTGAATAAAGCTTATAAATTATGGCTATAAAACTCTTAAAATTTATAAGGACCACACTAAGGGTTATAGCTTAGAGAAAGAAATGAGAGTTTATTAGGAATTGAAATATTGAATATTTATAGCTTTGGCTGGCTGGCGTAATCTCAAAAGATATCTAAGGGTATCCAAGTTATTCTATGCAGTAGGGGTCAATAGAGTTGACGCCTTTGTGGATCTGTACCTTTGTAGTTGCTCCAGATGGAGATGAAATTTTAGGTGGGTTTTTTGTAGAACCTATCTCATCTAAAGTCTTATGATGGTGAGAGTTTAGTTTATCAGTTCTGGGAATTAAGAGTGAGATTAAGTTGCCACTGAGCCAAGAGATTTACCTCGAGACTCAGTATGGGTGAAATCTACAACACATATGACTGCAAAAAACAGCCGCCCTGTCCAGGAGCCTTATATTAATGAAACATAACCTACCTACAAAATAAATTCCTGACTAAGGGCACCAGCTCATATCTAAATTCTGGGCTCAGATCTTATAGATCTTTGGCATTAAAAGATCACTGTCTATGGTGTATCAGCCCCAAATTAATGAACAAACAGAAATGCTCAACTAAGTATTGAAACAGTATCCTTCTATTATGTATATTAAAGCAAATTCAACTGGGATGAACATTTGGCTATGTCCCAGTTTCCCTATAATAACACCAACCACATTCAACTGAAAGCCCCTATTCAAAGCCAACTACAGAATTAACACCGCCTGGGACAAGCATTAAGCAGACAAAGCTAGAAACTCAGAAGAATGAGATTGGGTGACCACCATGCATTCAGTTTAAAAAGATTAAGTCAACAACTGGAAAAATCTGTGCAGACATACAAAGACTTTGACAAAAAGAAAAACCAAGAGCCCCACAAGCATTAGGGATATGGTTTATCTCAGTGCTAAAATATTAAGAACATTGCCTTATGTGCAAGTTTGAGATCTTGCAGGAATGGTCCCTACAAAGTCTTGCAGCATATAAAAGGAGTAGCCTACTAACTGGAACTGATAACCAACTAGAAGATGCATGATGTGACAGAAATTGTGGGATAGTAAGAAGCTGTCTCCATGTGGTGGGGGATCAACACCCAAATCCACATGGAGTTAATGATTAACCACCAATGCAGCTTCAAATGCCATTTTGTGAAACTTCTAAATGAGATACTAGGGTTAAGCAAAATATTTAACCCTAGCCAAAAGAGCCCAAGATAAATAGCCTGTAAGAGAATCAGTGTATCTTCAGCATAAAATCCAGGAAATTGGGATAGAAAAAGTTTTGGTCTCATATGTAGGAGGAACAACTCCAAGATTGGCAGGCATTGGATTAACATTGGGCGGAGGCAACAGCCAAATAACAACAGCAGGGCCCCATATCCAAGTAATAATCTGATTAAGAATTAAATTGTAGGGAATTTAGTGAAAAAGAACAGCTACAGGATGAATTTGAAATTAAAATTAGACCAGAGAATATTTGATTTTTATTGAGTAAAATTTTGGGAGGACTCAACTCTTAGAGTTGAAACAGTGAAAATTATTCAATATATATCAAAATTTAACTAAGCAATACCGCCTGAATCCAGGGCTCCTATTTCTTCTACATTTTCAAGTGAGTATCTAGTCCAGTTTTCAAAGAAACCTTGAGTGAACAACTTCTGATGACCATGCTAATAAATAAGATCATATTGGGTGACCCTCAAATTACGTCAATTTATCAACTTCAGTTTGCAAGGAGGAATTGGATTCAACTGAAAATTTGAAGCAGCTGTAACCCATTTCCAATCAACTGCTTGGTTCAAGTCTTTTAACTCCATCAATTTTGTTAAAGGTTTTCTGGCTTTTTGAGCCTTCCTACTTGGCCAAATAATTCCCAGCATTATGAAACTTACCGTGATATTACCCTCTGTTTTAGCCTGGGACACAATGTTGCCATCTGGGAGATGGGACAAGAAGAAGTTTTTATGGGAAGGAGGAAATTTTATTGCTGCTAAGTAAGCTCAGGGTGACCAATGGCAATGGGATTGCAATTGTAGAACTCTTGGATAAGATCTGTGGAATTAGAACAATCATAGTGAGGAAACCATGAATTTTTGGAATCAGGATAACCTTTCCAAGACACCAAATATTCCAGTTGGTTTCAGTTCTTACAGGAAGCCAAAATGCAATTCAACTCATACTTGAGTTCCCCTTCCACAAGAATGAGTTAGGAAGAAGAATCCTTAGTACCCTTAAAGGGAGTGAGTAAACATTCATGGAAGGTAGGGAAAATCTTGGAGGATGGAGCTAAATCTGACCAATACTCAGAGATGCCAATTTGACGTTCATTTTTGAAGGGACCAACCCGCTTGGGACCTAACTTACAACAGGTAACCTTTAATTTCATATTGCAGGCATTTATCATGACTGGATCACCTGGCTTGTAGATAGGACTTTCTTGGGGCTTTCAATCTGTGTATTCCTTGTATGTTGTCACAGAGGCAGCAAGAGTAACCTGAAGCTCCTGATGAACCTGCTTCAATGCAGCAGCCTGATCAGTTGCAGCTTCTATATTACTAACCAATCAATGAACCATGTTAGATAAGGGATTGTAACCCACATTGGCATATAATGGCAAAGCCTGAGTCAAAGTGTGCAGGGCATTATTATATATGAATTCTGCCCTGAGTAGGTTACACACCAGTCATCTTGTTGCGCATTAGTATAGTAACATAGTAAACCTCCAAACTTTGGTTTACCCTCTCTGTTTGTCCATTAGAGTGGGGGTGAAAAGCTGTGGAGCAGAAAAATTTATTACCAAGAATTCCATTAAAAGCTTCCAAGAACTGAGAAATAAATTAGGGTGTGGTACTTTTCTACAGGTCCTCTAAGGTCAACTCAGAGGGTCCTTACCAGAAGGACTTAACAGGCTATGAGGGGGGTGCTAACTAATAGCACTTATGGGAGGAGGCAGATAGGAGGTCTGTATTATATACCTGATAGGATGGTGGAGAAGAGGAAAGTGGGTATGTTCTGGCAAAGAACACAGATAGCTTATAGCACTTACTGTAGTGCAACACTAACTTAGCAATACAGTAATCTATATCTGTGAAGATATTGTTAGAGCATCTATAGTACATACCACAGTACAGATAACTCATAGCAATAATGATATTATATAACATAAGTTATGGAGGAACAGACATGGATATCTGGACCTTTCTCTTTCTATCAGAAAAATTGGAGGCAGCAGGTATACACCAGGGTTTTCTAAGTCCAAATCAGGAGAAGGAAGGGATAGCACTTGTAGCTGGGCCTGGGACACTAGCCTGGTAGGGGCGCTAGTATAGCAGGGGGACCTTCCTGTCACTTTTGGTCTCTGCAACAGAAATAGCAGGAGCTTCCATAGGAAGGGCCTGATTAAAAAACACTATCTAAACAGTAGAAATTTCCAGCCAAGTGCAAACCGCAATATGAAAAAAGGTAAAAGTGGGTCAAAGTGGGTCTTGTTTATTGTGAATGTCAAGGGATGTATATATGTATCATTATGTACTTGTGTCAGGAGTGACAATTTGTTACCCCTCAAAACCCAGGCCCAAGGGCAAGTTTGAACACTGAACCCAAGTTCCTGCGGACCGCTGGCCCCATGGACAGAGAGCCTGCCTGTCTGCATTTTTCTGAGATTGAGCCCCTGCGAGCTGAAGGCCCTGCTAAGTCCCAAAGTCAGAATACTAGTACAGGTTCAATTATGATGGTTCCTGAGGAGGAGTTTCTTGAATTGCCTAATGGAGGCAGAGAAGGTGGCCCCGTGAACTTCATGGCTAGAAGTCCTCTCAAGTAACCAATCAAACTCAACTGCCAAGGAGAAATCCGGGCTTTGGGCCCAACCTTGTGACCACAGCCAAAAATCAAGTGATTAATTTGGACGTTCTGACCAATTAGAGAACATCCAGCTTAGGTGCCATTTCTCTGCTCTTACACCTGGGCCTTCTGGCCACCCACTCACATTTTCCCAATATTTTTATGAAGCTGATATGGGAAATACTAAGTTTGGAGGCGGGATGCTATATATGCCTATAGATCCTGTGCTCAAACCTTAATGCCATTTTTGAATAAAGGTTATGTTATTTTGGCTCACACAGCTATTGTCTTATTTTGTATTTGCTATCTACCAATTCAGTTCAAAATCTCCTGCCCCCCTGCCCCACCGCCTGCAGTTTTCTGCCCTCCTGATGTACCCTTTGGACCCATCCATTTTACTGACTACCCTCTGAAATCTGAATACAAGGAATACACCCTGGAAAAGATACTCAAACTTGACCCTTTGGCCCACATACAATCTGCAGTTAGGTACAGCTGACAAGGCCTGTGGATATTTTCAACACCCAAGTTGTTCAGAGGGAAATTCAACTATCTCCCTGCTTACAACCTGCCCATGGAACCGCCTGTGACCCCAAAACCTATGCCTGCTTCCTCACCTGACCTCCCAACCAACCATTTGGCAAGCTGTTTGGGATTGTGTACATCACCCTCATAGGGGTGATTGATACTATAATCCCGGCCGCCAGCCTGTGGTCCTGGATGGGGAAGTACGCCACCTACCTTTTAAGTTAGCTCCCCTCTTGTGGTGGGCATTGCCCGCAAAAAACCTGTCCTGGGTCACCTCTGGAAACAACGGGCTGGCTGCATTAGACTGGATCCCTGACAACTTGGGTAAAAGCAGGGAATTAGCTTAAGGGAAATGCATTGATAGTTTCAGGGTAGAGAATACAATAATACCAGGGCATTGATAGTGTTTGGTCAAGAGGATCAGACACACATAACATTTGCAGCATAGAGAATTCAGAAGTTTCAAGAGGTTCAATTATCAGAATAGAGGATTTCACCATCAGATTAGAGGATCTAATACATGTGAACATTAGGTATTGCACCTTGGATATTTAACATAAGATATTGTACTGTAGACAGTGCACCTTTAGTAGTAAACATAGGAGTTTTCACTTTAGAGTGCTATTTTCTGGAATCACATGAGGCCTGTGGTCACTCACAATCTCCATTGGGATGTCATGTAAGGAGAAGATTCTATTCATAAACAACCTAGCCGTTTCTACCAAAGTAATTGTGGCTGAGCAAGGTAAAGAGTGTGCCATTTTTTGAAATAATCTACCACCACCATGATGGCATTAAACCCATTAGAATTTGGAAGTTCACCAATAAAATCTACTGACACTAACTTCTAAGGCCCTGCAGCGGGCTACAATGGAACCAGCAGTCCATTAGTCTTGTTCCAGCTTGCCTTGGACCAAACACATACCAGGCAGTCTCAAACGTAAGCCGCCATCTGCACCCTCAAACCTTTCCAATAGAGCTGTTGGTAAATTAGTTTTACTGTTTTGTTTTTCTCTGGGTGGCCTGCCATGGGACAGGTGTGATAGGCCTCCATGATTTTATCCTGAATGGTTTCCTCTGGGACCCACAAGCAACCTTGATGATATAGAATTGGTCCTATCTTGTGATAACCTTGCAGCTGGCCTACCAGATGTGCACATGCTAGAACCAATAACCTATCATAGCCCTTGGACAAGGGCTGTAAGAACTTAACTTTGGAATATAAGTCTAAGTCTACACCCTTGGTTAAGGACATTGTGGCAAGCTTAGAAGGCAGAGTTATACAAAGGGAACCACAGCCTCATCTGGAATCAAAGTTTTTGTGTTAAACTCAACATCCATATTAGTGTTGAGGGTCTGGATGTACAAGTATTCTGGCTACCGCCAACCTACTTAACATCCAGCCATTGCCCAATTTAGTCCCCTCTCAATATACCGCTTGACATACCAAGAATGGTAACCAAGCAATATCACCTGACTGTCCAAGTATCCAGTGGCTCAAACCCACCTAGCACATGACCAACCCCTAGGTTCAATCCAACTAAATCCCCGCCATAGTCATGTCTATATAAGTCTAAAGTATTATCCAATAAAATATACTTCTCTTCTTTCTTAATTCCATATTTGAAGCTTCCCCAAAAAGCGCTCCTTATCACTGGTAGCAGCTACAGTTTTTTGACCACGCCCATGAGAGAGAAAATGACTGACCAAAACCCACCCACCTTTGCTCACGTACTCAAACAGGCCACATCTCAGGAGACCTGGAAGACATACTTCTGTGCCCACAACATTGACAAAGATATACCTAGTGGATGCACTGTATTTGAAGGACTGGTCATGCCCAAAGCATGCGCCAATATCACTCAATACAGTCACTCTCTCCAACCACAAACAAACTCAATACCGCCTATAGCAGGTGAAGTTACCAATAAATAAATTGGTATCAACAAATTCTTTGGTAAAAACAAGGAAAACATCATCAACTGGCTAGACCACTCAGCCGCTAAACTCTGCGCCAGCCACATCCCCCACAAAAAATGGGTCCAGGAAGCCAGCAAGCATCTGTACAAGGCTGCAGCTAACTGGTTTGCCACCTGTGATTGGCTCACAAACCAACAACCAGCTTGACAACTGGGAAGAGTTCAAAGCAGACATCACCCACAATTTCTGCATCACTGAATCCCTCCAAGACATTGCAATACAGTTCAGTGATCTTCCCCAAAAGACCACTATTGCAGCTTACGCCAACAAATTTGAGGAAATACATTGCAAAATTCAAAACCCAGCACAAGCTGACAACTTACACACCAGAGCATCATTCATCAACAGAATGAAACCCTCTCTTGCTGCCCTCATCTGACCAGAGGTCAATACCTCCATGCCTGCGCTCATTGCAGAAGCCATGCACACGGAAAAACACACAAACATGGAATATGCTGCATGCAACAGCAATTGATCCTCAAACAACAATAGCAGAGAAAACTCCAATGGCAACAAACTCCAGAACACCAATCATAGCTACAGCAATTCCAATTTCAACAATGGCAATCACAGCCAAAGCGCAAACCACTCCTGTCCCAAGAAAGAGGACACAGCCAAAGTTAACAATGCTAAAGTGACAACCTGCAATGAATCTGACCCCACATTCTCTGATCTTGAGGGTGTTGAAACAGAGGAACAGGGAAAAGAGGAGGGATAATAGGCTTAAGTACCCTGTCTCCCCCCAACTCAACAAGAAATTTTACCAAGGCACAAACTTTGCTACTTTCATCCCCCATGTCCCGCAGTCCTCCATTTTTAAGAACTTAAAAAATATCAATTGCTCACAACTTCTTGTCTACCCATGCACTTACAAATCACATACACATAAAATTTTATTAGACTCTGGTGCACAACATACTATAGTTAGCAAACCCTTTGTAACCAATTACAAAATACCAGTTGTCAAATCCAACTTCAAGTACGCCAAAATGGCAGACAAATCAAAGGTTCTACTCAAAGGCAAAACAACTTCCTTTAGAATTGACCTCCAAGGCATACAAACGTCCATCAAAGGACTTTTCATGAACAACATAAACTACAATATTGTAGAAGGCATGGACCGGTTCACCCAAGTGAACCCCAGCATATGTTGGAAAACAAAGACCATGACCATCAAATGCAACAGAGTCAATTTTAACATTCTCAAAGAACCTAATGACCTCATTCTAAGAGACACAGTATTTGTCCAGGTCATAAACCAAGATGACTCAGAACATCTAACCAAAGATATTAACCTCCACATAATGAGGTACACTGAGTTCAATAACATACAAACACATAAGATCTAATGCCCAGAACTTGCAGCACTCCTAAATGAATACACTCACATATTCAAAAAGGAACTCACCAAGCTACCCCATAACGGGAGTTCAAACATGGCATCAACTTATGTAACACCATGCCTAAACCTGCACCCCTTTACAGACTCTCCCCCATGGAGACCCAAACCCTCAGAATCCATATTGAGGACAACTTAGCTAAAGGCTTCATCTGCCCATCTGAATCCCCATGGGGGGCAGCAGTATTCTTCATAAAGAAAAAGGAAGGCACTCTACGTCTAGTAACTGACTATAGAGCTCTCAATTCAAGCACAGTAAAGAATAAATACCCTCTTCCACTTATAGAGGATCTGTTTGTAAGACTCTCAGGTGCTGATTTTTCTCTCCAAAATTGACCTCACCTCAGGGTACAACCAGGTTAAAGGAAAAGGACATAACAAAAACTGTGTTCCGTATGCAATTTGGATCCTTTGAATGTAGAGTAATGTACTTTGGGATGACCAACCCTCCCGTAACCTTTGTCACCATGATGAACCAAGCACTAAACAGTCTCTCAAATACATTATGCTACCTTGAAGATATCATCATATTCTCAAAAAAACAAATAGGAACACCTCACACATGTCCGCAAGACACTCAATTGACTTGCAAAGCACAAACTTTACGCAAAGGCAAGTAAGTGCCAATTTATGAAAGAGGAACTCCTTTTATTGGGCCACATTGTCTCTGACTGTGGCTCCAAAGAAGATCCAGACAAAATAAAAGCCATAAATAACATGCAACACCCCACCTCCATTAAACAAGTTAGATGCTTTCCCAGTATGGCAGCTTACCTAAGGAAATAAGACAAAGACTTCCAAAAACCAACTGTACCAATCAATGACTTAACCAAGGGTAATGCCAAAAAGAAATTTACTTGGACCCTGGAATGTGACAAAAATTCCATTTATTAAAACAAGCTCTAATTGAAGCACCAATCTTGTAATAACCTAACAATAACGGGTGCTACAAGCTCAAGTCAGATGCCAGCAACACTGCCATTGGCGCAGTCCAGCGCATCTGCCAGCCAGGGCAGCAAGACTTCCTGCCAGTATGTTAAAAAAGCAGAAAACTAACCAATACTGAGCAGAGATACCCAATACACAATAAGGAATTGATAGCAATATACCACACTTGCAAGAAATGGAGATGTTACCTGGAAGGACATTTAAACATCTGAGTACTAACTGACCATAAATCCTTAATCTATTTCAAAACTCAGAACGCACTTGCATGGCAGCAAGCCAAATGGTTGTCCTTGCTGGAACAGCTTAACCTTGACATCCAGTACAAAAAAGGGGCAGAGCTGGTCACAGCCAATGCTCTCTCTAGACTATGTCAGCTTAGAGAGGATCACCCTGACCACCTGGACCCTGACTGGCCAAACCTGTACAACACTGAGTATAAAACCAAAGGGAAAGACCCCTCAACACATCAACTGACCCACAATACATTAGTAAGAAACAAAAATTACTTCCATGTATCAAATGGCACAGTATACCAAATCATTAACAAAAAACATATCCTGTACATCCCACTCACACAAAGAGATGACACCATACTAAGACATAACCGCCTGCTAGGCCATACAAAGGCCAACAACCTATACCTCACACTAAAAGAGATAGTATAGTGGCCCAACCTCAAGCAGGATATAGTTGATGTTCTGAAAAAGTTCACAATGTGCAAGAAATACACCAGTACAAAGGCATTTCAGCCAACAGTCAACCCAGTACCAGACCCTGAACCATTTTAGGTTTGGGGGCTAGACATAGTGGGCCCCTTCCCAGAAACAAAGACAAACCAATGTTTCTTAATTAAAGCTATCAACTTTGCCACACGCTGGCCCATCTGCTGGGCAACAAAGGATCACAAACAGAAACCGTCAACTGGTCCATTAACAAAGCAATCATAGCCAACTATGGCACTCCAGACTACATCATAACTGATGGAGCAACAGAGTTATCAGGCCACATAGTTAATGACAACTTGAAATACAAAAACATTAAACACTCCACAACCTCTCCATACAAGCCACAGGCCAACAGGTGAGTGAAACGCCTAAACAGCAGCCTTATCAGGACCCTAGAGAAAATAATGGATGGCAAAGCCAAAGACACATGGCCACTATACGTGAAACATGCATTATTAGTATCCTGAGTCTGCACCAACCAAGAGACAGGCTATTCACTGTTTGAGTTAACCTACGGGTACAAACCAGAAATAATCACCCGCAACAAACAGCCCTACATAAAGATCCCCCAGAGAAACCCCCACAGTAGAGCAAGCACCAAACCTACAACACATCTGCCTCAAAGCAAAAATAGCTGAAATGAAGAGGCTCAAGACACAAAAGGTAACCTCCACAGAGGAACCACTTCCCATCAATTTGATGTCTGGATTCTAGATGGCAACAGAAAGAAACTAGACTCAGTACACAGAGGACCAGGAAGAGTCATCAAATACAGACCAGAGCACAACACTTACCTAGTAAAATTCAAAGTGCCAAAAACTCAATTATCAAGAAATACCACAGAACCTGTCTCTGCCTCAGTAAAGGAGAGCACTTAACCAGACTGGTTCCAACTATCAAACAACTCCAGGAGCATCAGGCGGCAGCTGTTAAGACAAAGCCTCCACCTGATGCACCAGGGTAATCCCTTAAGGGGGGGTGTTGAGGGTCTGGATGTACAAGAATTCTGGCTACTGCCAACCTACTTAACATCCAACCATTGCCTGATTTAGTCCCCTTCCAATATACTGTTTGACATACCAAGAATGGTAATCAAGCAGTATCACCTGACCGTCCAAGTATCCAGTGGCTCAAACCCATCTAGCACATAGCCAACCCCTAGGTTTGATCCAACTAAATCCCTGCCACAGTCAAGTCTATATAACTCTAAAGTATTATCCAATAAAATATACTTCTCTTCTTTCTTAATTCCATATTTAAAGCTTCCCCAAAAGGTGCTCCTTATCACTAGCATTTGGAAAATGAGAAGGGTTTCTGTTCAACGCGTCCGTCAAGTGATTATCAATTCCTTTAATAAACTTGTAGTGGAACTTGTATCTTGCAGATAACCATGCCATCTAGATTGGCAACCCAAAAAAACCCTGGGTCAAAAATAGTACAATAGAGCTTTATGATCAGTTCTCACCACAAAAGGATGACACATTAACATGAGGTGGTGATGCCAGTGCCAAAGATACACAGTTGCCAACTTTTCCTTGTCATAAATCATATAATTGTACTCCCAAGCCTCCATTTTACAGGAGAAGTATCCCACCAGTCTTTCAACACCATTGTTGGCAGTTTGTAGCAACACACCGGCCACAGCATATTTGAAGGCATCCATGGAGACCACAAAAGGAAGCTCTGGGTCTACATGCTGTAAGACTGGGGAGGACAACAAAAGAGCCTTGACCGCTACAAACTCTTTTGCGCACTCAGGTGTCCTGGCCAAAGTTGTCTTCCTGCTAGCTGAATACAAGGGGCCACCACCTCAGACAAATGAGGGGTATAATTTTTTCAAGAACGTACAAGTACCCAAGAAACTACAAATTTGTGATTTTATCACAGGTCTAGCATACTCTTGAACCACTGCTTCCTTGTCAGGGGCAAAAGTGTGGCCATCCTCAAAGATAATATTATCCAAAAAGGTAACCCTACTTTAAAAGAATTCACACTTACTCCTTTTGATGATCAAATTGTACTGAATGATACACTCTACAACTGCTGACAGATGGGCCTTATGTGACTCCTCATCTATAGAGAATACCAATATGTTGTCCATGATTGCAATGTCACATACACATAGGAAATCACCCAAAACTGATTCAATCAATTGCTGAAAGCAAGCCGGGGCATTCTTCAATCCAAAAGGCATAACACAGAGCTAAAAAACTTTTCTTTCTGCTTGCACCATTAACCACTCTATTCCTTCTGCAATCCTAATCTGGTTGAATGAATTCACAAGACCAGGTTTTAGAATACCTGTAATTTCTTGCCCAATAAGGCGCAAGATTATAAACTATACCATACAAGCGTTTGGATTTAAGTTTAAAAGATAAATGAAAGTAGGTACATATTCTAGAAGTCCTTTTAAAAGATCTGCCAAAAACTTATGATTAAATACAAAAGGCGTCATAAAGTTGACTAATACTAAACAAACTATATATAATAAAGTGCTAATTAAAGATTTGTTTGTAACCAAAGGTATATCTATGTCAGGATATTCCCCATGGGAATTAATCAACATAAAACTAGTCAAGTTATACCTAATGTTAAAAAATGCTGGCAACAAGCTAATTGCTTGTTATCTAGCTATCTCCATTCTAATTATGCTAACTGTTTTTCTCTGGAAGCAAATTTAGACCTAAAAAAGTATTTAATTAACTATAAACCTAAGTAAATTTCAAAGTTAGAAATTGAAGATTTGAAAAGAAAATATAAGATTGAAGTGAAACCTTTGGACAGTGATTTGGGAAATGTCATGCCCTGCCCCAAAGGGCAGGCTCTTTGAATTTTTAATGTTTACTATTTTTGTTCCAATTAGATTCTTCATTATTTTAATCCTAGAAATTTAAATTGGAAGTTAATATTTAAGTATTTTTAAATCAATTACCTTGTTTTTTTATTCCATTTGCTTTTGAATTGTTATCATTTGCTCTGTTGCTTGCCTTAACTTTATATATATCTACTTTAAAGGTAGAATATTTTTACTCACTTACCTTTCAAAACCCTCCCTGCTTACGTTGTTGCTACTCCTCTAGCTTTTACGTTGCTGATCTGCCAGCTTACGGGGTTTCTTTCTCCTACTTTTCCTCCAGGCTCTTCCCAACTTCTCCAGTTTCTCCTGTCCTTGGCTGTTGTTCCCCCATGCCAATCATTTCTAACTGAAGAAAATTATCTATAAATAAAGGCTTGTATAGAGTAGGCTTTAAGCCAAAATTCTAAGTGATTTCTTCCCCTTCAACTTTTCAATTTTTTAAACTTCAAATTTGTAATTTTAAGAATTTTGTTTTTTAAATTCATTTTTTTAGTTTAGATTTTCCCTTAAATCTAAATGGAACTTGTAAAACAACAAGCCTAAGGCTTGTTTTATCCATTTTTTCCCTTAAGAAATCTTTCAATAGTTATAAGTATCAATTTGCCAATGGAGAATATCCTAATATTGATATTCCTTTAGTTACAAATTGTTCACCATTGAACACTTTATTCTATCTTCTTTGCTTAGGGTTTTTACACTCTATTACTCCATTTGTGATGCAATAGAGGTTTTTAGTGGGTTTCTGTAAGATCATCTTACAGACAGCACCTACATTCTTATATCTTTTAAATTTGAATCCCAATGCTTTGCACGCTTTAGTTTATAGCTTTGCACTATTTTGGGCAAGACCTTACATTATTTTGGCTTCTCATGGGATTGACCCAGGCAACACTTTTTTCATCTCTTCTATTAGCTTTTTAGCTTTTTTTCTCTCTATTATTATTGTAAATTTGTTATCTCTAGTAGTTTTCTTACTTGGTTGGTTATATAATAAGGTTTTTTGTAATAAGGAGAATCATACCCCCACTAGCTACACCAACCAAACAGTAGTTCTCAATACCTTAGCCCATAGTTCACCACCCCCTAGTATTTTTAACACTTTAGCTTATGCACAGGCCCACTTTACTGCTTACAGGCCTGAGTTCTCAACCAACTCCCAGAAGGTCCTCTATCTTGTGGAGAAGCTCACTGGTCACTAAAGAGATTGGTAAGCTTTCATTTAATATGCAACCTGGGCATTCTCCAGAATTATGATCTCTTTGTCAGTTCACTCCTATCTTTCTCTGGAGAAGACAAGGAGTTGTCCACTCCCTCTGCTTCTTGGTTTGCAGGTCTCACACAAGGTTCTCTTCCACTTGGCAAATACAACTGGAAGTTTTGCTCCCTCCAGTCAAGACTACAAGTTTCTGATGCTGAGGTTACAGCTTCTACAAGATAGGCCTCAATAGATTGCTCCAGGAATTTTTGGTCCATCACAATCTCCCTGACAAACTAGAACCTCTTATCAGAGAAGTGGTTAAGTGGAATTGGAAATACCTTTCTTCAAAAACATACTCTCCTTCTAATCTATCCCCTACAGCCTGGTTGTTTATTCCAGACAAGGCCTTGCTCTCTTCAACTCCTCCACCTGGCACCAAGCCAAAGTCTGGTGGAGGTTTTTGCCTTACTGCTGAGGAAGTCCTTAGAAGAAGGAACAACAACCTCTGCTTTTACTGTGGATCAAAGGATCACCTTCTACTAGCCTGCCCTCTCTCCAAACATTCTCCCTTTGTCAACAAGACCTCCACTCTCACTTTGCTTTCACTCAAAAACACTTCCAAGCCACCTACTGTCCTAGTGACCATTCATGGGCCTTTGGAAAAGATCAAGGTGCTTGCTCTTCTTGACACTGGCGCCAATGCCAACTTCATTGAGGAGAAACTTGCTAAACTACTTGGACTCCCTGCCTTTGGATCTCTTGACGTTAAGGTTAGAAACAGCACTCTCATTAGCGCCACACCTATCCTCCAACCTGTCACTATTGACTTGGATGGCTCTCCATTCCGCATCACGTGTAACTCCTCCCCCCAAATTATCCTTCCTGTTCATCCTTGGGCTTCCTGTGGTTGAGAGAGTATTTGCTTAACTTTGATCACCCAAACAACAAAATCCTATTTACATGCAGTGACGTTGTCAAATTGTTATCCCTTGTACCTGGTACTCTTGGCTCAACTTCCTCTAAACCAAACCTGACTGCTATCTCTAGTACCATCCTGGATACTCTTTCCGCCAAGGACAAAGATGGATTACCTTATTGTTACTCTGACTTCAAGGATTGTTTTAGTGAGGAGGAATGTAACCTGCTACCTCCTCATAGGCCCTACAATATTCAGATAAACCTTAAGCCAGGTACCACTCCCCCCTGGGGAAGGCTTATTCCTCTCTCTGACTTCAACAACACTCTACTAAAGAACTACATCAATGAGGAACTCTACAAGGGTTTAATCTGTAAAATCTAATTCTCCATGTTCTCCCCCCATCTTCTTTGTCAGTAAATCTGATGGCTCCAAGCAGCCTTGTGTAGACTATAGAGCCCTCAATGAGATCGCAATCAAGGATAGATGCCCTATTCCTTCTGCTAAGGCTTTGACAGATTGCCTTTCTGGTAGTTCTGTATACACCAAGATTGATCTCCAAAGCGCTTTCAACCAGATTAGAATCTCTCCTGGCCACAAATGGAAGACCGTGTTCCGTACCCCATTTGGGTTATATAAGTACAATGTAATGCCTTTTGGATTATGTAACGCTCCATCAACTTTCCAGGACTTAATGAATGAGGCACTTCTGCCCTTCCTTAACAAGTTTATTGTTGTCTATCTCAATGATATCCCCATATAATCCTCTTCCATTGACAACAATGTTGCCCACGTCTGCCAAGTACTCCAGAGACTTTGAGACTACAACCTGTTTGAAAAATCTTCTAAGTGCTCATTTTTCTGCACCAAGGTTGATTTTCTTGGCTATGTTGTCACTCAAAACAGTTTTGCTGTCTCCCCTAGCAAGGTGGATGCTATTCAAAGCTGGCCTGTTCCTAAGACTTGCTCACAACTTTGTGGCTTCCTTAGATTGGCAAACTATTGCCGTAAGCTTGTGGAAAAAATTTCTTCTCTAGTTTTGCCACTCAATACCCTCATTTCTCCTTCTGTTCCTTTTGTCTGGACACCCAAGGCCCAGTTTGTGTTTGAGGCCACAAAAGCTGTCTTTGTCTCCACACCTGTCCTCCTGATGCCTGATCCTTCCAAACCCTTCTTGGTTGAGACTGATGCCAGCAACTATGCCTTTGGCAGTGTTCTCCTTCAGCTTGGGGGGATGGGATGCAACACCCTGTTACATAATTCTCTCAAAAACACCTTCCAGCTGAACAAAAACTACCCTGTACACAAAAAAGAACTTCTTGCCATCATCAAAACACTCAAACATTGGCGTTGCTATCTTGAGGGACTTGATGAGCCTTTCCTCATTTACACGGATCATAAGAACTTGCTTTATTCACCGAGTCACTCCGCATTTCCCAAAGACACACTAGATGGGTACTGGAGTTATCGAATTTCTGCTTCAAGCTTGTGTACAAGAATGGTGTATTTAATACCCTACCTGACGCTCTTAGTTGTCATTCTTTGTTATCCAATGTTGACAAAGTCTTTGAACTCCTTAACACCAAGATGGTCCTTCCACCCAAGAGCTTTCTGAAACTTAATACTATCAGTACTACAACCCCCAATATACTGAAGCAAATCCACAAATCTCAGCTTTCCAATAAAGCCTTGTCTCAGATCATTGATGCTCTTACAAACAATAAGACAGTCACAAATCCTTCCTTCTCCCTGCTGGATGGTGTGTTATACTTCAACAACCTTTTGATAGTTCCTGCTCCAGACCTTCAACAGCTTCTAACCATCACATTCCATGACTCCCTTGCTACAGGCCACTCTGGATACAAGAAAACACTTTCTAAACTCTGTGATCACTTCTGGTGGCCAAAGATGTCCACCTTTGTCAAGTCATACATCAGTAGTTGCCTAATTTTACAGAGAAGCAAACACTCCACCCAGAAACCTGTGGGTCTTCTATGTCCCCTCCCAGTCCCTGAAGGTCCTTGGTAGTCTGTCTCTCTGGATTATATTGTCCAGCTTCCTCAGTCTGAAGGTTTTGACGCCATACTGGACATTGTAGACAGATTCTCAAAGAAGGCTATTTTTTCTCCCTGTAATTCTAACATTACTGCAAAGCAGACTGCTTCCTTCTTTGTCAAGAACATCTTCATCCACCATGGTACTCCAAGAGATATTGTCTCTGACCATGGACCACAATTCCTTTTTCCTGGTTTGGAAGGATTTTATGACTCAGCTAGGTGTTCACCTTTCCCTTAGCACCTCTTATCATCCCCAGTCTGATGGGCAAACCAAATGTACCAATCAGACACTAGAGTGTTTCCTTTGCTGTTTTTACAACAGACAACAAGACAATTAGGCTTCTCAACTACCTTTGGCCCAGTATTCCTACAATGCTACTCCCTATTCCTCTACCAAGATGACTCCATTATCAACCATTGTTACCACTATGGTAAACTCCAATACTTGGTTCTTTGGAAGGGATGCTCCGTTGAGGAGAGCCCTTGGGAGCCATTATCTAATCTTGAAAACTGTCCTGGGGTCATCAAGTCTTATATCCAAGCACATCCTGAGCTTGGATCTGGAGGGGGTAATGTCATGCCCTGCCCCAAAGGGCATGCTCTTTGAAATTTAATATTTATTATTTTTGTTCCAATTAGATTATTCATTATTTTAATATTGGAAATTTAAATTGGAAGTTAATATTTAAGTTTTTTAAATCAATTACCTTGTTGTTTACTCTATTGCTTGCCTTAACTTTATATATATCTACTTTAAAGTTAGAATATTTTACTTACTTACCTTTCAAAACCCTCACTGCTTATGTTGTTGCCACTCCTCCAGCTTTTACGTTGCTGATCTGCTAGCTTACTGGGTTTCTTTCTCCTACTTTTCCTCCAGGCTCTTCCCAACTTCTCCAGTTTCTCCTGTCCTTGGCTGTTGTTCCCTCATGCCAATCATTTCTAACTGAAGAAAATTAACTATAAATAAAGAGCTTGTATAGAGTAGGCTTTAAGCCAAAATTCTAAGTGATTTCTTCCCCTTCAACTACAATTTTTTAAACTTCAAATTTGTAATTGTAAGAATTTTGTTTTTTTAAATTCATTTTTTAGTTTAGCTTTTCCCTTAAATCTAAATGGAACTTGTAAAACAACAAGCCTTAGGCTTGTTGTATCCATTTTTTTCCTTAAGGAATCTTTCAATAGTTATATGTATCAATTTGCCAATGTAGAATATCCTAATATTGATATTCCTTTAGTTACAAATTGTTCACCATTGAACACTTTATTCTATCTTCTTTGCTTAGGGTTTTTACACTCTATTACTTCATTTGTGATGTAATATAAGTTTTTAGTGGGGTTCTGTAAGATCATCTTACAGACAAGACCTACATTCTTATATCTTTTAAATTTGAATCCCAATGCTTTGCATGCTTTAGTTTATAACCTTGCACCATTATGGGCAAGACCTTACAGGAAACCCACTTATAATTTCAGCTTATATGCCTACTTTTCTGAATCCTTTATCTATAGATAACAAAATTAAAGCCTGGAAGGATCTGCAATTGGTAAACAGGAGTTTCTTGGCAAAGGTAAACTGATAAATTTTAGAGAAAACACATGGTAGTTGGGGGAAGATGATCTTGCAGGAGACAACCCAAAGATCTGCAACTGCAGTGTGTGGGGAGCAGAGGTTGCATAAGCAGTAGAAGGAAAAAAGAAAACCTATTTGAAACAGGAATTTATAAAGAAAGTCCAGAAAGAAACCATGTGTGAACACACAAAAGCAAAAGCAAAACCAAAAGCAAGCAGTAACAAGGTAAGCTTTGACTGAAACCAACTAAAAAAATCTAATTCAACCTTTAGATTTGAATTATAATTTAAAGTTTGTTTCAAAGCCTGCCCTTTGGGGTAGGGCACAGCAATACATTTGTCTTCTATACACACTGAGAAATTTGTGCATTGAGAGACAAAAAGTAGGGGTCAGGGATTGTGATGTTGTTCAAATTTACGTAGTCAACACAAGGTATAAGAGACCCATCAGATTTGTGGACAATCAACAACAGGGAGCAAATTGATGAAGCCTTCTTGAAAATGTATCCCTTTGCAACATGTCCTGAGTCCACTCTTCCAAGCATGCGTCCTTCTTTAAGGTCAAAGGATAAATGGGAGACACAATACAAATCAGATCAATAGTAACCTTAAAGGCAAATCAAACTGAGTGTGATCAGGAAGGACATCACCCCTAGTAGCATTGAATGCTGCAGACCAGGATTGAAGGCATGTTGGTAAATCTAAACTTATGGGTGGAGGAACAGGAACCAACTAGATTGTCTGAGAAGACTGCTCTAACTATGACATACCCAACAACAGAATGCAGATGGATATGTCCAAATAGTGGTCTACTTGTAGCTCATTCTCATTTAGCAAGGTCAATACATTATGGCCCTGCCACCAGCCTGCTCTTAATATAATAAGATACATAAGAGTAGAGCATAAGGATAACCTTGCATTAAAAAATTGACTCATAACTACAAATGTCACTGACTTCTTAAGTTGGAAAGAGGGAATTGTTTGATAGTTTCCACCCTTAATCAGCATTCCAGGATGATACTTGAGTTGTAGCAAATTGGCAGTCTTGACACTCATCAAATTCTTAAAAGCATCATTATCCAACAGAATAGCTGGTCAGAAGATAGTTTAACTGTTATTGGTGCTACCATAAAGCAAGATGTAACCAGAAGTAGATTTATATGCAGTAAACAATGCAACCTCAACACAATCTTGCTTCTCTTTGGTGGTACAAACAGCAGCTAAGGAGGTAGGGAGCTCCTGAAAATAACGCTCAACCCTTTCTTAAACAGCTTCAGGAAGAACAGGACAATCACAATCAATGGGTATAAGAGGCAACTCCTCAGACTTGACTACTATAGACTTTGTGGGCACAACGTGCTGGAGCATAGCCAAAAAACTCTCAGTGATCACTGGCCCTGTGTTCACCTCAGCAGGTTTGTCCAAAACTGCTGATAGTAACTAAGAAGAAGCACAAGGGGAGCAATCCCAACTCTGACTTGTCAAGGCCACTGCAGGACAGGTACCAGAAAACCAGGAGCGTGCAGCTGGTTTGGCTTCAATTCTCATGGTACTTTGTTTGGAAGTTGACAGATTTGAGACCAGAGAAAGAATTTGGTTTACCAGGGCCTCAGTTGTTGTTAACAGGGAATCCCAAACTGCAAAATCTTGGGTAGTCTGGTCAACTGCTAACTACAACACTGAGATCTTATTAAATTTGGCAACAGCAATTGTATGGCATTAGGCAAGAAACTGAGGAAGAGATACCAAGAGCAGAATAGTACTCTGTTTGATGGCGTACAACTTACAATATACTTTTAGCTCCTCAATAGATACACACACATTATTTAACAAATTGTATAAAGATGCACTTTCAGTTAAAACACATGGATTGCCACCACCACCAATGACAATCATTTGCAAGATCCTCTGAAACCTTAATAATTACATGATAGACTTGATATTTATGACTAAGGCTAAAACCGGAATATAATGATAGGGCTGAAAAAATTTCACGCAAAATTCATCAGTGGGTGGATCAGGAAAATAATCCAGACGCCAAAATGATATGACAAAACAGAAATAGGAAACAGAAGATCCAGTCTCAACAACTGTTACCAGAGATAGAAACCACATTTTAAAGAAAAGACCAAACTGAAAACTCAGAAAGGAGCTGATGCAAATAAACATGGTAAACACAGATATCTCAACAGAACAGGAGAAAAGAAACACAAATTTATGACAAACTGCTTACAAAAACTCAGACAAAGAAGAGTTGAGTAATGTGACAGAAAATGCGGGATAGTAAGAGGCTCTCCAAGTGATGGGGAACACCACCCAAATCCACATGGAGTTAATGATTAACCACCAAAGCAGCTTCAAATACCATTTTTTAAAATTTCCAAATGAAATAATAGGGTTAAGCAAAATATTTCCACCTAATCAAAAGAGCTCAAGATAAATATCCTGCAAGAGAATCAGTGTATCTTCAGCATAAAATCCAGGAAATTGGGATAGAAAAAGTTTTGGTCTCATATGTAGGAGGAAGAACTCCAATATTGGCAGGCATTGGATTAACATTGGGCAGAGGTGACAATAAAGTACCAACAACAGGGCCTCATTTTCCCATAATGATCTGACTAAGAATTAAATTGTAGGGAATTTAGTGAAAAAGAACAGCTACAGGATGAATTTGAAATTAAAATTAGACCAGAGAATATTTGATTTTTATTGAGTAAAATTTTGAGCGGAATCAACTCTTAGAGTTGAAACAGTCAAAATTATTCAATATATATCAAAAATAACTAAGCAATTCTGCCTGAATCCAGGGCTCTTATTCCTTCTAAATTGTCAAGTGAACATCTAGTCCAGTTTGCAAAGAAACCTTGAGTGAACAACTTCTGATGACCATGCTAATAAATAAGATCATATTGTGTGACCCTTAAATTATGTCAATTTATCAACTTCAGTTTACAAGGGGGAATTGGATTCAACTGAAAAAATGGAGCAGCTGTAACCCATTTCCAATCAACTGTTTGGGTTAATTCTTTTAAATCTGTCAATTTTGTTAAAGGTTTTCTGGCTTTTTGAGCCTTCCTACTTGGTCAAATAATTCCTAGCATTATGGAATTTACTGTGACACATGATGCCTTTCATCAATCACTACTTTCTAAAAAGAAGAGCACCTCTCACCTAAATCAGGCTGTGAAAATTGTTCTTCCCCCATTCAAGGTGGGGAGCTTCTTAGAACACAAAGTAAAAGGAATCCTAATTAATCAATTGAGATACAGGTACATGTACTATTTGGTCAACTGGAAAGGATACACACTTAACAAGAGCACATGGGAACCCAAAGACAAACTAGCTAACACCAGCAGCTTTTGTGAAGCATACAAGACCTGAAATATAAATTTGACCTTCAAGAGCTTAAATATTGTGTAGATGATGTCAGGGCCTTAAAAGAGACAGGTAATCTACTATCACACATTGAATTAAAGTTGTGCCAATTTTAAATTGTGCAATTGCTAAATTACATCATTGATCAAGGTTCAGTAATTGGCACCACTATTTCTTCAAAAGAAATTGATGTCCTGGTGGTGTCCACACCAGGAGGCATCCAAAAACGCAATTCTAAACATCAGAATTAACTCTAATTGGCCAAAACTATCAGAAGTTAGGGATTTGGGGCCCAAAAGCCATCAAAGGAATCCCAAGAATGATGTCAACCCTTAGAGACCAAAAAAATAAGCTGACTATTTAATCATCCAATTTTATTTTTACAGTTCCAGTGAAACTGCAACAGATAAACAGTTGGCCAATCAGGATGTCCTACTTAGTCAAAAGTTGATTCCCAGCAGTACATAGATATGGAATTTGGGAATTTCCTCCTTTTAATGCCTTCTAATAAACAACTGAAAGTTAATGCAATTTGAGCACCTTATATTTTCAAGAATTTATTATATCATAACAAACTTTATACTGTTGATGATTTCAAAAAAAGTATCTGCAGCTTGAACACCAGCACTGAAAACTGAGCAGATTTCTACTGCCTCAATAGATCCTATGTTTAAACCTGTTCTCCTACCAGATGCCTGGATCAAGAGATAGATCCTGTCCTGTATCCCCTCCCTTTCCATACCAAATCTATGCCCAAATATACCAACTTGCCCACTGAGCAAGCCCATGAGCATTGATGCCAGAGAGCTTCTCCTTGTCCCTTTCATTCCTCCATATGATTACAGAAATCTTGGATTTTCTATCTCATAATACTTGATCTCACTTAACAAATTATTCCTCTTGTGAGAGTGTGGAATATGTGGGCTATGCTGCTAATTATGTGATGATAATGGCACCTGACATCTACTGGACCTTTTAGGCTTATACTTTTCCCTCAACCAAAGGATTAAATTATAGCAACCTGGGTGTAACACAAATACAGCACTTTTTGATAATGTGTATATATAGCATGTCCTTAAAGAGCTGACTTTATCATTTTGTTGAATGGGTGGATCTATTAAAAGACAATATAGGTACCTATTAATAATGTGAACTTTTTTATTGTCATATTAGATAGGATGAGATATAATATCTCTAATATGCAATGATTAATATCTATATAGTAATTCACGTTTGACAAACCTATTTAATTCCTTACATATGTTGCAACATCTACAATTAATCTCTCTTAGGAAAATAATTCCACAAGTAAATTGCTGAATGATTCCTCAACTAATTATTAGGTTGGTGGCACTGTTATCATTTGGTCATTTATTATGGGGATCAAAAAATTTGAATTCTAAGAGGAAAAGTACTTGGACAGACCTCATGACCTAAAAGGAACAATTACTTGGATAAGTCCCATGACTACCATGATGTACATGGAAAGTATGTGGTTTCACATGATATTATATAATAATCTATACTCATATAAAATAAATTATCATTCTCTTCTTAATTTTTCCTCTTATCTCATTTAATACACTTCCCAGAAGTACTTACTTGAAAGTGGTAGCACAGCTAGGTTATCCACACCTATTCAACTCAAAGAAAAAATTACTCTGATGAAAATAACTTTCAGATTGTACTCCTCATGAGCTAGAGAAAATATAAGGAAGGACAGTACACCCAGCATGACTTGTTGTCTTCAACAATGTTCTTGTACCAACCAAACAGTACAACTTTCTCAGCACACATGAAATCCTGAACCAATCTACAATTCACAAAACAACCAGAATACCCAACATTGTATTTCAATGTCTGAGCTAAGCAGAAATTGGAATATTCTCATGACTATACTGAGAAAATGCCAACCTCTGGATTCAAAGCACACAAAAAAATTCACACAAGTAAGTCATCTTTACAAACTCTGGGAAAGTGAAATTGCTTTACATATTACTGGGACTGCCTCATACTTTGAAAGAAAATGGTTTGACCAGCACCCTGATTACAACAAAGACTGAATCATTTTCAAAGCAGCTTTCCTGGAGAATTTGGCATAAAAGATCCCAACATGGTGATCATGACCAAACTCAGAACCTTCAAAATGACAGCAACCATTGAGGAGTACATTGCAGCCTAGAAAAAAATATATTACCAAGCTCATAAAACCATCAACTTAGATGAGGCTAGACACAACTGGATTTCTACAATGGACTCCCCACGCACATCAGATGCCAGTTTGACATGAGCTGCTGGAAGAACCTCTGAGACGTGCTTCTGGAAGGGAAGCGCGCTGCACAAAAGTCTGATGGTCTGCATGTAACCAACAAACAAAAAGAATTTCATAAAGCAAAGAAGGAACCTCAACCTAAAAAGCAGAACAACCAAGCCAATAACTCCCAACCTTGAGGAGAGAATTGTGCCGCTCAAGTGAATAAATTGAACACTGATAACACTACCAATGAGGAAAAAGCTCAGGGGAGTGCTTAGGCAAGCTGCCTTCCCCCACTTTAAAAGACTTGTGCATAAACCAAACCATGGATTTAATCACCATTGTCACAGATCCTGAATGTATTAGACAAAGTACTGTCCACATAGGGCTTAAGCAACAAAAAAATTGCACGATTTCCCTATTTTAGTAGAGTTTTATAAAGATTAATTACTTTTAAAACTCCTAGAAAACAAGTGTTTGAGGCGTATTTGAATTATGCATTCAGTGCAGGCTTTGCTTACAAGGTTATAAATAGACTGGTGAAATAATTGTCACTTGCCTCCATTAGGCAAGGTAAGTGGAACCAGTTGTTTTCTTGTGCGGCTCTTTATGATGTGCCTTTCCACTCTCCTCCTTTTGGAAAGTGCTTCTTCTTGTGCCTCCTTTTCCCTGGTGGAAATTCCCCCGCCTCTTACTATATAACTTCAGCATTATCTAAATATATACCAGTTTTCTCTTTATACCCTTATATTGCTCTGTCCTACCATAGCCTGTCACTATACCAACTACAGGTATAGTATTAAGAGTTAGGAGTACTGACTAACTGTTTGTAGAAAATAGCATCCCATACTGCTACAAATACAACATTGACGCTCATGTCTTTTCACACCCCCACCCTCCACCCCTGGTTCTGTTTATGAGGAGGGAGGAACGTCCCTGACTGAGTTACCTGCCACTGCTTCACCTTACCAACAGGCACTGGTCTTCACTGCTGCCAATGCTCATGCTGGGGAAAGAGCAGGCGCTCCCTATGGCCTGCCCACTCTTAGTCACTTTATGCCTGAACACCAACGTCCTCAAGCCATTGTTTTTGGTCAACTACTGCTCTTCCAAGCACCTGCCCCTTGGAAATGGATGCCAATTCTTCTCCCCTCCAAGGATGCCATCTGTAATGCCATCCAAACATGAACTCTGGTGCTGCTGGCAATAGTGCCTGCTCTGAGCATCTTGCTCTTCAGCAACCTTCTGCTGAAAACTCTTTGGTATGCTTCTAGAGCCTCTCCCAAGCCAACCCCAACCAACTTTTCCAAGATCTTTGCACTATTGAGCATATCAAGGATTACTTTTAAAATTTTACCCATCCTTCTGTATGCCATAACCAAATGCATTTGGATTGCATTCAAATCCTGGTGAATGATCAAGGGATACTGATGTCTAACCAAAAAATTGTTTTTCCAAGTCCTCTACTATGAGCTTGATTTCACTTTACCACCGTTAATCAGTACCTTGCTGAAGTTACTAATGCTCAAAATACCATGCTTCACTGGGTTGACACCATAAAGAGAGGAATAGCCATGCAGTTCTCAGTGAATGTGGTCAGAATCTCACCTATCAGGGTGTGAATACCAATTGGATTAGTGTGGTGACAAGCCACATGCTTGAAACTGTCCCCATGGTTCAAATCCTGGTTCATAAGGTGAAAGTCATGGGCCATTACCTAAACACCACCACCTCATTCAACTCCCCACCTACTTCCATAGACAACTCCCCTTCAAGTCACCTTTTTAGTTGTGACTTCCTTAAGCTCTTCAATCACTACAAGAAGATGTAAGCAGAACTGATCTAACAGAGTGCAGACCTTGACTTTTTGTTTAATGGTTACCACACAGTGTTGGAACTTTAGGATTGCCTCAAACTTTGGCAATCCCATGATAGAACAAATGACCAGACCCAAGTCAGGAAGGACAAGGAAGTAATAGCCTTGCTCCAAGCTGAGCTTGCCACCCATGAAAAGCACATCATCTCTCTGGAAGATGACTTGGATATCACCCATCAGGAGAACAAGGTCTACCAAGATGAGCTGGACAAGCAACAACTTCTCCTGGACGCCTTCCAGAGCTAATTGGATAGGATGGACAGTAAGATTATGGCCGTCAACTTACAGGCTATGTCCATCAACTACAAGAGTCATCAAAGTCCACTGAGGTCCTCTAGTCCTGAGTTCTATCATAGCTACAAAAGCAATGAGGACCATACTTGGTTGGCTCCTAACGCTGTACAAATATTAGAGCCAGTACTGGAGTCTGAGGATGACGTCCTAGCCACCCCTGAAGCTTCTGGAGCTGCTCAAGACAGAGAAGGTGAACACAAAGCTCAGCAAGAGGAAAATTGTTGCTGTGCCTCTGAGGCTTGGTTTTCTGCCTGCACTCCCAGCTGTTCCCATCTCACCTGCTCTCCAGTGAGGATCACACCTACTCCCCTCCAACATGGCTCCAACAACTTCAAGCCCGTCAATCTACCCAAGTTTGACCGCAAGAGCAATGTGGCCATGTTCTTATGTCTGTACCAGAGCTCCATGTATAGTGCAGACAATGCCATGAGGGACTCCACAATCATCAACTGTCTGGATGCTGAGACTCAAACCATTATCTTGCCATGTTTCCCTGAGAATGGCTGGACTTTTGCCAACGTCTCCAGAGCCTTACCAGAAGAATTTGGTAGCCAAGAAGCACTCCTTGGTTGTAAGATGGACTTTGCCAACACCAAGTTAAAGGTGGGGGAAACCCTAGAAGACTTCACTTCTAGGTTACCTTGAAGCTCAAACTCTGTTGTCTATGAGTATGGTGCAATTTATTGATGTGCAGTCAGAACTCCTTAATGCTGTATGTGTCAACCAAGAACTATCTCTGGCTCTTAAGTCAGGCATTTACAACGCTTGCACTGTACCAGATCTGATCCGCCTCCTACGCACCTACAAGGAGAAGTTTGAAGTCCCTCTTCCTGAAGGCCACCCTTGCCAGCAATCTGAGCATAGACTCTGCGTGGCTGTTGAGATGCCCAAGCCTTCTGACAAGGTTGGGTCTGCTCCAGTCAACAATGGCCCCCATACTTGCTTCAAATGTGGTATGGCTAATCACTTCTCTTGGGAATTTAGGAATCCACGCCAAAAGATCCATCATGTAGGCATGGAGGACACTGAGCAGGACTACGCCAAGGACGCTGATATTGAGGAGGACAATGAGGACCAGTCAAAAACTACTAAGCAGCCAGGATAAGGAGAAATCCTTGGCTTCTTTCGTAATTTTGACACTCTCATCTCCCTCATACCGCTGCCCTGACAAAACTGCTCAGAGGCTTGCTGTTTTACCATCCTCTGAGTTAAACCTAAGTATGAACCCTCTCTGATTGACTTCAACTCCCAATCAATTCACAAGGATGCTGAATCTGAAGCAGTTCAAGAATACCTCCTACATCAAGTCTTTGCTGTTAATTCTCAAACCCATCAGACTACACTTTGTCCTGAGGTGGTTATCCCACAAATAGCTTGGAGAACAGTATCATTACCTTATGCTAAACAACTGTATTAACCAGTTGTTAAAGTCACCCATGAGGAGGACAGCGCTGAGCAACTGGCCAAGCTGATGTTTATAGTAAATGTCTTGGCACTGCTAGAATCCCTCAAGGAAGCAAGTTATCTGTAGGGGATACCATGGCTACCTTCCTGGAGAAGTTCAAAGGACTTAGTGTACACCAGGTCTCCAAGATTGTGGAGATCAGAGAGGACCACCAAGATTTTACTTATATCAACCTGGTAGTGAACAAAACCCAAGTCCAAGCCATACTAAATAATGGTGCTCCAGGGAACATCATCTCTTCCCTCCTGATCAAAAAGCTGAAATTAGCCCCTGACTTGGCTTACCGTGAAGAATTTGGCACAGCTGAGCCTCAGACCACTAGAGCAAAAAAGCCTACTCTTCCTTCCCTCTTTGCTTTGGAAACTAATGGTCACCCCTTGCCATAATTCTGGAAGACAACAGCTATGACATTCTTATTGGGACTAGCTTCATGATCCAATATGGCACCATGACCAACCATGGAGACCATATTTTTGGGATCCTAGGCCACCCCATTCCTATGTTCTACCATGACAACTGCTCCTCTGACCTGCCCTTACACCTCGTGCACTACATCAACCTGGAATACACAGATGAAGAACTGCCAGTTGCCAATAAACTGCAGAGTAAGAAGGCTAATATGATACCTCTCTTTGTTGGGGAAGCCAAGGGAATCCCTGTTTACCCTCCTGTAATGTGACTATTCCACCTGGCTCTCAGGTGATTCACAATACAGGCCTCTTTCTGGCTCTACTGGCTGGCACTCATAAAGAAATCTTTGGCATCTCTAATGCCTCCAGACTATAAACGTGCATGCATCTGGCATCCTCATGCCACGCAAGAAGGAAGTGCTCATACTCTGGCCAACATGAGTTGCCAAGAAATGGTTGTCTCCAAACATCAGCTTCTAGCTTAAATATGTCTAAAATAGCATGAAAACTTGCAGGAGACCACCCCCTTTGTGGACTTCTCTGAGTTGGGGTTACCTTGCAAACAACCACTGGTACTATTGGTCATAAGTTGCAACTCTCTGTCTGGCCTCTCTGAAGAGTAAAAGAATCAAGCTTGGATCTCTTTGCTCAGTATAAGGATGTGTTTGCCAAGGATAATTATGACCTGGGCAAGGCTATAGACGTTGCCCATCACATTGACACCCAAGGCAGTCTATCCATACATTCCAGACCTATATGGCGTACTCAAGCCAATCATGCCATAGCCTATGAGGAGCTTCAGAAACTATTAGGTCTGGATTACTGATCCCCAGTAAAAGTCCTTAGTCTTCCCCTCTCCTGATTTCCAAAAAGAAGGATGGAAGTAACCAAGTGGTAATTGACTACCGCCATCTGAGTGCTGTTACCAATAAAGATTCATATCCCCTCCCTCAAATTGACAATACCTTGGACTGCCTGAGTGGCACAAAGTTCTTCAGCACAATGGATCTTGATGAGGAGCGCCTTTTATGGAAGCTTCAAATATGGAATTGAGAAAGAAGGGAAGTATATTTTTATTGGATAATACTTTAGACTTATATAGCTTTAGCTATGGCAGAGATTTAGTTGGATTGAACCTAGGAGTTGGTCATGTGCAGGATGGGTTTGAGTCACTGGATACTTGGACAGTCATGTGATATTGCTTGATTGCCATTTCTGGTATGCCAAACAGTATATTGGAAGGGCACCAAATAGGACAATGACTGGATGTTGAGTGAGTTGGTGGTAGCCAGAATGCATGTAAATCCAGATCCTCAACACACACCCCTTAAGGAGTTACTCTGGTACATCAGGAGGGGGCTTTGTCTTGATGGTTGCCTCCTGATGTTTCTGGAGTTGTTTGCTAGTTGGCGCCAGTTGGGTTGAGTGTTCTCCTTTGCTAAGGCAGAGACAGGCTCTATGGTATTTCTTGACAACAGGGTCTTTGGAACCTTGGAATTTCACTAGATAGGTGTTCCTGTCTGGTCTGTATTTGATGATTTTTCCTGGTTCTCTGTGTACTGAGTCTAGCTTCTTTCTGTTTCCAGCCAGAACCCAGATGGGGGAGTTGATGGGGAGTGGTTCCTCTGTAGAGGTTACCTTTTGTGTTTTGAGCCTTTTAAATTCTGCTATTTTAGCTTTGAGGTATATGTGTTGTAGAGTTGGTACTTGTTCTACTGTGGGGGGTTTCCCTGGGGGATCTTTACATATGGTTGCTTGTTGCAGGTAACTATCTCTGGTTTGTATTTGATGTTAGTTCAAACGGTGAGTAGCCTGTCCCTTGATTGGTGCAGACCCGGGATATTAGTAATCCATGTTTTATGTATAGTGGTCATGTGTCTTTGGCTTTTCCATCCATTATTTTCTCTAGGGCTCTGATAAGGCTGCTGTTGAGGAGTTCCACTCTGTCATTGACCTGTGGCCTGTATGGAGAGGTTGTGGAATGTTTAATGTTTTTGGATTTTAAGTTGTTGTTTACTACGTGACCTGATAACTTGGTTGCTCCTTCAGTTATGATGTAGTCTGTAGTGCCGTAGTTGGCTATGATTGCTTTGTTAATGAATTGGTTTATGGTTCTTTATTTGTGGTCCTTTGTTGCCCAGCAGATGGGCCAGCATGTGGCAAAGTTGATGGTTACAATTAGGAAACATTGTTTTGTCTTTTTTTCTGGGAAGGGGCCCACTACATCCAGTCCCTAAACCTTGAATGGTTCAGGGCCAGGTACTGGGTTAACTATTGGCTGGGTAGCCTTTGTGCTGACTTATCTCTTGCACAATGTGTACTTTTTCAGAACATCAATTATATCTTGTTTATTATTGGGATACCATAATATCTCCTTTAATGTGAGGTATAGGTTATTAGCCTTTGTATGTCCTAGTAGACAGTGATGTCTTAATATGGTATCAACTCTTTGTATGAGTGGGATGTAGCAAACATGTTTGTCATTAATGATTTATTTTATAGTGTCATTTAATACATGGAAATTTTTTTGTTCCTTATTGATGTATTGTGGGTTAATGGGTTTGTTGAGGAGTCTTTCCCTTTGGTTTTATACTCAGTATTATATAAGTTTGGCTAGTCAGGGTCCAGGTGGTCAGGATGATCCTCTCTTGGCTGACATAGCCTAGAGAGAGCATCAGCCCTGACCAGCTATGCCCCCTTCTTGTATTGGATGTCCAGGTTAAGCTTTTCCAGCAAGGACATCCTTTTGGCTTGCCGCTGTGCAAGTGTGTTCTGAGTTTTGAAATAGATTAAGGATTTATGGTCAGTTAGTACTTGGACGTTTAAATGCCCTTTTAAGTAACATCTCCATTTCTTACAAGTTTGGTATATCACTAGCAATTCCTTATTGTGTATTGGGTACCTCTTCTCAGTGTTAGTTAGTTTTCTACTTTTGTAACATGCTGGCAGGAAGTCTTGCTGCCCTGGCTGGCAGATGCGCAGGACTGCGCCAATGGCGGTGTTGCTGGCATCTGACTTGAGCTTGTAGCACCCGTTATTGTTAGGGTATTGCAAGATTGGTGCTTCAATTAGAGCTTGTTTTAATAAATGGAATTTTTGTCACATTCCAGGGTCCAGATGAATTTCTTTTTGGCATTACCCTTGGTTAAGTCATTGATTGGTACAGCTAGTTTTTGGCAGACTTTGATGTATTTCCTTAGGTAAGCTACCATACCAAGAAAGCATTCAACTTGTTTAACAGAGGTGAGGGTTGCATGTTATTTATGGCTTTTTTTTTGTCTGGATCTTCTTTGATGCCATTGTCAGAGATAATGTGGCCCAAGAATAGGAGTTCATTTTCCATAAATTGGAACTTGCTAGGCTTGGCATAGAGTTTGTGCTTTGCAAGTCAATTGAGTGTCTTGCAGACATGTGTGAGGTGTTTCTCTTTGGTTTTTGAGAATATGATGATATTGTCAAGGTAGTATAATGTATTTGAGAGACTGTTTAGTGCTCGGTTCATCATGATGACAAACGTTGCAGGAGGGTTGGTCATCCCAAAGTTTATTTATTCAAGTTGCCCAGACATTTCTGACTGGTACAACAATCCTATAGGGCCAAAAGCAATTATCAAAAGTCTTGTATACAATAAAAAAGAAAGAGGACAAGGGAGCAAGGAAACCTGCAGGGCAGGAGGAAACCCTTGGGTGAAGGGAGAAGGTGTGAAAGGGAAGAGTGCTTTGAACTATATATCCCATGCTGGGGTAATATAACTTTTATGAATATTGGATAGTGGATGCCATCAGTCCAGATTGAATTGTATTGATCCTGGAAAAAACTGGGCCAGAAAAAATTTGGGCCTTTGGCCTGCGTTTTTTGTTGCTTAATTTCATTCTGTATGTGTAGCCAGTGGTGTGCATGTGGTTTGGGAGGTACCAGATTTTGGGTTAGAGACCTTTTTTTGGGCCCTAATGATAAAAACAGTGAGTAGAATCTGGGAAAAGTCCAATTAAAATGTGCTGATCCAGAATAATCTGGGCAGAAATTCCCTTGGGCCAGCTGCCCGCGTTTTTTTTTGTTGAGAAGCCTGATACACATTTTGTGTGGCTAAATCTGTGTGCAGGTATGGTTTTATGGCTGGTGCCTAGGGTTAGCGCCCCCAAAATGGTGAAATGTAATCTCTAGGGTCTGGTGTGTTGTGGAGTGGTAGATCAAAGGGCCAATAACCAATCCAAGTTAGCCCTTGGGCCTTCTGCCCGGATTTTTTTGTTGGAGGGTCTGTGCCTATTATGGGATGATCAACCATGTTTGTGGCTGAGTTAGGGTGTGGAATTTCTAGGCTGTGCCCTCTGTACAACTGGTATATCACATGTGAGTACCAATCTGCTGAAAATGTGGCTTTCACATTTTGTGTTAACTGCTGGGCTATGTTTTAAAATTGCTGACCTATCTTGGATTGTGTGGTATTATGTGGTAAATGTATAAAAGGTCTGAAGTTGGAATGTTTTTTTCAATGGGAGCAAATAAGGTGCATTTTTGCAGGCTGTGTTTATCCAGAAACTGTGATCCTTTGGCCCAGATTTTTTTGTTACTCAATTACTTCTTTGCTTGACTGCTGCTATATTGAACTCTATTAATCCAGATGCAGCTTCTTATGGTCTAATATTATCTGGGAGAGTCAAGGCCATAAATTGGCCTTGCTCAAAGCAGTTATTAGCACGTCTTGGCCAATTGTTACTGCTTTGATGTGTCAGGGATCCACTCATTGGGAAGTCTCTCTCCAATCAAATGAAGGAGAGCTCCCAGGTTGAATTTGACTAGAGTGAATTTTACTGGATTCCCTATTATTAACATGTGTAGAAGGTGACCAAATAAGCAGAATCTTCCCAAGAAGAGAGTGAAGTGGTTTAGATGATAATAGATGCTGGTGTACCCAAGACCAACCAGGGGGCCTTGGGGTGGATAATAGGTGGGAATTATGCTGTTTCTACGTAAAGGGCATGGCAGCAATTTGGTCCAAAACAATACCAGATTGAGTCTTCTGATTTGTTGGTAGGAGTTGGTTTGGTGGTTTCAAAGTTCACATTGGCTTGCCCATAACTGATTAACACACATAATATCCCAATACAAGGAAGATGAACTTCATGCTGTAGGAGGAAAAACCTTTAGAATCTACTAATCAAATGTTTAGAGGTTGAAAATATAGATTTATTTGTTGATAGGAATAATAGAAATTGTTGGAGCAATTTGCTCAAGAAAAAATATTCAGTTTAAATACTGATGTAGTTGAAGGAGGGAGCATAGAGGTTACCAGGCTATCCTGCAACAGTAGAGTGGAAAGTATTGCGTTGCAGGCCTGCAGCAGGCTGCAGCCTGCAATGCAGGAAGAAGAAGTACTTTGACATCTTATATTACAGTATTCTTCTACACTGTGGTTCTGATGGTCATTTGGAGTCAGATGAATATTACTTCTTAAGCTTGGTTGATTTGGAGCAAATGATTGGCTTGTTAGTTCCCCTGGATGTTGCAGGTGCAGGTTTGGGCATTTCTTATTAGTTTGATTGGCTAGTTGAGAGAGTTAGAGCTAATTTTAAATGCATCTTTTGTGTTGCCGCTGTATTCACTATCTTGGGTCTGGACATTTGAACTTGAGGTAGATTTTTTTATTGTATTACAGCTTAGAGTTTTTGTTTATTCTTTGGCTTTTGCTTTTGCTTTTTTTTAATTTCAGCAGTAATACTACATTAATTTTTGTTTTTGAACACGTTTTTGAGCTGTTCTTATTAAACAATTTGCTATTACTATTAATTCCTGTTTCTGCATTTAAAAATGCAATTTTGGTTTTGCTGTGTTTGTAAGCCTGTCTAGAGTTTGATGTTTCTTTTTTGTAAGAGATGGAATCTCTTACATGAGGTTGCAGGAAAATCCTATTCATGCCTGAGACTAGGGTCAGAAGTTCTGCAGAAGAGTTTGTCCCATTGATGGGGTCCATCAGCCACTATACATTAGTGACCCCACCTGAGTTAGGGCCACTGCTGTCATTGGCTGCTGCATTTTTGGCTTTTTTGGGTGCCCTGGACTGTTTGGGATCCCCTGCAGTGTAAGGAGATAGCTTAGTTACTATAGCAAGTTTTATTTGGACCTTAAGTCTTGGTCTTCTATTATCCTGTGCAGAAGGTGCTTGCTCCTGATTGGGTATATCCTGGGTTTGAGTCTGCAGCAATTTCTCTTGGGACACTTCATTGTGGTGACTATCCAATAAAACTTGGGCCGGGTTGGTTATTAATTCCTGGGGTTGAGCCTGCTGCAAATTCTCTTGGGCCACCACATTGTGGTGACTATCCAATAAAACTTTGTCCAGGTTGGCCATTAATTCTTGCACCACCAGTTCTGGAATTTCCATTGGTTCATCAACCACATTGTCATGACCTGTCTGGGTTTTTTGTGCAGGCGTTTTCATGGGTTGAGGTGCCTCTTCTTGGGCACATTCTGTCTCCTTGATTGGTTGAGACTGAGACAAATTTTGAGCCTTTGCATGAGTCTTTTTCTAGCGGGATGTGATTGGTTTTACAACTGCATACTCAGCCACAATTCCCCAGGAAAAGGCTACAAGAGCATTGGATTGAGTACCTGTTGGCCCACAATTCTGGTGCTCCTTGGGGGTGTCTTGTTCTGCGGCCTGGACTCCTGCTATGGCTGTAGGGGAAAGGGCCTCTCTGTGGCCAAGAGCTGAGCATAGTGCACAGATGGGTGGAGTTTGCTCAGGGAATACCTTGAGCTTGCTACTAAGGTTACCATCCTTCTTGATAATGGTTGTACAACAGGGAATGTATGATGATCTATCATCTGTAAAAGGTTTGATCATGACCATGGCTTTTGGTGTGGTCAGGTGGCCCATGTAAGGGTTTTTGAGAAGTTCAAACTGCACTATTTCTTCATACTTAATTACCCCTTCCTTGAGCTGGGATTCAACCTCCCCTCTGGGCATGTCTAATGGCATGCCTCAAAAGACATAAAGAGGGAGGTATCTTGATTGAACCAGGTGCAGGTGTCTGGTAGGACTTTCCAGGTTTTCTTACCCTTGGGGTCAGTGATCTCAAGAGTTAAGATTTCATAAGCTGCCTTATCAGCATCCTCTTTACAGAGGAAGCCAAGATCAAAAAGTCCTTCATTGGGCTTTGGTGAAATGAAACAGCTTTAGGATATGCTGTGGCAACTGCTTTTGCTGCCTCCTGGAACTGAGTAGGATTGCCTCCAAAGTTGACTATGATTCCATGAGGCACAGGGGACTTGGGGAGGGCTCTGGTAATGTCTTGGAGCCAGAGTTCAGAGGTCACAAACTTCATACATCTTTCTGATTAAATAATGGTCCCTTCTTTATGGTTCTTGTAGGGCTCAACAGTTGGCCCTTGACAGGGCGTTTCTGGCCCATGATCTGGAGTTGTTGGTTGACATACCTTTCTTACCTATAATAAAAGCCTATAGTAAACTTGGAATCTTATGCGCTTTGATTGCTTTATTAAATTTTAGGTTCAAAAAAGTGGAGCTAAGCTGTGAAAGTAAGGTGTCATCCCAAAGTTTATTACCCTACATTCAAAAGATCCAAATTGTGTACAGAACGCGGTTTTTGGGATGACCCTTTCTTTTACTTCAACTTGATTTAGCCTGAGGGGAGGCCAATTTTGGAGAAAAGTTGGCTCCTGAGAGTCTTGCAAACAGATCCTCTATGAGTGGAAGGGGATTTTTCTTCTTTACTGTGCTTGCATTAAGTGCTCTGTAGTCAGTTACTAGGCAAAGAGTGCCTTCTTTTTCTTTACAAAGAAGACTGCTGCCCCCCACGGGGATTTTGATGGGTGAATGAATCCTTTGGCTAGGTTGTCCTCAATATGGGGTTTGAGGGGTTGGGTCTTGTGACAGTCCATATGTTTGGTGGTTTGCAGGCGAGGCTAATGTTGGCTAAGCAAAATTTTGGTTGTTTGTTGCAGGTAGAGGCCTTGTAGGGAATGATGGCTACTAGAGATGGTAATGCCTAGCTAGTAGATGTAAATACTACTAGAGGCAGATGTTGCCTCCACCCAGCAGAAGATATTGGCTGCTGTGGGCTAGAGTTCTTCACCTAGCAGGGAACTGTGGCTGAAAAAGGGTGAAGAATGAGATAGCTAGTAGGGAACTTTGTCTGTTTGAGATGAAAGTTTTGGACCCCTGGCAGGTAACACAGGCTGCCAGGGAGGGGAAAAGCTCTGAGGGCTCTATGTACCCTGATACGCTTACAGGTCTGTGAGCAAGCATTCTACCTAACAGACTGGTGGGGTGTTATTGTTTATGTTTCTATGGGAGCTTTTGGGGAGAACCCAAAGTGAGCATTGGAGGGTATAGATTTGCTTGGAGGTGTCACCAAGGCGGTTTGCTCAGGGAAGAAAGCTGCAGAACTTGGTGTGATCAGGCCTCTGGGAAGTAGAGCTGATTACTCTGCAACCAAAAGCCCAGACTTAATCACCTGGGTGAGTAAAAATAACAACATAGGCTTTGAGGATCTATGGTTGGATGGCCTAAGTGGAATTCCAGTTGCAAGGGCCCAATCAAACGCCAGTTTGATGTAGACTCATGCCTGGGTCTACAGGTTATGGTAACAAGGACTGAGATAAAAAACCAAGGTGGTTCACGGAATCAGCAGAGAAGACTAGTGAGAGGAACTGTTTGATCACAGAGAAGGCTAGTTGAAAGACTGTTGGTTCATATTGAAGTTTGGAACCAAAATAGTTCCTAGTGAGGATAAGTGGAAGAGCTCAAAGATCATGATGCAGAAGTAGCTGGTCATGATAAAGGAGTAGCCAGAGGACTGATAGGCTGTTTAAAGACCAGAAAGAAGCTGTTCTGTGAACTAAGTTGGACTGTTTGCTAGTTAAGCTGAAGAACCCAAAGATGATGGTGAAGAACTATTGGTCCAGAGAAATGAGCCAAGATTTTGCTGAATTGATTTGCCAAAGTGGGAAAATATGGAATGTTTTGCCTTGATTTAGTAGTAAAATCAAGAAGGAATGTGGATAGAAGTGTGGGTAAGATACTTAATTTATTAAGTTCCTAGGATAGATGAAGGTATGTTGCTATGAGAGCTTGATACAAAGTTGTTTTGGTGGGACATTTTCTTGGATTTTACAAGATTTGTAAATATATGGGGAAAACTTTGAGGAGGTCCAGAAAGAACAGTTTAAAGAGTATTCTAGTATTTAAATTGGTTCAGGTTAAATGCATGGAAGACTGGTGCTGGAATAATGGACTGGTTAACGCTTTGGTGTGTGAAGAGTTGTCAATTTGAGTGGTTTGAGCAATGGAAATTGATTTCTTAGTTGGATCCCAGTGGAATCTCAGGAATAGTTTATTTCTGCGCTCTGCATTCATTGGTTGTGTTCTGGCATGTTTCCTGATGAATATGATTGGTTAGTAGCCAAAAGCTTAAAGTATAAAAGAGGAAATAGTGTATTAATACTTTAAGCTTTTGAGAAATAAGTATTTAAGCTTGAGTTATTTTAGGAGAAAGTGAGCGGCTATAGTTTAAGCTTCTAAAGAAAGCCATTTTGAAGGAAGAACTGTTTGGAAAAGGACACTATAAAAAGGTGGCTGTCTGGAAAGTTACAGGGTCTTTTCAAGGTCTTTCTGGGTCTTTGACACGGTCTTTCTGAGGCCTTTTGAGTTTCTGCCAAGAGGTTTTTGGAAGCCTTTTGATCACCAGCAGGATCTTGATTGGACTGATACAAGTGGAACACCAAGGCCACTAAAGATATACAGAGAGCTGAATCCCAAGATAACAGAGCAGGAGCCCAAGAATAAGAAGCTGGATCCTAAGTGCAGCGCAGAAGTCTAATTCTAAGGTGCAGGAGTCCAAGACCAAGTACAAGGAGTCCAATATATTTTTAGAGGAATCCAAGTATTGGCAAACCCATATTATTTTCCTGACTCACCAGGCCATATACCAGAAGGTTTCTAAGGGGATCTTCAGTCTGAGAGTAAATAAAAGCCTATCTTGACCCCTATATATATTTCTGAGATACATTTTCCCTTATTAGAGACTGACAATCCCTTCCAGCCAGTCTCTGGCTACAATCCAGGACAAACTTTTGGGAATGGTGGACAGAAACCCCACAGGTCTCCATGGGGGAAAGTCTGTAGAGAGGTGCAGGTTTAGGCATGGCTTTACATAGGTTGATGCCATGTTTGACCTCCTGTTTGGGTAGTAACTCTGTAAGCTCTTCCTTGATTACATGAATTTATTTGTTTAGAAAATCTGTCAGGGATTCAGTCTTGAGTGGCTGGCCCGTTATTTTCAGGGGTAACTTGGGCCAGGTTTTTTGCAGGCAATGCCCACCACAAGAGGGGAGCTAACTTTAAAAGGTAGGAGGCGGACTTTCCCACCCAGGACCACAGGCCAGCAGTTGGGATTATAGTGTCAACCACCCCTGTGAGGGTGATGTATGCAATCCCAAACAGCTTACCAGAATTGTCAGTTGGGAGGTTGGGTGAGGAAGCAGACATAGGTTTTGGGGTCATAGTCAGTTTCATGGGCAAGTCATAAGCAGGGAGATAGTTGAATTTCCCTCTGAACAACTTGGGTGTTGAAAATATCCACAGGCCTTGTTGGTTGTATCTAATGTCAGATTGTATGCGGGCCAAAGGATCAAGTTTGAGTATATTTTCCTGGGTGTATTCCTTGTATTCAGATTTCAGAGGATAGTTGGTAAAATGGACGGGTCCAAAGGGTACACCAGGAGGACAGAAAACAGCAGGTGGTGGGGCAGGTGGCCCAGAGATCTCAAACTAAATTGGTAGACAGCAAATATAAAATAAGGCAATAGCCATGTGAGCCAAAGTAACATAACCTTTATTCAAAAAATGACAATAAGTTTGGAGCGTGAGGTCCTTTAGTCTATATAGTACCCCATCTCCAAACTTAACATTTTCCATGGAGGGTTCATCAGGGCATTGAGAAAGGCAGGGCCAGGGGAACTGGACGCTTGGGTCCAAAGGCAGCAAAATGGCACTTGGCCTGGGAGTTCTTTCATTGGTCAAGAATCTCAATTTGGCAACCTGATTGTCTTGCTTTAGTGTTGGTCATGGGACAGGGCCACAGGCCTGTGCCTCTTTCCTGAGTTGGCTCTTGATTGGTTGCTGTTATAGATTTCAAGTTCATGAAGCTAATAGTGACAAATCACTACCTCTATTAGGCGCTGTAGTTAGTCTTCCATTAGGTGCAATACTTTCCTTGGTTTGGCTTGTTTTGCTGCATGGGTCAAAATTCTTGGTATCTGCTTGTGAAGGCTTGATCCCAGGAAGGCACAGGCAGGTGGTCCACAGGCCTGGCGGCCCAGGGGATCCAGGGTTGGGGTTTGATTCCTGCTCCTGGGCCCAGGTTTCCAGAGAGGAATAATTGTCAATCCTGACAAGATCCGCAAATTCTGGGCATTAGATTTTAGTTGTTTGTATATTATTGAATTTGTTGTATCTCATTATGTGGAGGGTACTGTCTTTGGTTAGACGTTCTAAGTTGTCTTGATTTATGACCTAGACAAATACTGTGTCTCTTAGAATGAGGTCATTAGGTTTTTTGAGAATATTAAAATTGACTCCATTGCTTTTGATGGTCATGGTTTTTTGTTTTCCAACATATGCTGGGGTTCACTCGGGTGAACCAGTACATACCTTCTACTATGCAGTAGTTTATGTTGTTCATGACAAGTTCTTTGATGAACGTTTGTATGCCTTGGAGGTCAATTCTGAAGGGAGTTTTTTGCCTTTTAGTAGAACCTTTGATTTGTCTGCCATCCTGGTGCATTAGAAGTTGGATTTGACAACTGGTATTTTGTACTTGGTTACAAATAGTTTGCTAACCTATGGTGTGTTGTGCACCAGGGTCAAATAATATTTTATGTGTATGTAATTTTTAAGTACATGGGTAGACAAGAAGATGTGAGCAATCTTTAATTTTTAAGTTCATAAAAATGAAGAATTGTGGGACATGTGGGATGTGAGCAGCAAAATTTCTGCCTTGGTACAGTTTCTTGTCAATTTGGGGGAGACAGGGTCACCTAAGCCTGTTCCTCCTCTTCTTTTCCCTGTTCCTGTGTTTTGAGACTATTGAGGTCAGAGAATGTGGGGTCAGATTATAGTAGGTTGCTGTTTCAGCATTGTTCACTTCAATGGTGTCCTCTTTCTTAGGACAGGAGCTGTTTGCGCTTTGGCTGCAATTGCAATTGTTGTGATTGGAGTTGCCATTGCAATGATTGGTATTTTGGCATTTGTTGCCATTGGAGTTTTCTCTGCCATTGCTGTTTGAGAAGTGATTGTTGTTGTGTGATGCATATTCCATGCTTGTGCATTTTTCTGTATGCACAGCTTCTGCCATGAGGGCAGGCATGGAAGTGTTAGCCTCTGGACAAATGAGGGCAGCAACAGGGGGTTTCATTCTGTTGATAAATGAGGCTCTGATGTGTACGTTGTCAGCTTGCGCTGGATTTTGGATTTTGCGGTGTATATCTTTGTGACTGTATGACAGTCACTATTGAGTATTTAGCCAAGTAAATGCTCTGAAATATAAAGTTATCTCTGTTTCTCTTATTATTGCATGTAGATAGGTTGGATTGAAAGTCTTAAGGTTAAGATTCCTGAAAACTGGATATCTAGGTTCAATAAAGAACAGAAGGCAAGATTGGCCGAGTCAATCTTGGAGTCTGGGTGTCTCAAAAACAGTTTAATTAATTGGGAAGATTAATAAATAAATACACAGGAATATAATTAATGAGGATTTAATTATATTGGTTAAATTGTCTTGACTATGTCAAGAAGTTTGGTTAAGGTCAACCATAATTAAACCCCCAAATTTTGGGTTAAAAGCGCTGCTTTGGTGAATTCATTGGGTTATAAGCGCCGCCGCACTGCCTAATGGATTTACAAAGCGCCAAGGCGCCGCTATCAATTTTTTTCAGGCGCTGAGGCGCTGGAGCGCCGCCTGGGAAAGTTCCTGGGCGCTGCCGTGGCTTCTGATTTGAGTTTCAAAGTGTTTTAATGGGTTTTAAGGCAAAACACCATTAAATGTGAAGATAACTAGATAAAGGCAAGGATGCCTAGGAATTCAGGGTTGATCAGCTGGTTCCCAGTTAGAACACTAATAGCTGAGTTTTAAGATGTTTAATCCACATGGTTTTGGCAACAGGAGCTGAGGAAGCTCCATGCTGAATTGGTACATTGGGATGGATGGAGTCAGGTGACTTCTTCCCATTGTAGGTTGATTCTCATAGGTTGAGAAATATTGGAGATCTTTTAGGTAAAGATTTAGGTTTGGATGACTCAAATGGCATAGATCATGTGAGATGAATCATAGGTTGATTCAGGAACCAGAGGGGTTTTCAGCCAAATATGCCTCAAATGGTATATAAGCAAAAACAGCTACACTTTAATAAATATATTGTCAATTTTGATGCTTTCTCCTCAACTACCTTTTCAATTATTATGTCTTCTTTGTTAAATTTTGAAATGCCAAATTTGGAGTACTTTGCGTGGAAACTGCTGCTGCCAGGAAGGAGATTTCTACAAGTTTGCTAGAGGAAGCTTGGGCAAGCTTGTAGGTCACCAAGACTGTGTCTGAAGAGTCCTTGATGGAGGTAAAGGCTACGTTTCAAGAGCTATACTCTGATTACTTTGCAAAAGAAGGGACTTCTGCCCAAGGAAACCAAATCTATACTGTGGGATTTCTGGAACCTATTAGTAGGATGGAAAAAAATCTTACAACAAGTGAAAGCAAAGCCAAATTGTGAAATTGAGTATTTAAGGGCAAGGGAGGAAAAGAGCGTTGAGATCATGGCCCGTTGGCAGGATGATAACAAGTGTTGTCCCATAAAATTTCCTCTCTGGAGACAAAGCTCTTCAAAGCTTTGTCAAAGGAAAGTAATGGGAATAAGAGTCAAGGGCAGGATAATGGCGGGATGGACTGGTTGGACCTGGATCTGCCACAGAGCCCACCACGGGGGCAGAAGAAACCCATGGTGAAAGGAGTCCAGTCTATGCTTGCCAAAATGTCACCATTTTCTGGAAATCCAAAGGAAGGAAAGGCTTTCCTAGAGGGTCTCCTTATCCGAGCCTCTGGTCTGGAGGATGATGAGAAACGTCATTGGTTGGAAGTTCTTGCATGTCCTACCTGCTTCAAGTGGTTTGAAAGAAGTAAAGACAACATTTGGACAACATTGTTGGAGGAATTTTGAGCCAATTATACAGTAACCCAAAGACCTGGTGATGCTCTGCAGAAATCCTGAGACGTCACTCAAGCTGGCCATGAAACAGTGTCAATGCATCTTTCACAAATGGAAGAGTTCCTAGCTTTTGTGGATGTGGAACACAATCAGGATCTGGTGGAGGATGCTTTCTTCACTGGAATGTGGCCTGGGTTGAAAACTCAGGCTTCTATGCTGCGTTGTGAGAAATTATCATAGTCAAAACTTGTTCAAAAGGTCATTCAAATGGAATGGGATCTTGGTGGTCCTTCCACAGTGCTCTGCGCTAAAGAGTAGGAGCTCATGTGGCTGCAGGGGAAGGGTCTTCTGAGAGAACCAGACGTCCTAGAAGTCCCTCAGATAAGGATCACTTGTCCAGATTTAAATGGGTGTGTAAGTTTCCCATGGCAAAGGGATGCTGATTTGCGGGAAAGATGGCCATTTTTCTGGGAAATGTCCCAATTGTGCAGAATTTGACAAGGAACACCCCAACCCTATGTTTAAGGGCTTGGGAAAAGAAAGGGAAGCTTAGGTGTCTCCCAACCTGAGCTCAGTAATTTAGAGAATAATGAGAGAATGAGACTTTGATCTGGAAAGGCCTTGAAGGAGTACGGGAAAAGCGCCAGCAAACCAGTGGAGCCACCTGTACAGCAAATCAATGTCTCTTGTCCAACTCTGCCTGAGGGAAGTCCAGACGCCTCTCCATATGAGTGGATATTGGATGTGCGCTTGGATTTGAAGGAAGACAGGGAGATTATGTGGCAGCCTGTGCGGGTCCAGTTGAGCGTGGATTGGCTCAAAGAAGTGGAATGGCGTAAGAAGGTGGCCCAGAGCATGTCAGCATTATTGATTGCAAAAGCTTTTGTGTGGGAATTGCAAGGGATTATCCTTCTGGATATTTTTCTTGATGGTATCCCATCAAAGGCAGTATACAATCCAGGTTGTGCTGGGGTAGCAGTATCAAAGAACTTTGTCCGTAAACATGGTATGGACCCATCAAGATTGGTCACTTTGACTTTATCTTCTGCATATGGGGTTCCACTATTGAACGAGACGTGTTTGATGAGATGGTAATAAAATGGGAAAATACCATGGTCAAGACTTCTGCTGTAGTTTTACCAGGAGCAGGATTTGATGTTCTGCTTGGGATGGCTTGGAAAGTTGAGGCCAAGGTGAGCCTAGACACTGTCAAGAATGTCTTGGTTTATGAAGGAGTCAAGTATGCTTATCAACAGCTGACAATTCCGCCAGCTCCAGAAGATGTTCAGTCAGTGGTCATCTACGCCGAGGAACATTGCTTCATTCCACCAAAGAGAATCACCTGGTTGAAACCAGTAGCTTTCAATTGTGGAACGCAGGGAGGACAAGTTATCCCAGAATTGCCCCGTCATATATCCTCAAATGTGGCAATATTTGATAATGGATCAATTGGCAAACTCCTCAAGTCCTGGAGGTTGTTTAACACTTGTGCAGTTCCTGTGGACATTCAGCAAGGTCAGTGTATTGGATTTTGGATGCCTGTTGTTGGAGAAGTCACAACAAAATAACCTACCATCTCTTATGTTTGTGTGCCCCTCAACAATTTAACCCGTATACTATGTCCAAGTGAAGCACCAGGTACCCTGTTGTATACTCTGGTGTGGAAATGAAGTAGTTGTTTCTTATTGGGCAAATATAATGTGGGGAGAACTGGTCCACCCTATGTCATAAAAACGTTGACTGGGAAGCCTTACAAAAGATATATACCCGGTTGTAGTCCTGATGCAGTTGCTGCAATTAGAGAAGAGGTGGAGAAAATGCAAAGGGCCAATCTAATTGAGGAAAGTATCAGTCCTTACTCAGCTCTGATGGTTTGCGTCCCAAATCCAGATGGGAATATGTGTGTTTGTATTGATTTCCAAATGGGAATAAGGATATTGTAAATGATGCCTACCCAGTGCACCGTATTAAAGACCAGCTGGAAGCTATGGCTGGATCTTCCTGGTTCACCACATTGGATCTGACTAAGGGTTTCACCAATTATTAATTGATGAGAAGTCTAAGGAGGTTACAGCGTTCTCTACACCTGACAGTCTGTATTAATGGAAAGTTTTGCCATTGGGAATGAAGATAGCAGGTGCTTTGTTTCAGCGGTTAATGGACCAGATTATGACAGGACTTCAGCCTAGATGTGTTTCAGTATATATAGACAACATTACTGTATATAGCCCTTCTTAGGAACTACATCTAGAGGATCTAGATCAAGTATTTTGCCGGATTGAGAAAGCAAAGTTGAAGATTAGTGTATCTAAGACTAAGCTTGCCTGTCAAGAGGTCAAGGTGTTAGGGCATGTCATGAATTCTCAAGGGATTAAACCAAGTCCTGAGAAAGTTACTCCGTTGTTAAGTATGAGGTTGCTGCAGTCAGTCCAAGAGGTTTGGGGTTTTATGGGGTCAGTGAATTTCTACTGGAGATTCATACCTTATTGCTCTGCACTTGGAAAACCATTGTTTGCGTTAAAAAGGAAGAACACCCAATTTTTTGGGGACAAGAGCAATAGTCAAGCTTCTTGTAGCTAAAGAAGAAACTCTCTGAGGCCCCCATATTAAGATTCCCCAATTGGTCAAAGTTGTTCTACATTGAGACAGATGCAAGTTCAACTGGTCTTGGTGCCATTCTTACTCAAGAAGGAGAGTTGAAGTTATCCAAAAATCCTGTTGTGTATGGTTCTAAGACTCTGGGAACCACTCAAAGAAAATACTTGGCTACTGAGCGTGAAGGATTAGCAATAGTATGGGCGGTGGAACATTTTAAGTCATATATCCTAGGAATGATGTTTATTATTATCACTGACCACGCAGCTTTGAGAGCAATTTGGACCAATGAAGACTTACAAGGACAAATGCAGTTATATGCAGAGAAGCTTTCTGGGTATGATTATGATATCATCTACCGTCCAGGGTTAGAAAATCAGATTCCTGACTTATTGTCTCAAGCGCTGTTGGCTGGTGGAGAGGTTGAGACGCAAGAAGCCCAGGAAGCTCTATCAAGGAATAGGCTTTATGTAGAGAAATCCAAGCGTCTACAAGTGGTCAGAGATCTTCATGTGCACTGGGGAGGTCACCTCAGATATGAGAAGCTGTGACAAGCAGTGAAAGCTTGGTACTGGTGGTTAGAGATGAGAGCTATGGTCCTTCAGATTTTGCAAGAATGTGATATTTGCTCTAAGTTTTCAGCAGCAAAATCCAAGGTGCAGCTCAAGTCAGTGATGTCACATTATCCTTTTGAGTTGGTCTCAATGGATACAGGTCATATTACGTTATCAAGTGGTCAGAAAGAATACTTTGTGATGGCTTTTGATTCTTTTACAAAATGGGTAGAATTTCGAGCACTGACTAAGGAAACAAGTGTTGCAATTGCTAAGTTTCTCTAAGAAGAAATAATAGCACAGCATGGATGTCCAGAGAAAGTTCTCACTGATAACAGACTGCCTTATGTAGGACCAGCGCTAACTAAGGAATGCTTGAAATGAAGCATCTCTAAGTTAACCTCAGCTCCATATCATCCCAAGACAAATGGTTTAGCCAAGAGAACCATTGGAACCCTGAAGCGCATTATGGAGAAGTTGGCTGACGGAGCCACAAACCATTGGAAAGATCACCTGGCAATTAGTTTCATGGCATACTGTACAATGCCCCATGATGCTACTGGGTTTTCTCTGTTTTGGATGCTGTATGGCTGTGAAACTACAACAAGCACTGAGGTTGGTCAATGGGAGTTTGTGGAAAAGAGTTCCTATGAAGCCGTTGTAGAAGAACATGCAGTCAAGATTTAGAAGTCATTTGCTGAGGCTAGGAGTAAAGGGGAGCAGGTTTGAGAGAGACGTGCTGCCAAGAGGAACTCAAAGCCTGGAGGACTTCCCTGTTATCATTTCCAGGTTGAAGATCTGGTATGGTTTGATTAAAGGCGCCAAGAAAAGCACCCAAGAAGAGGTCTTCAGCAATGAACAGGGCCAATAAAGATTATCTCAATTAGGCCAGGGCCAAACTACCTAATTCAAGGGGTCAGAGCTGCCCTAGGGGAAGAATGTTCATGTGTTCATCCTCATTTCCTTAAGCTGTTTCGTGGGGAATTGGAGCTAATAAAGGTACTGGAAGATGAGGCCAATTCCCCTGAAGAGAAGAAAGGGGCCTTGTGACCATACAACGTCACTATTGAGTATTTAGCCAAGTGAATGCTCTGAAATATAAAGTTATCTCTGTTTTTCTTATTATATCATGTAAATAGGTTGGATTGGAAGGCTTAAGGTTAAGATTCCTGAAAACTGGATATCTAGGTTCAATAAAGAACAGAAGGCAAGATTGGCCGAGTCAATCTTGGAGTCTGGGTGTCTCAAAAACAGTTTAATTAATTGGGAAAATTAATAAATAAATACACAGGAATATAATTAATGAGGATTTAATTATATTGGTTAAATTGTCTTGACTATGTCAAGAAGTTTGGTTTAGGTCAACCATAAGTAAACCCCCAAATTTTGGGTTAAAAGCGCTGCTTCAGCAAATTCATTGGGTTAAAAGCGCCGCCTAATGGATTTGCAAAGCACCGAGGCGCTGCTATCAATTTTTTCAGGCGCTGAGGCGCTGGAGCGCCGCCTGGGAAAGTTCCTGGGCGCTGTGGTGGTGTCTGGCTTGAGTTTCAAAGCGTTTTAATAGGTTTTAAGGCAAAAAACCATTAAATGCAAAGATAACTAGATAAAGGCAAGAATGCCTAGGAATTCAGGGTTGATCAGCTGGTTCCCAGTTGAAACACCAATAGCTGAATTTTGGGATGTTTAAATCCACAGGGTTTTGGCGCCAGGAGCTGAGGAAGCTCCATGCTAAATTGGTACATTGGGATGGATGGAGTCAGGTGACTTCTTCCCATTGTAGGTTGATTCTCATAGGTTGAGAAATATTGGAGATCTTTTAGGTAAAGATCTAGGTTTGGATGACTCAAACGTCATAGATCACGTGAGATGAATCATAGGTTGATTCAGGAACCAGAGGGGTTTTCAGCCAAATATGCCCCAAATGGTATATAAGCAAAAACAGCTACACTTTAATAAATATATTTTCAATTTTGATGCTTTCCCCTCAACCACCTTTTCAATTATTATGTCTTCTTTGTTAAATTTTGAAAGGGACAAATTTGGAGTACTTTTTGTGGAAACTGCTGCTGCCAGGAAGGAGGTTCCTACAAGTTTGCTGGAGGAAGCTTGGGCAATCTTGGAGGTCACCAAGACTGTGTCTGAGGAGTCCTTGGTGGAGGTAAAGGCTGCATTTGAAGAGTTATACTCTGATTACTTTGCAAAAAAAGGGACTCCTGCCCAAGGAAACCAAATCTATGTGTGGGATTCCTGGAACCTGTTAGTAGGATAGGACAAAATCTTACAACAAGTGAAAGCAAATGAAAATTGTGAAATTGAGGCTTTAAGGGCTTGGGAGGAAAAGAGCGTTGAGATCATGGCCTGTTGGCGGGATGATAACAAAGTGTTGTCACATAAAAATTCCTCTCTGGAGACAAAGCTCTTCAAAGCTTTGTCAAAGGAAAGTAATGGGAATAAGATTCAAGGGCAGAATAATGGCGGGATGGACTGGTTGGACCTGGATCCGCCACATTCCTCAAATTTATTGGCATAGGCCATGATAGTGGTCTTCTGAGGAAGATTACTGAGCTATATTGCAATGTCTTGGAGGGATTTGGTGAGGAATAAATTGTGGGTGATGTCTGCTTTGAACTCTTCCCAGTTGTCAAGCTGATCATCAATTTATGCGCTAACCCAGGTGATGAACCAGTTAGCTGCAGCTTTGTACAGGCATTTGCTGGCTTCCTGGACCCATTTTTTGTGGGGGGTGTGGCTGGCATATAGTTTTGTGGCTGAGTGGTCTAGCCAGTTGATGATATTTTCTTTTTTTTACAAAATAAATTGTTGATACTAATGTACTTGGTGTTGGTAACTTCACCTGTGATAGGTGTTTATGTGTTTTTTTGTTGGAGAGAGCAACTGTATTAAATTATCTTGGTTCATGCTTTGGGCATGACCAGACCTTCAAATATGGTGTATCCACAAGGTATATCTTTGTCAATGTTGTGGGCGCAGAATTATGTCTTCTAGGTCTCCTGGGATGTGGCCTGGTTGAGTACATGAGCAAAGGTGGGTGTGTTCTGTTCTGTCAGTCATTTTCTACTTCATGGGCGTGGTCAAAAAACTGTAACTGCTACCAGTGATGAGGAGCGCCTTTTGGTGAAGCTTCAAATATGGAATTTAGAAAGAAAAGAAAAATATTTTTTGGATAATACTTTAGACTTATATAGCTTTAGCTGTGGCAGAGCTTTAGTTGGATTAAGCCTAGGGGTTGGTCATGTGCAGGATGGGTTTGAATCACTTGATACTTAGACAGTCATGTTATATTGCTTGGTTGTCATTTCTGGTAAGCCAAACTGTATATTGAGAGGGCACCAAATTGGGCAATGAATGGATGCTAAGTGAGTTGGCGGTAACCAGAATACTTCTACATCAAGATCCTCAACATTCTTATCATTGAGTACTGGAAGATTGATATACCCCCGCTGACCAAGAGTCATATGCAATAATCAATGATCAAGGGCTATTCCAACCCACAAGGATGCCCCAAGGTCTTTCTAATGCCCCGGCTACCTTCCAACAGGCTATGGATGCAGTGATAGGTGACCTTAAACTCACCAGTCTCCTGGTTTATCTGGATGACATTAATGTTTTTTCTGATCCTTTAATGATCACTTGTAACACTTAGAGGAAGTCTTCCAGAGATTACTTGTAGTTAATCTTAAGCTCAAGCTACACAAGTGCAACTTATTTAAGGAACATATTGAGTTCTTGGGATTCATTATTAGCCAAGGTGGACTCTGGCCTATACCTCTGAAGGTGGAAGCCATTGATAAAATGCAGAGCCCAGCCAATAAGCAGGACATGTAGGTCTTCTTGGGGAGATTGGGCACTACTTTCAATTCATCCAAACTTTTCATCCCTGGACAACCCCCTATTTCAGCTTCTCTGGGCTGATAAGGTATTCTTCTAGAGTCCAGCGTGCCAATCTGCTTTCAATGCTCTCAAGGGAACACTGATTGCAGCCCCTGTACCAGCCTACCCTGACTTTGCCAAGCCATTTGTGGTTCATACAGATGCTAGCCTGACTGCAATTGGGGATGTACTCTCCCAACTAGACTCTAAAGGACTCAAAAATCCTGTTGGATACTGTTTTTCACATTCAATGTTCATGAGAGGAACTACAATGTCATCAAACAGGATTATATGGCTATAATATACTCCTACCAGCAGTTCAGAATGTATCTCTATGGGGTAAACTTTATAGTGGTAACAGACCATGCCTCACTGCAATTGCTGAAGACCCTCAAGGATCCTGAAGGATGTCTGGTGTGTTTGGCCATTAAACTTCAGGCTTATGACTACAAGATCATTCATTAAGTTGAGGCAGATCACCAGAATGCTGACTGTCTCTCCTGCCTTCCCACTGTTGCCTTAGTATCCCTCATGGCTGACATTCTCTATGACAAGCTTATGGAGGATCCTTCTTTGTGGGGAGAGGAGCCGGTAGAGATACAGAGATCTCTCAAGAAGCTAACTGTTGATACCAAGGTCTCTAAGGGACAACCCCTGAAGCTTTGTGGAGACTCTTAGCTACCCTACATACGCCCATCCCTACGCATGGACTCAGTGGTGGCCGCTCACAAGACTACTGGCCATGGTGGCATACAGAAGACGTTAGCTCTGCTACAGCAGCACTGCTTCTGGGACAGGATGCACACTGACGCAGTGGATACGCTAACCAACTGTCATGACAGCAACATTGAGAGGCCTAAGGCTGCCAAGTTTCAACACAGACTTGTACGCCCTGGGTTTGCCTTCCACACTGTAGCCATTGACGTAGTGGGCCCCCTACCAGCTACCAACAGTCACAACAAGTTCATCATTGTGGCAGTTGACCATATGACTAAATGGGTAGAGGCCAAGGCAATTCCCAACCAATCTGCACTGGTGACAGCCACATTCATCCTGGAGAATATCATATACAAACATGGTTGCCTCCAGATTCTGCTGACAGACAATGGTACCAACTTCACCAGTTATATCATCCCCCGCCTCAACCAACTGATGGGAATCTGTGGGACACTATCCACTCCTTATCACCCACAGACAAATGGCATGGTAGAGCGCACTAATGGGAGGCTGGTCCAGATACTCCAGAAGCTCAGTCACCAACATGAGACTGAATGGGATACCTTTCTGCCTGCAGCCACCTTTGCATACAGCATTGGGTACCATTGAACCACTGGCAAGCCGCCCTTCCAACTGCTCTACGGCTGGCAACCAGGACTTTCCCCTTTACTGTATTTCTTGGTAAAGCCCAGCCTGGCTGTGTCCCAGAGGCATACCTTAACAAGATTTTTTAAACCCTTATTTTCTTTCAATTGGAAGCCTACACCATAAACTTAAACCATAAGTTGCAGGATCTAGAACAAGTGTCATCCAAACGCCCTGCCCTACCCACTTACCTGGTAGTAGACTCGGTCTACTTCTTCAGCAATTGAGGGTAATGATGTGAATCCAAACTTGCTTCCCTTTGGAAAAGCCCAGTTCAAGTTATTCAGAAGACTGGCCCCTACTCCTACACCCTTAAGGAGCCCCATTCTGGGCATTTGATCACTAGAGTACACATTCAGTATATATCTGATGCTCCTAGTGACCAAGAGTGTTGCAGATTAAATGGATTAGACATTAAGTTGTCCATCTAAGAATTGAGCAACATAACAGTTGTGTGATTGCGCTATTGCATCCTGATTCTACTAGTGATAAAGACATTTAAAACGGCTCTTAAACAGGTGTTTGATTTTCCTTTCAAATGCTCACAAGGCACAGGCTTCACTTCCAGGATTATAAATAGAACAATAAAGTTATTTATATCTACCTTCTTAAGGAAAGCCGCGTGGAAGCGGTTATTTTTTTGAACGGGGCTTTTAGCTGTGCCAATCCACTCTCCTCCATTTGGGAAGTCCTTCTGTCTGTGCCTCCCTGCCTCTGGTGGCAATTCCCCTGCCTCACTCTATATAAGTGCAATACTATCTAAATAAACACCAGTTTTGTCTATACACCTTATTATTATTTTTCCTTCATAGGCTGTAACTATACCATCACCAGGTATAGTATTAAGAATTAGGTCACTGACTAATTGTTTGTAGAAACTAGCAACCCTTTGCTGCAACTTTTACGACATTGGCGTTCATGTCTTACAACACCACCAGCCCCCACCCCTGTGGTCTTTTCAATGAGCAGGGAGGAATGCCCCTGGTCCAGTCTCCTGCCACTGCTTCTCCTTACCACCAGGCACCAGCCTTTACTGCTGCTAATGTCCATGCTGGGGAAAGAGCAGGCACTCCCTATGGCCTGCCCAACCTAAGCCAATTCATGCCAGAACATCAACGCCCCCAGGCTATTGTTTTTGGTCAACCACTGCTCCTACAAGCCCCTGCCCCCTTGGAGATGGATGCCAACTCTTCACCTTCCAAGGACACCATCCAAAGTGCCATACATGCCATGGATGCTGGTGCTTCTGACAATGGTTCTTGCTCTGAACACCTGGCCATTCAGCAGCCTTCTGCTGAAAACGCCTTGGGTTGCTTTCAGAATCTCTCCTTGATCAACCCTGACCAGCTCTGCTGTGACCTCTGTACTGTCAAACATATCAAGGACTACCTACAACAATTCACCCATCCTGCTGTATGCCACAACCAAATGCACCTGGGCTGCATCCAAAGCCTAGTGCATGACCATGGAATACTGGTATCTAACCAACAGATGTTTCTCCAGGTCCTTTACTCTGAGCTTGGCAATACTTTCACCACTGTCAATCAGTATCTTGCCAAAGTCACCAACGCCCAGAACACCATTCTCTACTGGGTCAATGCCATCAAAGCAGGTATAGCTAAGCTAGTTCCAGTGCATGTGGTACAGACCCTCACCCATCAGGGTGTGGCCACCAATTGGATTAGTGTGATTACTACTCATGTGCTGGAGACTGGCCCCATGGTTAAGAGCCTGACTAATGTGGTGGAAGTCTTAGCCTGCTGCCTTGCCACCATCCCCTTGTTCACTCCCACATCTGCTGCCACTGAAACACCCCTTCCAGCGCCCTTCTTTGTTGAGACATCCTTGAGCTCTTTGATCACTACAAGAAGATGCCAATGGAATTGGTACAGCAGAGTGCCAATCTTGCCTTCCTGTTTGATGGCTACCACACTGTGTCAGAACTTCAGGATTGTCTCAAACTTTGCCAATTGCATGACAGAGCCAACAGCCAGACCCAAGTCAGGAAGGACAAGGAAGTAATAGCCTATCTCCAAGATGAGCTTGCCACCCACAAAAAGCACATCACCTCTCTGGAAAATTACTTGGATATCACCTGTCAGGAGAACAGAGTCTACCAAGATGAGCTGGACAAGCAACAACTTCTCTTGGACGCCTTCCAGAGCCAATTGGATAGGATGGACAGTAAGATTATGGCCGTCAACTTACAGGCTATGTCCATCAACTCCAATAGTCACCACAGTCCACTGAGGTCCTCTAGTCCTGAGTTCTATCATAGCTACAAAAGCAATGAGGACCACACTTGGTTGGCTCCTAACGCTGTACAAGTATTAGAGCCAGTACTGGAGTCTGAGGATGACGTCCTAGCCACCCCTGAAGCTTCTGGAGCTGCTCAAGACAGAGAAGGTGAACACAAAGCCCAGCAAGAGGAAAATTATTGCTGTGCCTCTGAGGCTTGGTTTGCTGCCTGCACTCCCAGCTTTTCCATCTCACCTGCTCTCCAGTGAGGATCACACCTACTCCCCTCCAACATGGCTCCAACAGCTTCAAGCCCGTCAATCTACCCAAGTTTGACCGCAAGAGCAATGTGGCCATGTTCTTACGTCTGTACCAGAGCTCCATGTATGGTGCAGACAATGCCATGAGGGACTCCACAATCATCAACTTTCTGGATGCTGAGACTCAAACCATTATCTTGCCATGTCTCCCTGAGAATGGCTGGACTTTTGCCATTGTCTCCAGAGCCTTGCCAGAAGAATTTGGTAGCCAAGAAGCACTCCTTGGTTGTAAGATGGACTTTGCCAACATCAAGTTAAAGGTGGGGGAAACCCTAGAAGACTTCACTTCTAGGTTACCTTGAAGCTCAAACTCTGTTGTCTATGAATATGGTGCAATTTATTGATGTGCAGTCAGAACTCCTTAATGCTGTATGTGTCAACCAAGAACTATCTCTGGCTCTTAAGTCAGGCATTTACAACGCTTGCACTGTACCAGATCTGATCCGCCTCCTACGCACCTACAAGAAGGAGTTTGAAGTCCCTCTTCCTGAAGGCCACTCTTGCCAGCAATCTGAGCATAGACCCCGCGTGGCTGTTGAGATGCCCAAGCCTTCTGACAAGGTTGAGCCTGCTCCAGTCAACAATGGCCCCCATACTTGCTTCAAATGTGGTATGGCTAACCACTTCTCTTGGGAATTTAGGAATCCACGCCAAAAGATCCATCATGTAGGCATGGAGGACACTGAGGAGGACTACGCCAAGAACGCTGATATTGAGGAGGACAATGAGAACCAGTCAAACAACTACTAAGCAGCCAGGACAAGGAGAAATCCTTGGCTTCTTTCGTAATTTTGACACCCTCATCTCCCCCCATACCACTGCCCCCTGACAAACCAGATCAGAGTCCTGCTGCCTTGCCATCCTCTGGGACCAATCCTAAGGATGAACCCTCTCTGATTGACTTCAACTCCCAACCAATACATGAGGATGCGGAGTCTGACAGAGTTCAATAGGACCTCCTCCATCAAGTCCTCACTGTTAACACACAAACTCATTAGACTACACTTTGCTCTGAGGTGGTTATCCCCCAAATAGCTCAGAGAACAGTGTCCTTACCCTATGCTTAACAACTGGCTCAACCAGGCGTTGAAGTCACTCATGAGGAGGACAGTGCTGAACAACTGGCCAAGCTGCTCCGCACAGTAAACGTCTCAGCACTGCTAGAATCCCTCAAGGAAGTAAGCCCAGCTGTGGGAGCTGCCATGGCTACCTTCCTGGAGAAGTTCAAAGGACTAAGCGTAACCAGGTCTCAAAGATTGTGGAGATCAGAGAGGACCACCAGGATTGCACCTATATCAACCTGGTAGTGAACAAGACTCATGTCCGGGCCATACTGAATACTGGTGCCCCTGGAAACATTATATCCTCTCGGCTGGTTAAGAAGCTTAAGCTGGCACCGGACTTGGCCTACCATGAAGAGTTTGTTACTGCTGGGCTAATGACCACTAGAGCAAAAGGAGCCTACTCTTCTCTCCCTCTTTGATTTGGGAAGCTAATGGTCACTGCTCCTGCTAAAGTTCTGGAAAACAACATCTATGACATTCTTATTGGGACTAGCTTCATGGTTCAGTATGGCACTGTGACTAACCATGGAGACCATACATTCAGAATATTGGGCCATTCCATATCCATGTTCTATCATGGTGATTGCCTGTCTGACCTGCCCTTACAACGTCTACACTACATCAATCTGGAGTACCCCAACAGAGATCTTTTAGTTGCTTTTACACTGTGTAGTAAGAAGGTCATGGTGCTATCTCTCTCAATTAGGGAAGCCAAGGGTATCCCAGTCTACGCCTCCTGTAATGAGACTATCCCACCTGGCGCCCAGATGATCCACAATACAGGCCTCTTGCTGGCTCTACCAGCTGGCACTCATGGAGAAATCTTTGGCATCCTTAATGCCTCCAGACTAAAACCATGGGTTGCATCAGGCATCCTCATGCCAAGTGAGAAGGAGATACTCATACTCTTGGCCAACATGAGTTGTGAAGCTATGGTTGTCTCCAAACACCAACTTCTGGCTTATATACGACTATAAGAGCATGATAACCTGCAGGAGACCACCCCCTTTGCGGACTTCTCTGAGTTGGGTCTACCCTGTGAGCAACCACTGGTACTATCGGTCATAAGCTGTGACTCTCTATCCAACCTCTATGAAGAGCATAAGGATCAAGCTATGGATCTCTTTGCCCAGTATAAAGATGTGTTTGCCAAGGATGATTATGACCTGGGCAAGGCTGCAGATGTTTCTCATCATATTGACACCCAAGACAGTCCACCTATTCATCCAGACCTATACAGCACAGTCAAGCCAATCATGCTGTGGCTAACAAAGAGCTTCAGAAGCTATTGGGATCTGGCTTACTGGTCCCCAGTAAAAGCCCTTGGGATTCACTCTCCTGATTGTCAAAAAGAAGGATGGTAGCAACCGTGTGGTGATTGACTACCTTCAACTGAATGCTGTTACCAAGAAGGATTCATATCCCCTCCCTTGTATTGACAATACCTTGGACTGACTGGGTGGCGCCAAGTTCTTCAGCGCCATGGACCTTATCAGTGGGTACTGGCAGATTGACCTACCCCCTGCTGATCAAGAAAAATGTGCAATCATCACTGACCAAGGGCTATTTCAACCCACAAGGATGCCTCAAGGTCTGTCCAATGCCCTGGCTACCTTCCAGCGGGCCATGGATGCAGTGATGGGCAACCTCAAACTCACCAGTGTCTTGGTCTACCTGGATGACATTAATGTATTCTCCCAAACTTTTAATGACACCTACAACACTTGGAAGAAGTCTTCCAGAGGTTACTTGCAGCTAATCTCAAGCTCAAGCCACGCAAGTGCAAGTGCAACTTCTTCAAGGAGCACCTTGAGTTCCTGGGGTTCATCATTAGCCAAGATGGACTCTGCCCTGTAACTCTGAAGGTGGAAGCCATTGAGCAAATGCAGATCCCAGCCAATAAGCGGGACGTGTAGGTCTTCCTGGGTAAGATTGGGTACTACTGTCACTTCATCCCCAACTTTGCATCAATGGGTGACCCCCTTTTTCAGCTTCTCCGATCTGATAAGGAATTCTTCTGGACCCAGCGTGCCAATCTGCCTTCAATGCTCTCAAAGGAACACTGACTTCAGCTCCTGTGCTGGACTACCCTGACTTTGTCAAGCCATTTGTGGTTTAAACAGATGCTAGTCTGACAGCAATTGGGGGTATTCTCTCCCAACTGGACACCAACAGACTTGAACACCCTGTTGGATACTGCTCATGTACACTGAATGTTCACAAGAGGAACTACACTGTCACCAAATGAGAGTGCCTGGCTGTGATCTACTCCTACCAACAATTCAGAGTCTATCTGCATGGGGTATATTTCACGGTTGTAACAGACCATGCCTCCTTGCAATGGCTAAAGACCCTCAAGGACCCTGAAGGACGTCTGGTGTGTTTGGCCATTAAACTTCAGGCTTATGACTACAAGATCATTCATTAAGTTGAGGCAGACTACCAGAATGCTGACTGTCTCTCCTGACTTCCCACTGTTGCCTTAGTATCCCTCATGGCTGACATTCTCTATGACAAGCTTATGGAGGATCCTTCTTTGTGGGGAGAGGAGCCGGTAGAGATACAGAGATCTCTCAAGAAGCTAACTGTTGATACCAAGGTCTCTAAGGGACAACCCCTGAAGCTTTGTGGAGACTCTTGGCTACCCTAAATACGCCCATCCCTACGCATGGACTCAGTGGTGGCCGCTCACAAGACTACTGGCCATGGTGGCATACAGAAGACGTTAGCTCTGCTACAGCAGCACTGCTTCTGGGAAGGGATGCACACTGACGTAGTGGATACGCTAACCAACTGTCATGACTGCAACATTGAGAGGCCTAAGATTACCAAGTTTTAACACAGACTTGTACGCCCTGGGTTTGCCTTCCACACTGTAGCCATTGACTTAGTGGGCCCCCCTGCCAGCTACCAATAGTTGCAAAAAGTTAATCATTGTGGCAGTTGACCATATGACTAAATGGGTAGAGGCCAAGGCAATTCCCAACCAATCTGCACTGGTGACAGCCACATTCATCCTGGAGAATATCATATACAAACATGGTTGCCCCCAGATTCTGCTGACAGACAATGGTACCAACTTCACCAGTTATATCATCCCCCGCCTCAACCAACTGATGGGAATATGTGGGACACTATCCACTCCTTATCACACACAGACAAATGGCATGGTAGAGCGCACTAATGGGATCCTGGTCCAGATACTCCAGAAGCTCAGTCATCAACATGAGACTTAATGGGATACCTTCCTGCCTGCAGCCACCTTTACATATAACAGTGGGTACCATTAGGCCACTGGCAAGCCGCCCTTTCAACTGCTCTAAGGCTGGCAACCAGGACTTCCCCCTTTACTATATTCCTTGGTAAAGCCCAGCCTGGCTGTGTCCCCAGAGGCGTACCTCAACAAGCTGGTTCAAACTCTTATTTGCTTGCAATCAGAGGCCTACACTGTAAACTTAAACCATAAGTTGCAGGACCTAGAACAAGCTGCATCCAAACGCCCCACCTTACCCACTTACCTGGTAGGAGACTCAGTCTACTTCTTCAGCAATAGAGGGTACAGCTGCAAATCCAAACTTGCCTCCCTTTGGCAAGGCCCAGTTTAAGTTATCCAGAAGACTGGCCCTTCTTCCTACACCCTTAAGGAGCCCAATTCTGGGCAATTGATTACTAGAGTACATGCTCAGTATATGCGTGCTGCTCCTAGTGACCAAGAGTAAGCCCCAATGAGGACAACAATCCAAAAAAACAAAAGCCTAATTAAAAAATTCCATGGGTTGTTGTCCTGTTTGTAATAGTGTTGCACCAAAGTATCAGGAATAAGAATGAAATAACAAGACGTTTATTGGAGACTGACAAGACTCTTCCAGTACCGCACCAACCTTTCTACCACCTGAATGACAGCCAAGAAACACAACTGGTTGCCTACAGATCTCCAAAGCCAAAGACCAAGGATTGGGCAACAAACCTCCACCTAACAAGACATGTGATTTGACCCCAACACTACAGCCGCTATCTAGAGACGCCAAGCCATTCTTGACCCTGTTGTCTAATTCAGTGGAGGGAAATGTTGCAGATTAAATGGTTTATAAATTAAGTTGTCCATCTAGGGATTAAGCAATAGAACAATTGCGCTATTGCATACTGATTCTACTAGTGATAAAGACGTTTAAAATGCCTCTAAAACAGGTGTTCAATTTGCCTTTCAAATGTGCACAAGGCACAGGCTTCACTTCCGGGATTATGAATATAACAATGAAGTTATTTATTTACCTCCTTAGGGAAAGCCGTGTGGAATTGGTTGTTCTTGCGTGGGACTTTTAACTGTGCCAATTCACTCTCCTCCATTTGGGAAGTCCTTCTGTCTGTGCCTCCTTGCCTCTAGTGGCAATTCCCCTGCCTCACTCTATATAAGTGCAATACTATCTAAATAAACACCAGTTTTGTCTATACCCCTTATTATTATTCTGTCCTTCATAGGCTGTCACTATACCATCATCAGGTATAGTATTAAGAATTAGGTCACTGACTAACTGTTTGTAGAAACTAGCAATCCTTTGCTGCAACTTTTATGACAAAGAGTAAGCCCCAATGAGGACAACAACCCAGAAAACCAAAAGCCTAATAAAAAATTCCATGGGTTGTTGTCCTGTTTGCAATAGTGATGTGAAAATGTATGTTGAATAAAAATAAAAGAACAAAGTATCTAATGAAGACTAATAAGACTCCCTAAATACTGCACCAAATTTTCTACCACCTGAACAGTAGCTAGGAAAAACAACTGGTTGCCTAAGGATCCACAAAGCCAATGACCAAGGATTGGGCAACAAACCCCCACCAAGTGAGAGACACAATTAACCCCAATGTCCACAGGAAAGGTATCCCCCAAGAAGATAAAGTCCCATAGAAAACACTTGCAAAAGGCATACTCTACTGGGACCTGATTACCCACCCTGTAGAACACAGAAAAGGCCCACTCAAGAAAAACTACTTTGTTCTCTTCCCACTTGGTATTGCAGTGGTTGGTCCCCCAAAGAAAAAGTTTGCCAGCCATCATCAATGGCACCAGATGGGAAGTACCCTCCACTGTGTACGGTTTCAAGCTTCCTGAAAGGCCCTCTGAAGATGCTGTTCAAAGTTATCAGAGACTTTTCAAGCAACTGGTTGGGCTTCTGTAACCCCAGGTGTTGCCCAAGCGCAAAGAACTGACTTCACAATTTTAATTACTGTCTCCTGTTGCAAGAATGAGAGCACCTGACCATTGAATTGGAATTCCCTCAACTGAGTCTCCAAGTGTTTTTCTGCAGCCCTTATGGAGAACTGCCAATGTATGTTATACCCCTTTGCAACCCAGTCCCTGTCACCTCTCTGGGATCACTCAAAGCTAGGAAAAATGCAGCAAACAATGAGTCTGTTCCTATTAAGACCAACTGAAGCACCTGTAGTCAATCTAGTTAAACCCCTAAGTCAAGGTAGCTGCCGTCCACATCATGAAGAACTACCTGCTTCCCAGTTATCTTCTCCACTTCCACTGGCCTTGTACGCTGACGCCTCTTGGGAATCAATAACTGCACCTTATTCAAGGCTCTTCTTGGGACTCTTCTGGAGTGCCTTTTCACCATAGCTGCCCTCTTGAGATACCAAGCCCTTTTAACCCTGTTGTCTAATCCAGTGGGGGAAATGTTGCAGATCCTGAATGTATTAGACAAAGTATTGTCCACTTAGGGCTTAAGCAACAAAACACTTGCACAATTGCCCTATTTCAGCACAGTTTTATAAAGGTTAATTAAGTTCAAAACTCCTAGAAAACAAGTGTTTGAAGTGTATTTGTATTGTGCATTCAGTGCAGGCTTTGCTTCCAAGGTTATAAATAAACTGGTGAAATAATTGTCACTTGCCTCCATCAGGTAAGGCAAGTGAAACTGGTTGTTTTCTTGAGTGTCTCTTTCTGCTGTGCCTTTCCACTCTCCTCCTTTTGGAAAGTGCTTCTTCCTGTGCCTCCTTTTCCCTGGTGGAAATTCCCCCACCTCTTACTATATAACTGCAGCACTATCTAAATAAATACCAGTTTTCTCTTTATACTCTTATATTCTTTCCTACCATAGGCTGTCACTATACCAACTACAGGTATAGTATTAAGAGTTAGAAGTACTGACTAACTTTTTGTAGAAACTAGCACCCATACTTCTACAAATACAACAACCATGATCCAAGTACCCTTCAGCAATCTCATACTGTTTTCCATCTAAACAGGAACAAACTCCTCACTTATCCTTTCTGTTTTTATAGATATCAGGGCACAGCACTATTTGACACTGGAGCAGACCAACACCTTGCTGAAAAAAATTCCAACCTCAAGAAACTACCCATGGTTCAAAGTAACATCAAAATAGTTATCATGGCAGATAATAGAAGCACACCAGTCACCAGAGAAGCAAAACCCTTCCGCGCCCAAATAAGATACATGCAAACTACACTTAGTGGCCCAATGATACCAATCCTCACATGCAATATTGTAATTGGCATGGACTGGATGAGAAAAACCAAACCTCATATCAACTGGGATGGCACTACCCTCACCATACAACAAGGCAAGGTGCACCACCATATATATCCAACTCATCTCAACATGCTTATGAGAGACCGTGTTTGTGAAAATCATGGAAGCAGAAGAGGAAACTGACCCCAGCAAGATCAATTGGAGCACCTGCACGTATGAGGTTATCTGCTTTAAGAATACAGAAACCAGATGTGAGAAAGACTACATCTGAGATCAGCTTGTCAGTGAATTCTCTTCTGTCTTACAAGAAACCCCACCAGGGTTACCACCCAACTGTTGCATACAACTTAAAATTGACCTCAAGGGAAGTGTACCAAAAGTACAACCTATCTATTGCCTCACACTCCAAGAAGTCAACACTCTGAAAGCCTATCTGCATGAAGCTCTCAAAAAGGGCCTCATTAGAACTTCAAAATTTCCTTTTGGTGCCGCTGTCTTCTTTGTAGCAAAGAAAGAGGGGGACTCCACCTAGTCACAGACTACAGGGCGCTCAACAAGATCACAATTAAGAACAGGTATCTCCTGCCCCTGATCAATGACTTTTTTTGACGCCCTGGGGGGTCTCAAATCTTCACAAAAATTGATTTAATAGCAGGCTACCACCAAATTTGCGTGAAACCTGAAAACATCCCAAAAACTGTGTTCAAAACTAAATACAGATCCTTTGAATTTAGTGCTCTCAATTTTGGTATGAAAAATGCCCCCAACACCTTTGTGACTTTCATGAACGCAGTTTACAAAGAACACATCAGAAAACAAGCAATCATCTACCTGGACAAAATAATCATCTACAGCCCAACCTTAAAGCAACACTGGGAAGACCTCTTCCTGGTCCTCTGCACCCTCAAAGAAAACTAACTCACTGCCAAACCATCAAAGTGTTACTTCTTCTTGTCTAAACTCTCATTCCTTGGTCACATTATCAGCAAGGACGGAATCAAACCAGACCAAGAGAAGATATGTGTCATAATCAAAATGCCAGCCCCCAGAAATAAAAACAAACTCTGTATCTTCCTAGGCATTTTAGCCTATGTTAGAAGATTTGTCCCTGACTGGGGTGCTCTGATAGCCCACCTGTCAGCCATTACAGGCAAAACAATCAAGTTTATATGGACACCACTACAATACCAACAATTCTGCCAATTAAAAGAACATATGGTCACCACCCCTATCCTCCAATACCCAAACAGTGAAGGGAAATACAAGTTGAAAACCAATGCATCTGACTGCGCCATAGGAGGAGTAATCTGTATCCAGATGGCAGGAAAGGACTTCCTCCCTGTGGCCTACAAGTCAAGGAAGCTGTCTGATAGTGAACAAAGGTTCCCCATACACAATAAAGAACTAGTAGCCATTGTATACTGCCTCATGAAATGGAAATGCTATCTAGAAGGAGCCCAAACACTTAAAGTCCTTATCAATCACAAATCATTAATATTCTTTAAGACACAACAGCACTTGTCAAGAAGTCAAGCCAAATGGGTAGCCTCATACAGAGATATCAAATGCAAATTGAATACAAGCCAGGCAAGGCAAGGAAATTCTTACCACAGATGCCCTATCAAGGCTATACAGTAAACATGTTCTATGCACTGATGGAGACCTTTATTGGCCTATGTTAATAATGGGCAATCTCCAAGAGAGATTCACACCTGGTACACCAATGAACATCCAAGGGAAATTCCTCAAGAACAAACATCTGTTCAAAAACGTATATGGTACCCTGCACCAAATACTTCCAAATGGTGACACCGTACCTTACGTCCTTCGAGGCAAAAGATTTACACAATCCTCTTATATCATAGAGACCTGGAACATACCCATAGTAGAAACTTGCATGAATATCTCAAGACACGCTACTGGTGGCCCAACATGCTAGATGATCTCAAAGAGGTACTATAATAATGTAAAGTGTGTGAAAAGTACGCTCACTCCAAGGCACCCCCAAGTCAGTAGTACCTGTATCCATCACACAACCCTTCAAGGTATGGTTGTTGGATATTGTGGGATCAATTCCTGGCAAAAACAAGGACAATAAGTACATTATAACAGCTATTTGCTATTCAACCAGATGGCCTGTGGCACAAGCCACAAAATAACACAAAGGCAACAATGTGAGACAATTTATTGATAAAGAGATCATAACTACGTCCAGTAAACCTGAAATCCTGATCACAGACAGAGAAACTGAACTTAAAGGCATTGACACCAACATCTACCTTGCTGAGAATGGAATAAAGCATATCACAACCAGCCCCTATCACCCACAAGCAAATGGAAGAGTTGAAAGAATAAATGGTTCTCTTTAGAGGCCCTCAGTAAGTTATCTTCCAACAATCCAAAAGCCTGGGTCAACATGCTGCCAACAGTGCTTATGGTGTGCAGGACACAAGTTAACTGCAATACAGGCAAAATCCTGTATGAACTTGTCTACAGACACAAACCTGCCATTATCAGTATCAAGTTAGGATCCCAATTACCTCTACCTAAGAAAGTACCAGCTGACAACAAACCTGACATACAACATACAAGAGATAACCAATATACTAAAGAAAAGGAAAGAGTTGAGTGAGAAATAATCCACATCCAACAGGAACAGCTTCAATTTGGAGACAAAATTTGGGTTATCAACCATAATTTGCACAATTTTGATCCAGGATTATGAGGAACAGGCATTGTCATATAAGTCAAAACAAATAACACCTACCTCATCAAAGACATTGGTGCTCAAAAAGAGTCAAGTGTATGCACCATGGTTGCCTCTGTCTATGAAAAGCAAGAACTGCACAAGGCAATTACCCACTTCCTGTCCCCAATGCCAAACTGGATCACTACCAAGCCTGTATCCCTGATACTCTCAAGAAAATTCCTAAAGTTCCATCTTCTAGCACCCCAGGGGCAATGTCACAACATCTGCAATTACTTTCTCTTGGGAAACTAATTCCCTGGGTGACTGGCTAAATGATTCCCCACTAATCATTAAGTCAGTGGCACTGTTATCATTTGACCATCTATTATGGGGATAAAACATTTTGAGTCCTAAGAGGAACACTACTTGGACAGACCTCATGACCTAAAAAGAACAATTACTTGGATAATCCCTGTGACTACCATGACGTACATGGACATTATGTGGCTTCCCATGATACTATATAATACTCTAAGCTCATATCAAATAAATTATCATTCTCTTTTTAATTTTTCCCTTTATCTTGTTTATTATACTTCCCAGAAGTATATACTTGACACAGATGATACTTAAAAAATTCAAGTTTATGGGGTTTTCAAGAGATTTTGAAAATCCTGCATGGCACTATTAATTAATTTTAATCCATTATGTCACTCTCTATTTTAGCCTGATATTAGGATAAAAATCCAATTCCATCATAAAATAATATTTAAAAGCTGTAAAATTTAAGTTTTCTGGTATTTTCAGATCAACCTTACTTTTAAAAGATATTTTTATTGATTTATTAGTGTTATTATATATTTCTGAGAGGTACATGAAACGAGATAATGGAAAAATTAAGAAGAGAAAGAAACTTTATTTGACATAAATATAGTGTTATATAGTATCACAGGAATCCAGATACTGTTCATGTACATCTTAGCAGCCATGGGGCTTGTCCAGGTGATGTTCTGGTTAGGATTTGGAAGGTTTGATCCCGTACAACATGAGTGTCTGATAAGAGTACCACATGTTATTCATCAATCAGAATATTTCTTGGGGAATTGTTTTCCCAAGAGGGAGTAATCATATATGTTACGGCGTTACCATTAATTTTGATTATAAACAAAGGTATTTAATAGTAAATGTCAAACTAATTAAAAGGGATTCATAACGTTTTGTGTGGTTTCTGAAGTTGTTGTGGGATTTACACATTTGACATTGTGATAATTAAATCGTTTGCAAGGAATAAGAACAATGGTGGCAAAAGATGTGATTGGTTTTAGTTTTGATGTCTGCATTATCTGGGGACTATTTAAAAAGTAAAATAAATTGTAACTTAAGAATGATGAGTACTTTTTATTGAGAGGATATCAGAAACTATTGGCGAAGTTTGGATTTAAGTTGATGGACAAGCTTTTTGAACTCTTGGAAGCTTTCGTGGTGAAGAGTAAGTAGAATTAGAGGATTGAAAAAGGACATGCTGAAAAGGGTCACCACAGAAATCGATTCTATGAAAGGTGATTGTAGCTTCCCGGTCAGTGCCTCTAGTAGCAGGACAAAGACACTGGGGATCATGACTATGTTATAGACGACGATAAACACGCCAACCTTGAAGTTAATCATACGCGTCTGCTTTAATGGCGTATTCCCAGGATGCAGGAACATCAATTCGGACTCATAAATTCTCGCAATACAGGGGTAGATTATGTTAACAGCAACAATAGGCCAAGTGTGATTAATCAAAAGAAGATATCGGCAGGTCACAACAACCCAGCTACTAGTGTTGATTCGAGGATATAGAAGAGACATGACGTGCAGGCGATCAAATAAACTTTGATATGCAACTGCAATTAAAAAACTAAGCATCACAGTCTGCAAAACTACAAATAGGGTCCAAAACAGCCTCAAGGGCACAGTGCGTTTCATAAAAATAACCCAAAATCGCAACAGCGCAAGGCATCCTACACACACCGCCGACAGCTGCAAAAGAAATGAGGTCACTACTCCCTTCCATTGCGCATCTTCATGTTTCTCATCGACAGGCGTTGAGGCCAAGTACAAGGAGTCACATAATTTGAAAACCACCAGGAGTATTTCGTTAACTGCCATAATCAATGCCAATATCAGGTCAGGCATTCGAAGATTCCGACGTAGAATCACACACAGGGCAATTGCGTTGAACACCAACCCCAGTGTTATAATCACAAAATAAAATTTCCAACATACACAGCTGAGTTGGGGCTTACTTCTTTATATCTCCACCGTCAAACCAATCAACTAATCATTGGTTGATTGATTGAGTCCATGTTTTAATTCCTGATTTTAGCGCCATTTCAAAAAGTTAATTTTAATTTAAGATTTAAATAAGACGATAATATTCAGATGTCCTCAAAAAGATGCATTCGATCTTGCTTGGATAATAGAGGGCATGATATTCAATCCAGCATTAGTTATCCCACGTTAATTCTGTTGAAATACTTTTTTAAAATGAAATTATATATTACATGGTCGATATATTTTTCATTTTTTTGGGGTTTAAATCAAGTAGTCTAGGCCCTAGCTGCCCATCGATGCCAAACATCAATTCATTCCTGATATAACAAATCAAACATTTAGAACCAGTTTCCATGCAAAAGTATTCCTATTATTGTGATATATTCGTCTTAAAACCATGTTTGAACAATAGGAATATCATGTAATCAGGGCTTAGTACTGGGCTTTACGCCACTAGTTTTTAAAAGCCCTCGTTTGGATAAAGTCAAGAATTTCATACCGCATTCCACGACGCATGATCAGCTTCCCCAAAGTACTTAGTTATCTTCTCGCGGGTCTTTGTTAAAGTTTTTATGATCCAGACCTTTGCATTGGAAGCAGGGCTCGGGCTTTTACCATCGATTCAAAAAGGCTGATTTGATTTAGGATTTATGGGAGTATGATCGAGTTTCAGGATCAAGATAAAGCTCTTTTCGGTCCCAACAATAGCATCCCATGGGATAAGCTCGATACTGCACATCCAGCCAATCAATTTAATGTCTGAACTATAAATCCTGTGAAGCTTTTTTAGGGCTCCACGCTTTTAATCATATCGATCGAAAAAGTAAAAAATCGCTTAACATTCATATTAGTTATGGTGAAAAGTATGTGTCCTAGGCTTTTGACATTTTTAGCTAAATGTTGGGATTATGTTATGATTTAATTACAAGTCCCAATATCCAATACTAGGACACCCTTATCTGCAAGCTTTAAATTGCGTCTGCCTCTAGATAATAAAAGAACCCTTTATTCCGAAACTTGCTTTATTCTAATTCTAGGCTCGTTAGCTGCAGTTTACTTGGTCCACTTGACTGGCATTAAGGTTGCTGATGGCTTGAGTTGTCTGGTATCTTATAGGCTAGCTATTCAATATATGTAAATTACCCTTACACGGTATACTACAACTTGTGTCAATTAAAGACTATTTAACTTGTATATATTTTACATTATAGGATAGAGGGAAAGTTTATGAGTTTGAATTTTGCGCAACTAATAAAAATGGAATGCAAGCAAAATTCAAAGCTCATTCTGATTAATTCAGGGTTTGGAAGGATAGATTTACGAAGCATGGCTTCGTTTACTACGCCTCAGCCCATAAAAATGGCTCGATCCAAGGTGATTAGTAAACTCAAAAGTAACAGATTTGAGAGTGAACCCCTAAACAATCAGTAACCTCAAAACATTACTAAAATGAAAGATTCGAAGTGAGAAACTTAAAGTGCAGAGCTCAGAGGAACGAGATTGAATAATAAGATAAAATATAGATAGCTTCGATTATTCCCTTAAATCTTACCTTTTTATGAATACGATAAATAAAATACATTATACATAAATAAATTGTTTGCAGGATATGATATCCAGTTTAAAATCAAGATAATTTCATAAAGCGATCTATTATTTAATTTTTTTACATTTAAAAATAATAAAACTTAATAATCTTATTTTAACTTTAATGTTTATTATAAATTCACAGCATTTTTTTAAAAATGATAGTATAGCAGCTCTAATGCAAAAACTGTTTCTTGATTTAATCTTATAGGTTTTTTATCGTGTATAGTAGTTTTCAAAGCTATGGCGCTAAGAAAAAATAGCTCAGATTTAAAATGAAATAGACTCAGATTTAAGCAAAATCCAAGCATCTATGCAAAATATACACCCTGTTAATAGGGATTTTGGGTGTTGATAGACAAAATAGTTCAATACAGCAACAAACCAAACACTAAACAATCAAATTCAAATTGCATTACAAAATACATATAATCACAAATAAAATGGTATGAGTTGTCCTTCAGTGTACGTATTTTTAATATATAAATCAGTAGCAAAATACACTCAGGCGGGGTGAGTCAAAACTCAATCCAAAAACAAAACACCCTAGCAACTCAACCAGTAAGCAGAAATACCCCATTGTTGTGTGAAATGAGATGTAAACAAGAATGATGCCTATCTAAAATAAGACACAGGATCTGAAACATAAATTTTAAAAAATTGTTCTGGGTGTTTCAATATGGCATAAAATCTGGGTGAAATGGGTGAAAAAGTGAATTTTTCAATTCTAAAATGGGCTATGTAAAAACAAAAATGACTAATTAAGACAAATAAGACTATAAACAAGTAGTTGGGTGGTGTATATTCTAATTGAATAAACATATCCAGATAAAAAGCAGAATTTTTAATAAGGATTCTAACTTAATCAAGCTTGATTTAGTATTTTATTACAAAGTAAAATGAAAGAGACACAACAACAGAGTGTTAATACAGTTGGTGTGTACCATGGTTGGAGGCATCCCTGTGGATCAAAAAGTCTGTGAGTGCAACACAAGTGCTTACTAAGGAAGGAGGTGAAGAGATAATGAATATTGTTGAGGTTGCACAGACACAACAGCCTTTTCAAGCCATACAGGTTGATAGGGCCCAGAGCATAAATCCAAGGGTACCCAAGCTATCCAGAAAAGCTACTAAAGTTGGTACATCCAAAACAGTAGATAAAAAGGAAAAATCTTATGAATTTGGTTTATCTACATGGGTATAACCAGATGTTAGTTCCAGAAAGCCTGATACAGAATGTTCATCCTGTAAACAATAGCTACAACCCTTTTTTAAGTGACAGGGAAAAAGCAAAGAGACGCATTACTATAGAATAATACAAGGGAGCAGGTATTGAAGAAGGGCATGGATTTTAACAAATGTGCTATGCCATCTGTGCTAGCTGTTGATCAGAATCCTGATTCTTATGTCCCTAAAAAGACCTCATGGGCTTTTGTGCCTAGTATAAAGTGCCTTATCCTTATCAAGTTGATATAGGATAATGGTAACTGCAAGGATACTGGGGCTTTTTTTATAATAGATCTAAAAGTTGCCAATAAACTTTACAGCTGATATCTTGACACCAGGAAAAATTCCTAATGGACAAACCTAGCACCTCTTATGCTGTTCAATAAAAAGCACAAGTGATACTTTGTTTATGAACAGGCTGAAACTGCCATCTTAACTGACAAGTATAGAATCCATAATTAATTCAAATTTTGGGATTGGCAATTCAATCTCCTTTTACTATCATATGGTTAGAGGGCAACAGCACTCATATTGACTGATCCATGCCAACCCTTTTAGGTTGATACTATATTAAAGTGCAGATTTTGTTTTTAATAATTTAATCTTCTGAATGTTTACACTTTTTGATCAATTTTACACTTTATCTTGAGCATTCTTAATATAAAAATAGGTCATCTGCATATGGTACAAAATCAACCCAAAGAAATCCAAAAGTGTAATAAAAAGTATACTTTAATCAACACCATTAAGGAGAAATAAGCTATTTTCTCATTATTTTATGTAAAAACAGTATTCACTATAAAAACCTTTTATTACCATAAAAAGTAAAGTTCTAATGATACAAAAATAAAGAAAATCAAAATGATATAAAAATTATAAGATACAAGAAAATGTAGTATCTATTCATTTTACTCCATATAAATTCACAGCTGAAAAACTTATTATTTACAGATAAATTAGCAAAACATAAGATATTTCATATGCTTGCACCTTGAACATATACCTGAAACTTACTAGGTATGCCTAAAAAATTATTAATGTATAAATAAATTAAAGTTTTTAAAGATTTAAAAGTAAAAATTGTAAATACAGAGCAAGGTAAGGTTTATTACTCAAGCATTTTAGCTTTCTTCACCATGGTCCATTTGATAAGGACAGTTGCAATTAGCTCAAGCTGCTGCTTGAACTTAAAGGCCTTACATTTAGACTTGTGTTTTAACTGTGCTGTTTTAGAAGAGTTACAAGGGGGGAAATGTTTGAGGACTGGATAATACTTTTTTATTGAGAGATAGTTATTATATAGCTGATGTGAATTGTGAATAATAGAAACATGATTGTGTTTATCAAACAATTGGATGGAGAAGGGGTCACTTGATCCTGGTAATGAGTCAAGCGCTAAAGCAAGTCATTCACCATATAGAATTATCATTAGTTTATATTGCCTTTTCTGGGAATTTAGTTTGAATTCCTTGTTTGGCTTTAGGTCACCAGGAAGTTGGATTGTGGGTCATTAATCCACTTAGTTGGAACCTTGTTGGAGGGGCAACCCTGGTGTTTTGACACCCCCAGCTGAAGGTTGGCCTCATCTGGGGGGAGTTCATATGAGAGGTTGTCAGGAGCTTGGGCGCTGTACTAGACCAGTTGCTGCTTGATTGCAGGTAAGGTGGCCTCACGTTGTCTCTGCCAAGCCTTACAAGGTTGTAATCAATTGTGGTGTAGAACTTTATCTTGCTTGTGTTTGCCAAGTCCTTGCACAAGGTAAGTGTTACTTATTTTACCTTTATAATGATAGTGAGACCCACTTTTTTGGGTTGTAGCTTGCTTTTATCTGTGTTCATCACCCAGACTTTATCCCTGACCTTGTGTCTATCTTGAATAAAAACAAACATGTTTTGTAAGAGTTTCTTATGCTTTTCTAGTTTGTCACTGTTAGCCTGTATCACTTGAGGTGCTGAACAAAGGGGCCTTGTTGGGCATTTCCAACTTTGGCCCTGCAAGGGCTTGGATGATATTGGGTTGAGTGCCAAAAACAAGCTCAAAGGGGCTCTTCCTGGCGGATCTGTTCACACAGGTGTGGCATACAATAAGTGCAGTCAGTAGCTGCTTATACCAGCCTTCAGGTCTCCTGGCGGTGAGCTTGACAGGGGCCTGCACTAAGCTGCTATTTAGCTGCTAAACTCATCCATTATCCTGAGAATTGTATGGCGTTGTTACTGTGTGCTGGACCCCATTCTTTGTTAGGTATATATTGGTGTTTTCTGAGGTCAATTTTTTGCCTCCATCTGTGATAAAAAGTTCTTGTTTACCAAACTTGATAATAATCTCTTTGCAAATAAAGTGACAGACATTGTTGCCAGTATATGTCTTTGCTGCTTGTGCTACTGACCAGCAAGTGGCAAAGTCAATGGCGTTGATAATATACTTATTGTTGTTATATTTCCCTGACATTGGCCTGAAAATGTCAAGGGCCCACACCTTGATGGGTAATTGGGAACAAATTGGCAACACAGACTGTGACAGTCCACATGTGAGAATTTTACAGGTGAGGGTTGATTTGGCTTCAAACAAAAACGCTATGCTGAAGATTGAGATTGTGTTGTTGGTTTGTTGCAGGTAGAGGCCTAGTAGGGAATAATGACTACTGGGGAAGGTAAGGCCTGGCTAGTAGGTAGAGAAAGACTACTAGAGGCAAAAGTTGTCCCCACCCAGCAGAAGATATTGGCTGCTGTGGGCTAGAGGTCCTCACCCAGCAGGGCCTGTGGCTGCTAGGGGTGAGGAATGAGATAGCTCAGCAGGGAACTTTAGCTGTTTGGGGTGGGGAGTGATCCAGCCTGGTGGGTAGTGTGTGCTACTCTGGCTGTATGTTGTTTAGACCCTTGCAAGTAACGCAGGCTGCCAGGGTAAGAAAATGTACCAGCATGGTAGGTAACTTGGCTACTAGGGCTGAATAATTTTGGACCCCTGGCAGGTAATGCAGGCTGCCAGGGAGGGGAGGAGCTTTGAGAGCTCTAAGTACTCTAATACACTCACAGGAGGTCTGTGAGCAAGCTTCTCACCTAACAGAGTGGTAGGCTGTCCTTGCCTATGTCCCTATGGGAGCTTTGGGGGAGATCCCAAAGTGAGCATTGGAGGGCATGGATTTGCTTTTGGGTGTCACTAAGGTGGTTGCTCAGGGAAGCAGCTGCAGAACTTGGTGTGATAAGGCCTCTGGGAAGTAAAGCTGATTACTTTGTTACATGAAAGCCCAGATTTAACCACCTGGGTGAGTAAAAACAACACATAGACATTGATCTATGGTTTAATGGCCTAAGTGGAGCGTCACTTGCAAGGGTTCAGTCAAATGCCAGTTCAATGTAGACTCATGCCTTGGTCTACAGGTTCTGGTAATGGGGACTGAGATAAAGAACCAAGGTGGTTTGCAGAATCAGCAGAGAAGACTAGTAAGAAGGACTGTTTGATCACAGTGAAGACTAGTTGAGGGACTGTTGGTTCATATTAAAGTTTGGGGCCAAAATAGGGTTCTTTGTGCAGGTGGAACCAAGGTGGTTCCTAGTGAGGATAAGTTGAAGGGCTCAGAGATCATTATGCAGGAGTAGCTGGTCACGATAAAGGAGTAGCCAGAGGACTGATAAGCTGTTAGAAGACTGGAATGAACTGTTTAGAGACTAAGACGAGCTGTTTGTTGTCTAAGATGTACTGGCTTCTGGTTAAGCTGAAGAGCTGGGAGATGTGGTTGAAGAGCTGGCTAAAGGACCAGAAGATGATGGTGAAGGACTGGTGGTCTGGAGAAATGAGCTGAGATTTTTCCAAATTGATTTGCTGAGGATAGATGAATTGGGATGTTTTCCTTGGATTTTACTATATTTTTAAATATATGGGGAAAACGTTGAAGAGGTCCAAAAAGAAAAGTTTAAATAGTATTTTACTATTTAAATTGCTTTAGGTCAAATGCATGGAAGACTGGTGCTGGAATAATGGACTGGTTAACGCTTTGGTGCATGAAGAGTTGTCAATTTGAGTGGTTTGAGCAATGGAAATTGATTTCTTAGTTGGATCCCAGTGGAACCTCAGGAATGGTTTATTTCTGCGCTCTGCATTCATTGGTTGTGTTCTGGAATATTTCCTGATGAATATGATTGGTTGGTAGCCAAAAGCTTAAAGTATAAAAGAGGAAATAGTGTATTAATACTTTAAGCTTTTGGGAAAGTAAGTATGTAAGCTTAAGTTATTATAGGAAAAATTGAGCGAGCAATGGTTTAAGCTTTTGAAGAAAGCCATTTTGAAGGCGGAACTTTTGGGAAAAGGACACTATAAAAATGAAGCTAGCTGGAAAGTTACAGGGGTTTTCTGGGTCTTTGACAGATTCTTTTCAGAGTCTTTTAAGTTTCTGCCAAAAGGTTTTTGGAAGCCTTTTGATTGCCAGCAGGAGCTTGGTTGGGCTTATACAAGTGGAATAACAAGGCCACTAGAGCTATAAAGAGAGCTGAATCCCAAGATAACAGAGCAGGAGCCCAAGAATAAGGGGCTGGGTCCTAAACGCAGCTCAGGAGTCTAATTCTAAGGAGCAGAAATCCAAGTTTAAGGAGCATAAGTCCAAGACTAAGGTGCAGGAATCCAAGACCAAGTGCAAGGAGTCAAAGATATTGGTGGAGGACTTCAAGTATTGGCAAACCCATATTGTTTCCCTGACCAACTGGACCATATACCAGAAGGTTTCTAAGGGGATCTTGCTTCTGAGAGTGAATAAAAGCCCATTTTGACACCTATACATATTTCTGAGATACATTTTTCCTTACTAGAGAATGACAACCCCTTCCAGCCGGTCCCTAGCTAAGACCCAAGACACACTTTGGGGACTGGTGGACAGTAACCCCACAGAAACGATATCTAGAAGGAGCCCAAACATTCAAAGTCCTCACCAATCACAAGGCATTAATATTCTTCAAGACACAACAGAAATTGTTAAGAAGAAAAGCTGAGTGGATGAGTCTTATCCAGAGATACCCAATGCAAATTGAATACAAGCCAGGCAATGAAATGCTTACCACAGAGACCTGGGACACACCTGTAGCAGGAAAATACATGTGTATCTCAAAACATTCTACTAGTGGCTTAACATGCTAGATGATATCAGAGAGGTACTGGAACAATGCAAAGTCTATGAGAAGTAAGCCCAAACCAAGTGTGGTGACTTCTCTAACAGGTTGTTGGGCTTAAGCAGTACTTGGATATGTAAGCACCAGGAAAGGTGGAGTATAAAAAGAATATGCCTTGCCAGCATAAAACTGAGGAGTTGCCAACTCTTGTCAATATATGAATCATATAATATTAACAACAGCAAAAGAGTTTCAGGCATTGGTCAGCAACAGGGCAAAAGGACAGAATACAGAGTTGGTGTATAATAGTCAGCCAGATACCAGATAGACAATATATACTTTGGGAAGGATTCAGTTGTCAGTTGGCAACAAGACAACAGAGTCAGAACAGGGCTGGCGGAGGAATGGGTGTATGTTAATCAGTCAGAATCTGGACAGACAATAGATACTCAGGGAGGGGAAGAGAGGATTCAGAATTGATAAGTGGCATACAGCAGACTTATAATTCCTAGGTGTCTCTATATTAAGAGTGCTGAAAACACGAGCTCAACATCTGTTTATAACTTCCAGGAGCTATCATGGTTGTACAGACCCAAGGTCTTCACCTCTGCAAAAGCAGTTGCCAAGTAACTTATCCAAGTTAAAGGAGAAACAACAGCATTTGGTTTACAATAAAAAGTCTCTAATTTATTACATAAGTCGATTGAAGATTATATAGGAATTTGTGAGATGATAAACAACTGAAATGTTGATCAACCATATAGAATATTGATGATCAATCAAGTTAGTTGATACAGTTTCATGTAGGGATTACAATTGACAATAGTGATTTTAAGTTAGATCAGCAGCATCAGTTGGTAACTGGTTGTTCCAAAGGCAACTGTGGCAAATTGGTCATAATCTGGACAGATTATGAAACAGACAGTTTAACAGATCACTTATACTTTATCTGAGCAACAGATATGACATGTGGAATGATCTGGCTGACATATTTGACCTATAAACTTTTCTAGCCAACAGATAAAGCCTATAGCTTCCTATGGACAACAGGAAATGCCTATAGCATTGTATAGCCAACAGATGAAGCTTATGAGCCCCTATGGCCATCAGGTAATGTCCTATAGCATTTTATGGCAAACAGGTGAGGCTTATAGCCTCTTATGGCCAACAGAAGCTGGTAAATAGCGTCATAGCTCATATTTATTTCACCACACCAAGCCACCACCCAAGTCAGTAGTACCTGTAGCCATCACACAACCCTTCAAAGTATTGTTGTTGTATATTGGGAGACCAATGCCTTGTGAGAACAAGGGTAAAAAGTACATTATAAAAGCTATCAACTATGCAACCAGATTTCCTGTGGCACAAGCCATAAAAGAACACAAAGGCAATGATGTGAAAAGATTTATTGGAAAAGAAATCATAGCCAAGTTTGGGAAACCTGACCTCCTGATCACAGACAGAGGCAGCAAACTTAAGGCCATTGACACCAATATCTACCTTGCCAAGAACAGAATAAGACACATCACAGCCAGACTGTATCACCCACAAGTAAATGGATAAGTATAACAACTAAACAGCTCACTAGTGAAAGCCCTCAGTAAGTTATCTGCTAAAAATCCAAAAGCCTGGGTTGATATGCTGTGTTATATTTGTAGCAGTATAGAGTGCTATTTCCTACAAACAGTTAATCAGGATCCTAACTCTTAATACTATACCTGTAGATGGTATAGTGACAGCCTTTATTAGGACAGAAAAATATAAGGATATAATGAAAAAAACTGGTATTTATTGTTATATTACTGCAGTTATATAGTAGGAGGCAGGGGAATTTCCACCAGGGGAATGGTGGCACATACAGAAGGACTTTCCTAAAGGAGAAGAGTGGAGAGGTACAGTAGAAAGAGCCACACAATAGAACAACTGGTTTCACACGCCTTGCCTAATGGAAGCAATTGGCAAAAACTATGTTGTCCTATTTATAACCTCATAAGTAAAACCTGCATCTGATGTGCATTCAAAAGGCGCTTTGAATACCCGTTTTTAAGGTGTTCTTAACATAATTAACCCTGTTAAAACTAGGTGGAGATAAAGTGATTGCGCAATTGTTTTGTTGCTAAATCCCTAAGTGGACAGTACTTAATGTCTAATCCATTAAGGATCTGCAACATGCTGCCAACAGCACTCATGGTCTGTATAACACAAGTCAACTATAACACAGGCAAAAGCCTGTATGAACTTGTCTATGGGGAAAAGCCTGTTCTTGTTAGTACAACCACAGGACCACAATTACCTCTGCCTGGGAAAGTGCCAGATGACAGTGACCCCAACGTACAGCGTGCTAAAAAAGACCAGGAAGACATGGAACAAAAAAGAGTTGAAAGAGAAGTGATCCCACTACAGCAGGAAAGGTTCTAAGTCAGGGGGACAAGATCTGGGTTACCAACCACAACCAGCACAAGCTAGACCCAGGGCTACATGTACCAGGCATTGTCATGGAAGTCAAGCCCAACAACACCTACCTTATCAAAGGGATTATTGCACAAACCAAATTAAAACACATGCACCACAACCAACTCTGCCTGTGTAAAGCAAGAACAGCCCAACAAACATCCAGACTCCCTGTTCCCAATTCCAAACTGAATCAATATCAATCTTTCATCCCAAATACTCTAAAGAAAATTCCCATGGTTCCACCTTCCAGTACCCCAGGGGGAGATGTTGCAACATCTTTGATTACTCCCTCCTGGGAAATTAACGCCCCAAGTATATCACCAAATGAGTCACAATTGGCTCACTGTTGTATTTGGCTCCTGGGGACAACATCCAGGAGGACACGGCAGAAAATCTTTATAACAAAAGATTTGAGGTTCAAAGCTAGCCTTGGGTTAGCCTTCAGGGCAGAATTAAGGGCATGTACCTTAATTTCCTGGAATAAAAGAGGAGGAATTCCTTTTGGCAGAAAGGAAAGGGAAAAGCTTGAAGAATTTTAAAGCCAACGCGAATGTGGATAAATTTGTCTTTATTAGGAGAAACAATTCTACTTAAATAATAGACAAGGGTTGATGATCACTCATTAGGTAGACAGAGTGACAGAAGGAGTCACACTTTGGGATGAGGTCATACCAGGATCAGTCAAGGACAGGTATGATATTCTGAAATAGGTGATATTGAGCCAGACCCATTTGCAGAAGGGGAAGAATTCCCAAATTTGAAAGCAAAACCAACCAGATCTTTGCACATATCAATATTTGAAGGCCATATCAAAATGGCATTAATAGCACAATTTACAACACTCACCAACCAACCAATAATTTGGTGGCACTAATATCAGTTGACCATCTATTACAGGATCAAGAAATCCAGATCCTAAGCATACCACAACTTGAGTAATCCTTGTGAATTAAGAGGAACATTACTTAGATAAGCCCCATGACCTCCATGATGTACATGGACGATATGTGGCTTTCCATGATACTATATATACTCCTATATTCATATCCAATAAAGTATCATTCTCTTCTTGATTTCCCCTTTTATCTTGTTTATTATACTTGCCAGAAGTATATTCACAACACACCCAAGGTTAGTCCCCCTGCTGCAAGGCCCTAAAGCTACTTCAGTCTCTTCTAGTTTTGTGAGCTAACTTGGATAAAGACAGGCAACTGGGCCAACTTTAATATCAGTTTTCTAATAAAGAGTTGATCTTCTGAATCCTTTCCTTAGTTTGATTCTAATTAAGCAGAGAGCAAAAAATCATACTATTGCCATACAGTATTAATTCCTATAGTGGAATATAGAAACAACAAACTATGAACCTATATCCAGAAGTAGGAAGAGCTGTCCCAAATCCTTTGAGCCTTTGGCCCTGTCAGATTTGTTACTTCAGATGACAACAAAATATTTTGGACTGGAGGTTACGCCAAAGTCACAGGTTCTCTTCACTTTTCTAATGTTAGAAGACTTAGTATAACATCAGATGGATGATAAAATACCACACTCTTCATATTTTCTGACAGATAGTAATGATAAATATATAATAGCAAATAATAAAATTTATATAAGTGCAAACGTGTTTTATTAATAAAATTAGGATTTATCTTAAAAAGTGTTGACTTGGCCACTTTTACTTTTAGAGAGTTGATCACCTGTGGTTTTGATTTCTATTAGGAAATTTACATATAAGTTCCCTCATAAATTGGTCTCTTGGCTAATGAAATCATTAAACAGAGTTGACTTCTAGTGTTTTCAGTATTGATTTTTGGGGTTTCACCCCTGAATTACTAGTAAAAGTTAGCTTAAATTCTTTAAGCAAAAAACACTAATGGATTCACACACTCTGTTAGTCAACTCCCTGGTAGTCAACAGATTGTTGACTACCAGGGAGTCAATTTCACCACAGCTTCCCCCAGGGTCACTAGACAGATAATAGCTTATGGTTATTGAGGATGATTTTTGAGTATAATGGCACAGAATAATTAGAGCTGCCCTAGGAAAATAGACCATAAAACCTTTTATCTTATGATGGGTGGCTTGATGGCCTATCCTTATTGGACTATTCTAGATAACATTTGGATGCTGGTCCATATGATTACCTTCTTGTTACAGGATAAATAAATAGTTTGAATAGTTATTATTATGAGTTGCATATGTGAGAGCTTTATCAAGGTGTGCCCATCAATTTTGTGGTAAACTTGGGTTCTGTTCTATAATAGGAATAGCAGCTCAATTCATGAAAGGATCTGATTTTGCTTTTGATTTATCCTTTCCATGGCCTGGTTGCCAGTGTTTTTCTGTTGAACTTGGCTCTGGATTTCTCAGGCTGTGCTCCTGTGTTTATTGGTTAAATACTTTAATTAGTTGGTAACCCAAAATCTTGACATTAACTATCATATGTTAAATTTTATTTAAATTCTGGACTTGATCCCCATTAAAAACAAGCTCCTAAATCAGAAATATTTTGATTTGGGGTCTTTTCCTTCAGTGATTTTCTTTTTTGAGCGTACCCTGTAATCATTCATCTAACAACTGCATACAAGCTGGAAAGTAAATATTGTCAAAAAAAATTGACCATAACCCTGAAAATTATAGATTAAATATAAAGTCTTACAAATCTTATAAAAGTGAAATTTACTTTATTTTCAAGTTAATTTTTACTCTTTTAAACACTAATTTTTAACTTTAACTTTGAATATTGATATTTATTGGTAATTTAAATGATTTTTAGGTGGACCGAATTCCTCACCCTTGAGAAAAACAAGGAGATAGAATACATTTGGCTGTTTCAACTGTAAATAAAAACTTTTTCAGTCGTCACAACAACAAAATGTACATTAAATTCTTACAGAGATTCAACAGTTAGCTAAGAAAACAAATATAAAATTAGCCCAGCAAAAATTCTCCGAAACCCTCATTTCCTCGTATTTTGTCACCTTATACCCTCTCCACTTGGCGGCGAAACGCTTGTTGGAAAGTAAAATGAGATATTTAAGTTTATCCTCACTTATCACTGTAATGACGACAGTAATGTTAAAAATTAAGCTAAAAATTATTTTGTTGCTTATTTGTTCATGGCCTCTTAACAATAATGAGTTTTTAATTTTATTTAAAAAATAACTCTGAAAGAAAAGGTACTTTTTGCAGCTACAATCTTTTTATTCGAGGTTTAGGCGTAAAGAACTGCCCAGCCCAGGGCAGGTTGAACATGATTGGTAGTAGCATTTTTTTCAACTCCAACAAGACCAGCCGCAAGCTCCATGTCATATGTGGCGTTGTGGTAATTCCATTTGAAAGGAGTGCGCGTGATTCCAACCGGATAATAGTCCAGTGAGAACTTGGGACAATCTTCAAGGCTGCCATGGGCACACGCGTTGATCTTAAATCCGTCTGAAAATTGCAAGTAGGGAAAGAATGCATTGATCCAGCCACTTACATCAGGGAATCCTGAAATGCCTCGAAGCTTGTAAATACTCTTCCAGAATTCAACATCAGGTTTGCCCTGGGAAGCAGAGATGAATTGATCCAAAACAGGAACTAAAGTTGCTTCCCACTTGTCAAGGCCTTCGAGACGCTGTAGAAGATTTTGAGTACGGTTTTTAAGGTCGATCCAGTCTTCAGGAGTTCCTTGGAGAGTTACTTCAGGAATGCCACATAAGGTTGACAGGATATACTCAAAATAAGCCTTGAAGGAATCCATAATAGTTATGGAAGTGACAACAACACTCAAGTCGGTGGAAGTGGTGAAAGGCTTTTCCAACTGCGAGAAAATATCCTCAGGAAGGAAGCCACCAAGCATCATCTTGAAGGTGTTGAAAACAAGGGGCCAGTTGTTTTCAGCACTTCCCAAAGTCATATTGTCGTAGCGGATGTCAAGCTGCACCTTCCCGTCATGCTTGATTCCCAAAGCGGCACGATGCTTCTCGGGATCCTGGTTGATGTGGATGGCCACTCCTTGGAGAATAGTTATAAACATTTTCTTGGGAGATAGGGTAAGGCCATGGTGCTGGGAGTAGGCTAAATGGACAGCTTCCAAAAGGCCATTCATAATGAGTTCTTCTGGGAGGCGGTCTGAGTTTATCAAGCCGTTTGAAGACACGGCTTCGACTTGAACTGCCTCGAAGGCTTGATAACGACCGAGCTTCTCACGGAGTGTCATCTCCTGGTAGATGCTTGTCTCAGCTGTAGTGACATTGTCGACTCTGAAGGTCGAAGAAAGGGAAAATCCTGCTAAGAAAGATAATATGAGTTTGTTCATGTTGGCTATCAACAACATTAAATCTATTTTATAGCTCTTACACACCCATCGTTACAAAGTAAAGTGAGTTCCCGTTAAGATTCTACCAGCCAATAAAATTACATTCCTTCATTACCATATCCAAGCAAGATCTGCAGTTTCAAGTCTATTGGCATCAAATACCCACCATTCATTTTTATCGATATAGAAGTAAAGTGATACATCGCTTTTTCCTCAACCCAGAAGAAATTAAAAACTTTATTTGTGCTTGTTTTATATTAGTTACTTTTGAGATATAGGATTCACATGTAAATCAAGAACTTTACTAGCATTGTCTCTATTATTACAGTATAAATTTCTAAAGCCAGCAGCTAAAACAGAACGCTACTGATTATCAAGCTAAATACAAAGCTTATTTACATTAGCTTGGGTCTAAACTCAAATTGCTTTTAAGCTGAGTGTGTCTCTTTTCGTATCTATTTTTTCTATTATAAAAATAAAATACAGGTTGCTGTTTGTCTAGATACTATTTGAGCTCTTTTTAAGCAATGCGATTTAAATTTAATCATCTATTGTAGCCTATACATCGAGAACTGTGCCACCATCCGTCTAGCGTTACACGAAGTGGGGCCACCCTGAATAACATACTTGTGGATTAAACAAAAGCTCAAATAACTGAGCCACTATGAAGAGGTTGTCCTGAATCTGACTAGAACTTGTATCTTATTCTCGATAGGGAAACTTATATATTTAGAAGAGGACTTGCAATTATCAGAAAATAAAGCACAGGAAAATCAGCTTTTTAGTAAACTTAAATGATTAAATTGTTTTATCGTCTGGCTTGAAATATTACTAGGTATATTTCATTGTTTTTAAGAAACATTAAGTTAACATCAATTGAAAGCCCTCTTTCAGTTTTTTATTCTTTCTTGGGTATCGGTTCTTATGGTACAAAAAAATAACTTTATTTAAAGTCAGAAACGACGGGGTTCTTATGGCACACTTAAAGTTTCGGCAGACCACTCCGGCCGGGTTCCTGATTAGCTTCCTGAATAAAAATTGATTTGAAGATGCTTAAATAACAGCATTTTCTGCTGCACCGGGGAAAATCTTATTGGCACCAGAGATGGTCTGGCTTAGCCCGAGGCACAATCGGAAAAATAAAAATGGTAGATTTATTATACTTTTTAAATGGAACTAAATTTTATTTGAGTTCAAAGACGGCGTTAAAAAGTAACGCGGCCATTAGGGAGTTGGGAAAGATTCATTGAGGGGGGGGCAGGGCTGGGTAGATTTATTATACAATCTCCTGGATTTCCAACGGTTATATTTTTCTAAATGGAAGGCTCTTATTGCTTCCATACTGAAAGCGTTGCAGTGCGTCGATCATACCAGTGGATTAAAATATCTGGAACCTGTGTCACAGGTTTCATTTCAGATATAATTATAATTGCACTCGGAAATCACTTCTGCTTAGAGGCATCCAGCTATTTGAAATCTAATGGTATCCAAAGATGGATTTATAATTTTGAAGGAAGTAGGCAAAGAAATAAACTACTTTATTTTAACTGGTTTCATTTAATTGACATGCAATTTCTAAAAAGATTACTGGAGGCTTGGTGGATGTAGTTACTAATGGATATAGTGACCATCCCAGCTTAGATGGGATACGCTAGCTAGAAAGACATCATCTAGAAAATGTATTCGAAAAAGCCATCTAGAGACACCATATCTAAAAAAATCGTCTCGGACTTTTTGGCTTTAATGAGCCTACTAATTTTAAAAGAAATCAAAGTCCAAAAAACCTTTTACAGAAATAAAAAATCATTTCAAGACTCATAAATACTCAAGGATTCCAAATCTGCACTAAAAGGGGCCAGTTAGTGAAAACTATAGTGTGAAAAGCTAAAAATTCACCACACCAAAAATTGTAACTTTTTTATTTTATACCTTTGGGCTTTTCAAGTATCAATATTTTCATGCCAAAACTAAATTAAAAATTAAATTTTTGCTAAAAAAGTCTTTTTTATTAAAGAAAAGCAATCAAGATATGGTTTTACTTGCCTTTGCAACACCCTTATGATAATAAGGCAGTCCTCTTTGGATTAGCAGGCCAAGAACTCTTTGATGCCACTTAAAAACTTTACTTGCTATTCAAAATGCTTAGGAAAACCAGTATTATCCCTGGTATCCTAAAGGAAAAGCTGATCCCCTTTTTTTGTGCTTGGGTTTCATCTTGCTGATGATGACTTAAAATCAGGCTTCTTCACCTCAAACAAACAGGAAATTTTTATACCACTCTTCAAGTGAAGGGGTAAATTTAGTAGTTCCTCCTTTATCCTGCTTAAAGAGGTTCCTGTTTATGTAGTCTCCTCCCTTGAAGATAAAGTACTGCCCCTGTAAAATCTAACCCACCAATTTTAAAATCGCTGGATTAAAGGGTGGATCTTCTTGATTATCCACAATAATATTTCCTTTGAGAAGGAAATCATAAAAATCTTTTACATCCTCTTTTCCAACCATTGCTTAGGCAAAGAAGCAGTCAAATGCAATTTTGATCTCCTTGGTACCATCTTTAAATACCAGCTCATTTATCTTAGGTTTTTAGGCTCTTGAAATATCCTGCTATTATTAGAAGGATCACCCTTGAGGAATTCTTTTGAATATTTTGATAAAAGTGTTATCCTTTGCAGCTCAAAGTCAACTATCAGAGTTAAATGTTAGGGGTATAATTCTTAAGCCTTCTTGGATGATCTAGATTGCTTCTGGATGACTTTATTCCTCTTGTGGCCCATCTTTTCTTTTGGCTCCTCATAAAGTGTGTCCAAGGTGGAATCAAGTTTTTCCTTGAATATATTCAACGCATGGATACAAGTCTTCTCATTTTTTAAGATTAATAAGAAGGCAAAGGGAACAGTGTAGGTATTTACCTGATCATGAATGGTCCAAATCTGAGGAAATAGCTTTGAGAAGGGTGAAAATGTCCCATCTTTAAATCAGGTGTCCCATTTGAGAAGGGGGGTGAGATTTTCTTGGGTTGCAAAAATTAAGATTAGGCTTGGTTTTCCTTGGCCATCATTATCCATTAGGAAGGGCTTCCTAAGCATGAGGATATTTTTCATTAGTAAGTATCAGCCCAGTCAACATTCTTGGCACTGAAACCAATGTTTACATCTGTTGAGCATTTATCAGTAACATGGTGTGTTTTCTGAAGACTATGTATATCAAATATTGGTAGTATTCAGCATCTCTATTGTACTTCTGCAACTATGCCTTTTATGTGGTGTAGTAAAACCTGTTATGAATACAAAGAAAAGATACAATTAGATAAAGACTATTTTTATTGAAATATGTTTTGAATCACAATATTCATGTTCTTTCAATTCTGCCTTTAGCAGAGTTGCATTTCAAGTGCAAAATCCTTCAATTCACTTTTGCACCTTGAAATGGGGCTCAATCTGAATTGGGTGAAGCACTCATTTACCTTCTGACTGATTACATGAGAATCCTTGACCCACTTTTGAGAGTGGTCAGTGATATACCTGCCTGCTTACTGTTTTGTGGTAAACAACTGCCATATAAGAATCAATTATATTTACCCAATAAAATAAATTATATCCATATTTTCTATTTTTGATTATTTTTGTACTTTGGCGCCATCTCCCTAGTTTTAGATAGAGAAGATTTGTGAAAATATCATTCCCAGGGCATTAAGTTAAATCCCTTATTCATCCCTGAAGACTAGTGTCATGGATCCATCCTGTAGGGGGTTCCTAAGAACTTTCAGGCGGACAGCCTGCAGGCCCTGAAGGGTGGGCCCACCACAGGATGAGCGCTAACTTTACAATATATTATAAGGACTTCCTGAGAATGGCCTGAGGGCCACTAGAAGGCATCATAGAATCAATGAGGCCAGTAAGAGTGATATACATAGCCCCAAATATTTGGGTCAAGTTGGATTCACTTGCAGCAACAGATTCTTTCAGGTGGTTGTACTGCAGGGTTAGGGGGAGTCATTGGTACCAGGTAGGCAGGCAGGTAGTTGTATTTTGTCTTGGAAAAGCAGGGGGCATAGTGATCCAGGTTCCTTCACAATCAATAACCTCAGTTTCTCTAGTCCGGGCTTTAGGGTTGTGAAGCATGATTTCCTCTAAGGTGAATTCTGAATACACTAGGCTGGGTGGGTATCCAGTAAAATGTACTGGGCCAAAGCATGCTCCTGGTGGATGGTATAGCTTGAGTGATCTGTCCACAGTTTCTTGGGGTTGGCTGGCATAGTGGACAGTGCAACAGAAATTAGACTGCAAATGAAAGAGTGATAAAATTAAATACAGGATCACCTGGTTGAACCAAAGGTTCATATCACTTTAATATAAAAATGGCAATAGGCAACTTCCTGGCAGCCCAGGGTATAAGTATGCCCATCTGCCATAGGAAAATGTTTGCAAACCCCTTTGGGCCAGGTGGTACCATCTACCAGGGTTTGGAAACCCTTAATGGCGTCCTGCATGATTGATTCCTCATTGGCTGGACTGGGACAGGGAAACTCAATTTCCCTCTTTGAGCCATATAATTTATCATCCTCTGGCAGCCCACGTTCTTGGGGAAGTTTCTTCAATCCCCCATTAGAGGTGGCCCCAGTTATCTTGGGATCATTGTTTGGGTCAGCACTCCCATTGATGGGGCTAACAGAATCCTTCTGGGGACAGAGCTTTGATGTAGAATGTTCCATACTGGTGAGTCTTGGGAATTTCTCCAAAGTCAAATTCATTTCTTATTTGAGCCCAAAAAACGCGGGCAGTAGGGTGGCTGGGCCTGCAGGCCGCCAGCCTGCAGGGTCTCAGGGTTTGAATCCTGTAGTTGGGATTTCTCTACGTGTATTGCTAGCAGGAGTTTGTCATTTGTGACAACTAACCTCTTCCTTAATACAAATATAATCCTACCATTGGGAATTCCTTTTGTGTCCCTTGGTTGCGCCCAAGAACACAGCAGTATAGCTGAGCAAGTTATGTAGAAGGATTAATTTTAGAATCAAACAACTGGGAATTAGGGATAAATATGCCCTGGGATCCAATAAATAGAGGAAGAGCACTCTCATACAATGGGCCACTATCTTGATGTAGCAACCACTTTTTTATACTTTACCTTATTTGGAACTAAGAACATGCATAATTTTTAGCAGAAAGACATAGCAAAGCAATACATGGGTCTTATCTGCTATTGGCAGGGCCATCCCTGGCTGGCTTGGGGCATCATTGCATTGTTGGCTGGATGTAGATATATAGCTTCCAAAGCTATTAAGCTAATCAAAATCAAATCATCTGTAAAAAAATCAATACATATGCAAAAAATAGAAGTGAATCTAAATCTGTTTTTAATCAATATAAATACATTATCTTTTAATTTTTTTGCATCTGGGATGATTCTGCTCAGCACCAAAGCTTTGAAAATTACTGTATATCAACAGCTCTTAAAATTACTGTACCTAGATTAATACTCCTGGCTATTATATTATTCTGTAGAATACTTTTGGTTGCGGAGGTAATAATTTAAGAAGCTTTTGATAATTGACTATCAGTCATAATCAGCCAAGTTAATAGTAAATCAGTGATTCCTAAAGGCAGGATTGAGAATAAACAGCAAGTATTTAATGATTAAGCTGATATCATTGTTGTGCAGATTTTCTTATAGCAAATCCCTATACCAGTCATTTCCCTCACAAATACCTGCTGCTCCTCTGATCAGGCAACTTAACAATCCCTGTTTAAATGAAGATACTCATGTTATATCTTACATCAACCAGTATCTGAAGAGTTTTACTGCTGGTAAGTTCCCCAATCAATAGTGATCTAATACACAATTTACAATCAATCCAAAAGTATCTGTCAGGAGTAAAGAATTTCCCCCCCTTGAAACCCAGGCCAAAGAGCGGATTCAAACCCTGACCCTACCCACCCGCAGGCCACCAGTCTTAAAGACCAAAGGACCAACTGCCTGTCTTTTATTGGAACCAAGCCCCCTTGAGCTGAGGCAGCACATACCTTCCAGGATTAGAATACCAGCCAAAACTTGAAAACTACAGCACCTGATGAAAGACCAGAGAAATTGCCTGATGGAGGAAAAGTAATTCCTACCATTAGCTTCATGAGTTTGAAGTCTACCTTGATGGCCAATCAAGATTAACTACCTGAAGAAATTTCAGGACTGAAGGCTGCCCCCATGACTATGGCTCAAGAACAGAAGGGCCAAGTGACCTTTTCTGAGGATCCAACCAATGAGCAGCCTCCCTGAAATGGTACCATTTTACTGCTCCAAAACCCAGGCGTCCTAGCCACCCAAACTCATAATTCCTGATCTTATAATGAACCCCACATGGTAAATGTAAAGTTTGGTGGTGGGGTACTATATATACACATAGATCCTGTGGTAAAAATTTACTGCTTTTTTTAATAAAAATATTATGAGGCATTATTTTTCCCAATTACTGCCCTATTTTATCTTTAACATTTACTAACTCAGTTCAAGATACTCCTTACCTTCTTGCCCCTCTGCCCACAAATTATTGTCCAACAGGTGCCCCATTTGGTCCCATTCACTTTACAGAGTACCCTTTAAAGCCTGAATACAAATAATATACTCTTGAAAAGATACTAGAGAAAAATCAATTGGCCCACATAAATTGTTGACTAGATATGATAGACAAGGTCCTTGGTAAAAAACTGAGCCCAGACTATTCAGAGATAAGTACAACATCCTATCTGCATACCAGTTAAACATGAAACCTCCAATCACTCCCAGACCAATGACCTTGTCTGCTCCTGAGATCCCCCTGGACAACACAAATAAGTTGCTTGGGATATTGTACATCACCCTCACTGGGGTGATTGACACTATAATCCTGACCGCTAGCCTGTGATCCTGGGTAGGGAGGTTGATGTCCTACTTTATTAATGCTGTAACTGTACTGTTTTAGCAGAGTTACAAGGGGGAAATATTTAGAAACTAGATAATAATCTTTATTGAGAGATAGTGATTATATAGTCATTATGAATCAAGGATAACAGGAACATGATTGTGTTGATCACATGGTTAGATGGTGAAATGGGTGGCCTGATCCTGGTAATACATTAAGTGCCAAAACGAGGTATCCACTGTAAAGAATCATCATTTGTTCATATTAATGGATTTGGTAATTCATATTGACTTCCTAGTTTGGCTACAAGTCACTGGAAGTTCAAGTTGTGTGTCACAACCCTGCTTAGTTAGAACCTTGCTGGCAGGTCAAGTCTGCTGTTTTGACACACACACCAGCTAAAGGTCAGCCTCTTCAGGAGGCAGGTTTTCAGAGAGGTTTTTAGGAGCCCAGGTGCTAAGCAAGACTAGCTGTTGTTATGTTGCTGGTAAGATGGTTTATTGTTGTTTCTGCTGTGACTTGCAGGGTCTCAACTGGTCAAGATGTAGAGCCTTATCTTGCCTGTATTTTCCAAGTCCTTGAACTAGGTAAGTGTTGTTTTTATTTACCTTTAAGATGATCTTCTAGGCCTACTTTCTTGGGTTGAAATTTACTTTTGTCAATGCTCATGACCCAAACTTTTTCACCAACCTCATGTCTGTTTTGGATGGGGACAAATATTTTTTGCAATTGCTTTTCTTTTTTCCAGCTGGTTGCTGTTGGCTTGCATCATGTGAGGTGATGTACAAGGGGGATCTTGCTAGGTATTTCCAGCTTGGGTCCTGATAGAACTTGAATGATGTTGGGCTGTGTACCATAAACAAGCTCAAAAGAGCTTTTCCCAGTATATTTGTTCACACAAAACTGGCACACAAGTAGTGCAGTCAATAGCTGCTTATTACAGTTCTCATATCTCCTGGGGGTGAGCTTGGCAAGGGCCTGTACTAGACTGTCATTTAGCTACTCAACCCGTCCATTAGCCTGAGGATAGAAAGGTGTTGTCACTGTGTGCTGGACCCCATTCTTTGCAAGTTATATGATGGTATCTTCAGAAGTCAAACCTTTGCCTCCATTGATTATCAGGAGTTCTGACTTTCCAAACTTGCTGATGATTTCTTTTCCTATGAAGCACTGTACATTGTTACCAGTGTCTGCCCTTACCAATTGTGCCACTGGCCAGCAAGTGGCAAAATTGATGGCTGTGATGATTTATTTCTTATTTTTATGTTTTCTGGGCATGGGCCCCACAATTTCTAGGACCCATACCTTGAAGGGCGACTGGGGGCGGATGGATAACACAGATTTTGGCAGTGTCTCACTTCTTGCAAACTTCTTTCATATTTAATACTGGTTGATGACTTCCTGAACGTCCCAGTAAAGGGTGGGCCACCATGCTTTATTTTTAAGAAATTTATAAAGGTTGCACCTCTTTGTATGGCCCAGGTCTCTGTGGTAACTTAGGATAGTGTCGACCCTCTGATGTGTGGGGACATATGAGATAGTACTTCCATCTGTCATTTTGCAGTGAAGTGTTCCATATACATCTTCAAATAGGTGTTTGCTCTTAATAACTGTTTCTTTTTTAATGTCTGTGGTTCCTGGAGGGAAACCTTTGTCTTTGGTGCGGAGAACTAGGAGGGGCCAATCTGGGTCTAACCCATTTCCCCCTCTTGTAGCCCTGACGTATAGCCAAGAGAGTGTGTCTGCCATAGCGAGTTCAGGTCCTGGATTATACTGTATGATCATGTTGAATTGCTTGAGGAGTTTCCCCGCCGGCGGACGATGTGTTTGGGAGGGTTGGTAACTCTTCTTTTTTCCAAAAATTCCATTTAACACTTAACAATTTTCTTATTCTTTTTGTAATGGTAAAAATTTGCTTCTTTAATTGCACAACTCATAGGCCACAGGAAGAAAGTTGTCATTGTTGTTCTTGATGTGTAGCACGCCTCCAATGGAGGCATAAGAGGCATATGTTTCCATTTGATATTCTCTGTCTTGCTTGGGTACTATAGGATTAGAGCAGTTGTTAATTTTTCTTTCAAACGTTGGAAGCAGATGTCTCTTTGTGGGGTCCATACAAACTTGTATTTAACACCTGTTATGGCTGATAAGGGCGCTGTTAGGACACTGCAGTTGGGAATAAAGCGTCAGACATAGGCAACCACCCCTAAGAATATACAAAATTTGGACTTTGTCCTTAGGTGGTGGCAATTTAAATATGGCCTGTATTTTCTGATCATCAGGCTTGATGCTGTCCTTGGAGACTACATGCCCCAAGAAGGGCAACAGTTTGTGGAAGAATTGACACTTAGAGGGCTTGGCTAAAAGTTTGTGATTTGCTAGGATGACAAAGACAGCTTCCAGATCCTTGCAGTGTTGTTCTACTGAGGGACTGTATACAATGATATTGTCTAAGTATACTCAGGTGTGCTTACCAATTTGAGGGGCAAAAACCTCATTCATGAAGGTGACAAAGGTTGCTGGTGCATTTGTCATCCCAAAGTTAAGCACAACACACTTGTATGACCCTATTTAGTAAAAAAAGGCTGTCTTGGGTATGTCTTCCTCCTTAATACGGATCTGATTGTATCCTGCTGATAAGTCAATCTTGTAAAAGACAGTTGCTCTTCCCAGGGCATCAAAGAGGCTGTCATTAAGAAGTGAAAGTGGGTAACAATTCTTGATGGTAACTTTGTTTAGGGCGTGGTAGTCAGTTATGACCAAGGTCGAAGGGTGCCATCCTTTTTTGCCACAAAGAATACAGCGGCACCAAAGGGGGACTGTGAGGGGCAGATAAGCCCTTTTTCTAGTGCCTCCTTGAGGTAAGCGCAGAGGGTGTTATTTTTATTTGGTGTGAGGCATTAAATAGGGCACGCCTTGGGTACTGCTCCTTTGAGTTGGATGGAGTACTATATGTGTTTCTTTGGTGGCAACCCTGGTAGAGCCTCTTCAAATATTTCTGGATGATGGGCTATAATTTCTCTATCCTGAGATGTGGTGGTATCCTGATGGTCTTTGAAGTGTATTATCTTGTACTGGCAGGAGTCCCAGTCAATTGCCTTGAGCTTCTCCTTTTTCCTGAGGGTTTCCGTGATACGTACAAAGATGTGGTCTTGCAGGAGTTGGTTCACAGATTAGGGTAGATCTAATGATTGACCCCTTTACACTTGATGGTCAATACAGAGGTGAACCAGTCAATCTGGAGGTATTCTTTTGTAGCCAGTCAAATTGAGTACAATGTCAAATCTAGGGAAGTCAATGACGGGTCCCTGAATGGTAGAGTGCAGGTTTTCTAGCGTAATGGAGAAAGGGGTGTCTCTTGTGTTACAGCAATATAATGCTCATCAGCTATAACCATGTTTTTAATCCGCAAAGGATTAGTGGTCAGCTTGAACTTGTCTGCAAAATTGCTGTTGACAAGTATTTGGTCTGCACCTGAGTCCAGGAGTGCTGAACTTGTATACCTTTGGAAACAGAAAGGATAGGACATCAGTTTATTGGGATGTCTGGCAATAGTGTAGAGGACTGGGTCCCCTGAGGGCACCTGGATCATTGGGCATTGGTCCACGTCCTCAGGTCAATATTTGGCACTGGGAAAGTTGAGGAAAGGTTTGGGGAGAGCTTGGCTTGCTTAATGCTCTCCTCAGGCTTTTCCCTCTTCCTGATTGCCTTGGGTAGTGACAGTGACACAGAAATTTGTGAGGTTTGACTGTCCACTGTTCCCACTTACCATGCCCATTCGAACCTGCAGATTTATGTTTTGAGTTGTTCCTGTTATTATTGTTGCCAGGAGGAGGGAGGTTGGAACTTCCAGCTGGATGAGAATCCTTGAGTCTCTCTCTCTTCCCATTTTGTGCCTTATGGAGAATGTTGGAGTTTTGTTCTGCTTTCTCTGCCTTGAAATACAGGATTTGTAGCTTGGTCCCTTGGTCCAGGTTGACATGTCTACTTATGTGCAACTTTAGGGCGTCATAGTACATGAGGTGTGTAGCTGGAGTGTCAAATGCCATATCTGAGGGGGCGCACAGGCAGAGTTCCTTGTAGGCATGTGTGAGCTCTTTTACTGTGCCTGTTTGTATCAGGTTCCTTACCTGGTGTATGATCATGAGGGCAGTATCCTTCAGCAAAAACCTTGCCAAGAAGTCCTGCTTAAAGGCGTCCCAATCTTTTTAAAGTGTGCTCCTTGTGTCACTTATTGCACCAGGTGCCTGTGTTGTATGTGAGTCAGATAGATATCTCTGCAATCCAGAAACATTGTGGGAATTTCATCTGTGCCAGCTTGCTTTGGGCGGATTAGATCCAAGTTGTGGTGTTGTTGTTGGCTCCAGCAAATGGTTCCACTGCAGCACTCTGTAGTTTTTGGGCTACGTAGGCTGATATCATACCCTCATCTGAATGGGTCATAGAAGTAGTGATGGGGGTCTGGAAGAACCCTTATGCAGATAGGGCATTAAAGGCAGGGAGTGGAATGCCCATATTCTGGTACAGGGCGAAGCCTTCTGGGTATTTTGGTACCAATTGTGTACGGTGTCCATTCACTGAAGGAGGCCAGGCATAATTCTTTCAAGGACCTTGTTTGCTGCAGCAATTATAGGCAACAGGCGGAATTTTTCAAGAATAAAGAAGGATGGAAAACCTACTTCTGCTACCAATGTTATAACTGTGTTGTTTTAGAAGAGTTACAAGGGGGAAAATATTTAGAGGCTAGATAATAATTTTTATTGAGAGATAGTGATTATATAGTCATTGTGAATCAAGGATAACAGGAATATGATTGTGTTGATCACAAGGTTGGATGGTGAAATGGGTGGCCTGATCCTGGTATTGAGTCAAGTGCCAAAACAAGGTATCCACCGTAAAAGATCATCATTAATTCATGTTGATGGATTTGGTAATTCAAGTTGACTTCCTAGGTTGGCTACAGGTCACTGAAAGTTTGAGTTGCAGGTCATACACCTGCTTAGTCAGAACCTTGCTGGCGGGTCAAGTCTGCTGTTTTGACATTAACTTAGCGCCAATCTTGTTATGGGCTCTGCCTGCAAAACCTGCAGCCTGTGTGTTCCCAGAAAACAATGGGCCAGTCACCCAAGGTTGGTTTTCTGACAGGATCCTGCCAGTAAATCTGACCCATTTGACATTGATAAATCATAAACATTTACTGTTGTTAAATCCCAGGTTTTTTATCCATCAGGGAGGTCAAGTGGCCTGGCCAACTCCCAATCAATGATGCACACAGTCAGCAGCCCCCCCCCCCCCCCCCCCCCCCCCCCCCCCCCCCCCCCCCCCCCCCCATCTAAAGAAAAAGTTCACCATGGGGTTAAAGAAGAAAACCCTTTTCAGTTGTTATAACATTTGAGGACCAATTATGTGACCCTCAATCACAGCTAATCAGCATACACCAAGAGACTAACTATACAGGAGGAGGCATGGTCCTTCTTTATCACAAACACTCCACACTCTTTTATAAAAAATCATATTTTTCCATCCTGGTTGATTAGAATCACAGCAAGAGCTAGAAGCCCATAATCAGACAGGGAAAACACATACACATCCAGAGTTATATTTGTGGTACTACTCTAGGGCTTCAAAAGCAAGTTTTATCATACCTTTTTCAAAGAACGTTGGGTCAACTGGGCTAGATCTCTGTCAATAAAGCCACAGTTAAACTGTACATTCCTATTAAACTTTTAACATAGTCCTTTAGAATGAGAAAGGTAGGAATTAAAGCTATCAGCACTCAACTACCAACTTACACATTAAGCCTTAGCTGTAGAAGAAGGCATAATAACCAAAAGCTTTACACAATTTAATTTATTTGATAACAGTAATGGTACTTTCAAGAGTAAATCTGAAGCTTTGGAATATTGATACACTCTCACTGTACACCAAGGTTCTTGAAAATATTTAAAGTCCCAGTGAATAATAGCTGGAAGCATTTATTATTTGTGATTGTTTCTTTTTATTGCTATTCAAGGCTGATAAATAGTTGTTAATCTTTATCTATTAGGGAATATTCTTTAAATAATGATTGATATCTTATCTTAATAGAAGGAAGCATCATTAAAATGATAAAGGAGTATAAAGTAAAAGGCTTTAATTTCAAGTACATATGCTTTTCAGGCTTCGGCATGAAGTACCGCCCAGCCTAATGCAGGTTGGACATGATTGGTGGTGTCATTCTTCTCAACACCAACTAACCCAGCAAGGATCTCCATGTCAAATGTGGAGTTATAGTAATTCCATTTGAAAGGCGTACGAGTAAACCCTACAGGGTAGAAGCTTAGAGAGTATTTAGGGCAGTCGACAAGACTACCATGGGCACAGGTGTTGATGTGAAATTTGTTGGGAAACTGCAAGTAGGGAAAGAAGGCATTGATCCAGCCACTCACATCAGGGAATCCCGAAATGCCTCGAAGCTTGTAAATACTCTTCCAGAATTCAACATCAGGTTTGCCCTGGGAAGCAGAGATGAATTGATCCAAAACAGGAACTAAAGTTGCTTCCCACTTGTCAAGGCCTTCGAGACGCTGTAGAAGATTTTGAGCCCGGTTTTTAAGGTCGATCCAGTCTTCAGGGGTTCCTTGGAGAGTTACTTCAGGAATGCCACATAAGGTTGACAGGATGTACTCAAAATAAGCCTTGAAGGAATCCATAATAGTTATGGAAGTGACAACAACACTCAAGTCGGTGGAAGTGGTGAAAGGTTTTTCCAACTGCGAGAAAATGTCCTCGGGAAGGAAGCCACCAAGCATCCTCTTGAAGGTGTTGAAAACAAGGGGCCAGTTGTTTTCAGTACTTCCCAAAGTCATATTGTCATAGCGGATGCCAAGCTGCACCTTCCCGTCGTGCTTGATTCCCAAAGCAGCACGATGCTTCTCGGGATTCTGGTTAATGTGGATGGCCACTCCTTGGAGAATAGTTATAAACATCTTCTCAGGCGATAAGGTAAGTCCATGGTGTTGGGAGTAGGCTAGGTGGACAGCTTCCAAAAGGCCGTTCATGGCAAGCTCTCGTGGAAGGCGCTTTGAGTTGATCAAACTGTTTGAAGACACGGCTTCGACTTTAGCCGTCTCCAAGGCTTGGTAAAGTCTGAGCTTATCGTGGAGTGACATCTCTTTGTAGATACTTGTCTCTGCTGTAGTGACATTGTCGACTCTGAAGGTCGAAGAAAGGGCAAACCCAGCCAAGAACGATAAGATGAGTTTGTTCATTGTTGACAATCAACAACATTAAATCTATTTTATAGCTCTTACACGCCTATCGTTAAAAGATAAGAATTGTTCCATTTAAGATTCTACCAGCCAATAAAAACACATTCCTTTTAGAAAGAATAATTCAGTTTCTCTATTTATAACAAAGCGAGTATATGAATACTTTTTTCTCTATCAAGAAAAAAGTCTACGTGGAGAATACATATCTCCACCTGTAATGAGAGCTGTATTTATGAGTTACACCGATTTTTGTTTAGTAAACAAGCTACTATGACGAGATCCAGTAAGGGTGTAAAATAATTACTTAAAGATTTATTGCCCATATGCTATTAATGTATATTTTTAAAATGAGTATTACTAATCCTAAACTATCAACATGAATATATATTTATAAGTTTATGTATGTTAACTGAGACTAACCTTGAGTTGTAGGCTGACGCCATTGTATTCCATCTTTAATTTTAATTATATTTTTATATCATAAATAATCACCAGACATATTCTTGTCCCTTTAGTGTGATTATTAAATTTTTACATCATTTCTAGCTTAAATTAAGCGATTTGAAATCAAACTTTTAAAGCCCATTTTCCATCCTTACTTGGGCCACCAGAAGAAATGGATCATTCTCTGCTTAGAACACGTCACCAAGTGGCGACCTACCGATTTCTATAAGAATAGTAGTTTCAGAATGAATAAATAAATAAATTACAAAAAATATTTAATATTTTAAAATGCAATTTCAGGTCTCAACCTTAAGGATAATTACCAGCTTCTTATTTTTCGACTATTTAAAAAAATAGTTTTAGTAAGGTAGATTAAGTTTATCGCTTCAATTTAAATGTTTTTACGTGCAAGAAATATTTCGTTTATAAAACTTTATATAAAAAATACATGAGGTGCTTGTGAAATAAGTAAATATAGAGTGCGCCAATCCTACTTGTTAAAACATCCAGTATTGGTGGCAAGGGGTAAACTTCCACAGTGCAATAATTAGCGTTCGTCACCTGTTAAACCTAACCTATCGACGTAACTGATTTTTAATTAGATTATACAACAGATTCCGAGGCATCTCGCAAACCAATACTAAACAAAGTTTTGTTTATTCTTGGAGACCAAACATTTCCATTGATTCACTTGGAAGAATAAATGTTTCAGCCACAATTGTAACGCGACACTCTTAAGTTAGACCTTCCCCCAGTCCAAACTTGCCAGGAGAAAATATTACTTCATATCTTTGATAATTACCATCCCTTGTAAGATTTGGTACAACCTCCTTTCAGACAGCGTTTTTTTCCGACAGCATCATTTCTGATATCTATAATAAAGTACATGCTTATACACCCTGACTTCTTCATTGTTAAAAGAGCATATTTATAAGCCCTGATTGACAACAATTCGATAACCTATACTGGTTATTAAAATTAAATCTTGGTTATATTTATAAAATAAAAAATAAAGAATCAAATAAAGTTAAATTGTTTAGTAATAAAAAGATAGACTTTTAAAAAAACTTTATATTCGTTAAAATGCAATAAATATTTTTGGATAGGAGAGGTGATTTCAGCACTTAATTCTTTATCCTTTAATAGTGGGCACTAAAGCTAGATGGTGTTTTAGATAAATTATAAGCATTCAATACAAAGTTTAAAAGCTGCTTACGTTTTTAGGAAAACATACTAAAAATAAGCAATCCAATAACAAAATAAAGCACCGATAAAGGAAATAGCTTAAATTAAGTTTAAAAGGATTTTTCTGACTATAAAAACATGGTAACTCTATTTGGTATTTTTTGACTTTATTGTATATTTTTAGAATATTTACAGACAACTTTAAATATATTTAAACCATTTTTATGTTTTTGAAAATAAGGCTCTGCAGATAAAGGATGCTGTAATTTTGTTGCTAGATTTTTTGCCTGCACTAGAAATAAAAATATAAGGATCTTTAATTATTAAGGGTGTATTTTTAACCCTTCATGTCAAGATTTTTGATCTTGAAGGAGTCATTTTCACCGGGCTTTATGTGCTTTAAAATATCATTGGGCTGAAGATAAGAGTGAATATGTATGTTAACAGATGTGTGTTCAATTGATGTTGCAAGGTGATAGTGATCTGGTGGACTGGATAGCATCCTTGTGTTGCAACCAAGATTATCTACTTGTCCACCAATGTATCTCACAATGCACAGGAGGCGCTCAAAGAGTGGCCCCATGACATGTCAAACAGTATGGACCAATTTGTAGGCAATGTCTAATTACAGGCATTATCTCCTAATTATGAGTGATACCAATTTGACATGCTGATCCCTTCCCCAAGTTATTCCCAGCTAAAACATTACATGGAACACACCACTATGCCACCCCTGGCAACTTGTGGCTCCATTAATATATTATATCAACCATATTATTCCTAAAAAACTATTGTATTATTATCCTTTCTTTTTGGACTGTTGTCTTCCCCAATCTAAATAATGAACTTTTATTAGTTCAGTTGTAACAGTGGTAGCAGTGGTAGCAGTGGTAGTTTTGATTGACAGCCTACCTATAAGAAATTTTCCCCTAAGAAAGGACAAAGTGCTGGCCGTTTGGCTACTCCCCATCAAGAAACCTTCCTGCCAATCCCTGAGGGGGACATCCCCAACAGGTACTTCATCTATCAAGATCAACTGGTACTTACAAGCATGTATAATTTACTCCGCTCTGGGCAGCACAATGCAAGTATCATCCTGCCCCAGTTGGACCTTTCTCAACACATGCTCAACCTCCAGCATAAATCCTTTGTGGGAGGTGTTAAAGGAGATGACATTGTCAGTTGGCTCCACTCTACCAAAACCTGCCTCCATATCTGTCAAGTACCTATGCCCATGTGGGTTGCCACTGCTTCAAGCTGCCTTACAGGGCCTGCTGCAATCTGATTCACTAACTGGGCCAGCCAAGAAATAGAGATTACCTGGGCGCTGTTCAGGGATGCTGTAAAGTCCTACTAAAGTGAAACATTTTTACCCATTATGGTGAGAACTCCCCTCCTGACCATTAAACAAACTGGGTCTGTTCCTTAATATCTTGGTGCTGTCCCAGAAGCTGTGACTGATGGGAACACCATGCTCATTACCTTGATAATTAATGGGCTTAAAACTCATATTTGCATATGGGGTCCTTTGAGATACTGCACCTCCATTGGCAATGATTGCTACAAGGCCATTTTAGAGGAAAATAACCAGGCCACAATGGGCTTCCAAAGATCTAATGCGCATATCCCCTTGAACCTTGCCCCACGCCTGGCAGCACCCACAATTAAGTAGGTTGCCACCAACCCTGCCAGTAGAATAACAGCAACAAGAGTCATTGTGATGGGGAACTTTAGCTAGCCCATATTGAGGGTTCATAGGGAAAGGCCTAGGGGTTGTAGATACAAGATGGCTCTGCAACCTCACTTGACCCACAATCTCAATCTCTTTTTGCTAAAAAATCCCTGTGACTACAATGTACATGAGATGGAAAGCCTTTACACATTCCAAGTACACAGTGATAACCTGTCCTCCAAGCCAGTCATTCACCAAATAAAATCACTCATTTGACCTATCTCTTTTGCTTCTGTGGAAACACCCACAAACTCCTAATATATACTAGGGCCAACCACATCATGGTCAATCAGGAATTTGCGGACTCCCAACAGTCATTCCAAGTCCCCAGCTGCTTCAAAGCAGTGTGTAGCAGATTCCCCCAGAGTAGCCACCACCCATGAGATGGTACCCTTCTCAGTAAGAATGGGTAACATCCAGGTCAGGATTTCTGGACCTATCATGGCCAGGCTCAGTCATGATGTAATAGCAGGTCTAGACCGGTTGCTTTACAATTGCCCTTACATCAACTGGGATACCTCAGTTATCACCCTCAACAGGAACAGGGTGGGATTTCAGATCCACCCTATCAAAATGAGTAAGCTCCTCCACAGCACTGTCTTTGTACAGATAACAGAGGAGGGCTCCTAAAATTCAAAGGGGGGAATTTGGATTTCAACCAATGTTAAATTGAGGTTATCAGGTCTGAAACTCCATTGCATTCCCCTCTAAACAATCCATTGCCACCAGCGTTGCAAGAGGTTACCCAAAAATTTTAAGGATTTTTTATCAAATCACTAGACCAATTACCTCCACAATAAGAGGTTCAGCACGCTGTTCATTTACAAGGGTCTTTACTGAAAGCCTGCCCACTCTACTGTCTAAGGCCCAAGGAGGACAAAACTCTCTGCCAACACCTTGTTGATGGGGCAGGAAGATATTCTGTCAATTTTTTTCATTGACTGATTTTCAGTCAAATTTGATCCATATGTAATTTCTTCATTTATAAAAAAATTTACCTTTACAATAAATCAAAAATTTATATATAATCTAATTACTGATAAAAGCTATGCTTTTCACAACTAATTATTTTTAATTTTATTTTTCTTTAAGAGTCTTAATTTTAACTTTAATTTTGTAAAGCTATTTAAATTAAATTTTACTGGCAGAAAATAAAATGCCAACATTAAAATTTTTAAATAATGACTTTTATAGGGAATATTTTCTTTATTTTGTAATTTTTATTTTTTATTGTTGCAAAGCAAAAAAATACATATAAAGAAAATTACAGTTGGATCTAATTTGACTGAAAATCAGTCAACAGAAAAAAATTGATGGAATATCTTCCTGCCCATTATTGACTCCTTGGACAAGGGCTTCATCTACCCCTCTCTTTCCCTGTATGGAGCAGCAGTCTTCTTTGTAGCCAAAAAGGATGTATTATTCTGCTTGATTACTAACTACTGCACCCAAAAAAGTCACTGTAAAGAATAAGTACCCCTACCTGTAAATCCTTGCTCAATATGGAACAAGATTATATACAAAGGTGTAAAGTACCACAGGGTTTAAGTTTAGGGGATACAAAAAGGTGGTTAAAGTTTGAAACAAAACCTTGAGTGAAATGGCTAAAAGTTTATAGTTTGTAGTATGAGGGGATAAAGTCTGTAATAATCCCAAAATTACTAAATAAGAAATGCTATTCACTAAATTTTATTGTAGTAACAAGGGGTATATCAATGTTGGGTAATTCACCATGTGAATATTAATTTAAAATTCTATAAAAACTCTCTCTGAAATTCAAGAGACATTCCAGCATAGCAGAAGTCTGCTGACTAACCATCTCCATGATATTCAGATAATTACTTAAAGCTAGCAAAGACTGGCTGTGTTAATTGGTAAAGAGAACTTGTATAATTTGTAAATCTTTAAGTCTATAAATTTAGTTGTAAGAAAAATTAAAGTGTAAGTTTGAAGTTGAATTTTAATTAAATTCTGGAAGATGAGAGAATTACAAAAATAATAGTAAATTTATAGTAATTCTGCCTTGTGATTAAAAAATGTAGAATAAAAGGAAAAATAACCTGAAGCAAGGGGAAACTTGAATTTTGGCTTAAGCCTACTCTTCTTGGCAAACTTTATCTATATATAGAAGTTTGTGAGCTGTTGCAAAACGGCAACAAATGAAAAATAAAGATAAAGGAAGTTTGGAAGCTTGAAATTGTAGCAGAAACTGCTGTAACAATATAGGAATAATAGGGTTAAGTTGGTGGTTTCAACACTGTTGTATGTTTGGACTGTTGGGTATAGCTAGCAAGAATTAGCCCTGGTAATTGTTCAATTACTATACCTGAATACAGGGTAGTAAAACCAAAGTGGAGTGAACAATATGTGGAGGTAAAAACTTATCTTTATTTCATATAAAAACCAAGTATATATAGAGAGGTGAGAAACTGGTAGAGGGGAAATTGTGGGGATGGAAGGCCAGGGAATTAGGCCAGGTTTGGCATCAATACCATAATCCAAATATCAATATCAATATAGACTATTGATTTTTCACCCAGAAGTAAAGATTGATTGGGCTATTATATTTTTGACGTCACCTCTATTTAGGTTCTGGACCCAAGCGCCAAGTATGAGCTTTGATTCTGGAATTAAAGGCTTTGTTTGTTGCTTCTTTGTGTAACCTCCAAATTGCCAAATTACTGAGAGTATTTGAGTGGAATCCAGAATGCTCTGGTATCCACTAGTTCTCAATTGATTGATTGAGCAATTGCCTATGTGTAATTTTGTTCTGGATCTGACTTCGAATTTAATGCCCATCAAATCCATTCCATTTTAGTGCATTGTAACATTTCCTGTCACTGGATTAGATGACAGGGTTTAAAAAGCGCCTACAGGACCCCAAGTAGCAGTATGGTTCATTCCTACACTTTAAGATCTCCTCGGCCCAAAAAGCAGACTGTTCAGGTGGTTATCCCTAAGAGGGAACGGGCTCCAGCCAAGGTAGCTTAAGCAAAAAGGACCCCAGTTGTGAGAGGACAAACTCCAGCCCAGCTATTGTCCATGGTGGACGTGGATGGCCAGTACTTGGACTTGTTGGCCAAGTTTCAGTGGGAATCAATTCCTGCTCTGCCTCTGGAGGGGACTGATTCTTTACTGGCAGCCTTGTTATTGGCTCTTCACTTAGCCACTAGTCCTTACCCAGATCAAGTTAGAGGAGGGTAACTTGGTTCAGTGGCAATTTCCTATGTGTTAGATGGAGGAGTACTTGGAGAGCCATCTTCAGAGTTTTACTTTCTGTGGTCAACAACTTGGTGCCACTCAGCAGGGTACTATGTTGGCCATCCTCAAGGCAGTGGTCAGGGCTTGGGCCATGCCTGGCCAGACTGTTTCTCAAGTGGAAGGTTGGGTAGCTACCAACAACTTTGATAAAAGGCTTTGATGTGTGTTCCAGGCTACTCTGAAGGGGGTGGATCCTGTCAGTGAAGACCATTTGGTTGCCATGGCCCTTACTGGAAACTTGGTGCTCTGTGGCGCCAACAAGCTTGACCTTACCAAGGAATACAACATGGCCGCCTTCCTTGACTGACTTCTTGGGGTGTACTACTGTCTTAGTGGGAAGACTCCAGATGAGTATGTGCTCTGGGAATCCCTTCTGTGGGATTGTCTCCTCCTTGGTGTGTCCTTTCCTGTGACTGTGGGGATCAATTGTGTGCGGCGCTTGGTGGGTCTTTCATGTCCCATCCTTGGGCATAGGCTTAGTGGGTCCTTTGGAAACCAGTTTTGTTACTTGGCCGTGGTTCAGGCCTTGATTCAATTGGTCTGGTATATACAAGGCCTGGTATATCAACAATAAAGGTCTTCCAATTTCCTTTTCTTATATATTTTTTGGTTTTGGCAAACTGGACAACAACCCATGGATTTTTTTTCATTAGGCTTTCTTTTTTTGGGGTTATTGTCCTCATTGGGGCTTACTCTTGACTACTAAGAGCAACATGTATATATTGTGCATGCACTCTAGTAATCAATTGCCCAGAAACTGGCTCCTTCAATGTATATGAGTCAGGGCCAGTCTTTTGGATGACTTGAACAGGACCTTACCAGAGAGAGGCAAGTTTAGACTCTCAACCGTAACATCTGTTGCCAAAGAAGTAGACCTCATCTCCAACCATATAGGACTGTAGGGGAGGGAGCTTGACCATGGCTTGGTCAAGGTCTTGGAGTTTGTGGTTAAGGTTGACCGTATAGGCTTCATATTGTAGCTGTATCCTTGTCTGTACCAGCTTATTGAGGTAGGCGTCCGGGGATACAGCCAGGCTAGGTTTCACTAATGAGTATAGCAGGGATTGAAGTCTTAATTGTTGCCTGTAGAGTAGCTGGAAGGGTGACTTTCCTGTGACCCAATGATAGCCAATATTGTACACAAAAGTCGCAGCTGATAGGAAGGTATCGCATTCTGTCTCTTGTTGGTGACTAAGCTTCTGTAGTATCTGTACCAGGCTTCCATTTGTGCGTTCTACCATACCATTGGTCTGTGGGTGATAGGTAGTAGATAGTGTACCACATATCCCCATAAGTTGATTTAAGCAGGAAATCATATAGCTGGTAAATTTGGTGCTATTGTCTGTCAACAGTACTTGGGGGCAACCATTCTTGTATATGATGTTCTTCATTATGAACATAGCAGTGGTCAGGGCAAACTAGTTAGGAATAACCTTAGCCTCTACCCATTTAGTCAGGTGATCCACAGCTACAATAATGAGCTTGTTCTTGCTGTTGGTGACTAGCAAGGGACCCACTAAGTCAATAGCCACTGTATGAAAGGCAAACCCCAGTTGAACTAGTCTGTGCTGGAACTTTGCTACCTTTGGGCGCTAGATGTTACAGTCATGACAAGAGGCTAAAGTCTCCACCACATCCGTGTGCATTCCTTCTCAGAATCAATGTTGTTGTAGCATTGCTAGTGTCTTCTGAATACCACTGTGCCAAGTAGACTTGTGTGCAGCTAACACTGATTCCATGGGCAACAATGGGTGTATATATGGAAGCCAGGAATCCCCACAAAGCTTTAGGAGCTGTCCCTTGGAGACTTTGGTGTCAACATTTAGCTTTTTGAGAGCCTTCTGTATTTCTGCCAGTTCCTCCATCCACAAAGAAGGGTCCTCCATGAGTTTATCATAGAGAATGTCATTCATGGGGGAGACTAAGGCAACAGTAGGCAGTTGGGAGAGGCAATTGGCATTTTGGTGGATTGTGCTGGCTTGGTGAAAAATTTTGTAGTTGTATTCCTGTAGCTTGATGGCCCAACATGCTAGCCAACATTTGGGATTCTTCAGTGTCTTCAGCCATTGCAAGGAAGCATGGTCTGTGACAACTGTGAAATGTACTCCATGAAGGTACACCCTGAATTGTTGGCAAGAATAAATCACTGCCAAGCACTCACGTTCAGTGACTGTTTAGTTCCTTTTATGGACATTGAGGGTGCAAGAGCAGCAACCCACCAGATGTTCTAATCCATCAGCATTCAGCTGAGAGAGCACACCACCAATGGCTGTCAATCTGGCATCCATGTGAACTAAAAAAGATCTGGAAAATTCTGGGTAGGCAAGCACAGGTGTAGCATTGAGAGTCTTCTTTAGGGTCTCAAATACAGTCTGGCACGCCAGGCTCCAGAAGAAGTCCACATCAGCGCAAAGGAGTTGGAAGAGTGCATCCCCCAGTGTGGCAAAATTGGGGGTAAAGCAACAATAGTAACCTATCATCCCTAGGAAGACTTGTATATCCCTTTTACTAGAAGGCGCCTGCATCTTTTCAATGGCCTCAACCTTGAGAGGTACAGGGCAGAGCCCATTGTAACTGATGATAAAACCCAAGAACTCTAGATGCTCCTTGAAGAAGTTGCATTTTTGTGGCTTCAGCTTTAGGTTGGCAGCTAAGAGCTGCTTTAAAACCTCCTCCAAATGGACCAAGTGTTTGGTAAAGGTGCAGGAAAATACATTGATGTCATTAAGGTATGCTAAGACGCAGGATAGCTTGAGATCTCCCATCACTGCATCCATGGCTTTCTGGAAAGTGGCTGGCGTGTTGGACAGACCTTGGGACATTCTTGTGGGTTGGAAAAGCCTTGGTTGGTAATGATGGCACATTTCTCTTGGTTAGCAGGGGGCAGGTCAATTTGCAAATACCCACTGATAAGGTATATTTCACTAAAGAACTTGGCACCTCCCAAGCAATCCAGTGTATCATCAAGGCAAGGAAGTGGATAGGAGTCCTTCTTGGTGACTGCATTCAGACGGCAATAGTTAATCACCACTCAATTACTACTGTCCTTCTTCTTGACAATCAGCAGGGGGAAGCCCAAGGGCTCTTGCTGGGAACCAGGAGTCCAATACCCAGTAGTTTCTGGAGCTCTTTGTTTGCCACAGCATGATTACTTAGCTACATTATATTGGTCTAGAGAAAATTGGAGGGCTATCCTGGGTATCAATGTGATGCGCTACGTCTACTGCCTTCCCAAGATCATAGTCATCTTTAACAAACACATTACTGTATTGAACAAAGAGATCCATAGCTTGGTCATTTTGCTCTTTGGAGAGGCCTGATAGCAACTCACAACTGATGACTTACAGAACTCTTGGTTGCTCACAGGATAAGCCTATCTCTGAGAAGTCCGCAAAAGAAGAAGCTTCCGGTAAGTTACCATGTTCTTCTAAGTGTATATGGTCCAGCAATTAATACTTGGAGACAATAATTGTTTGATGGCTCATGTTAGCCAGCAATACCAAGATTTCCTGATTGCTAGGAATGATGATTCCTGGTGCTACCCATGGCTCTAACTGTGATGCATTAGGGATGCCAAAAATATCCCCATGAGTACCAGCAGGGAGTGCAAGGGATAAACCAGTGTTATGAATTACTTCTGAGACTGGTGGTATAAACACTGTAGAAGACACATACACAGGAATAACCTTGTCTTCTCCCACCAAGAGAGAGAGCACCTTAGCCTTCTTACTACGCAGCGTATAGACAATTGGCAGTTCTCTATCTACATACTCCAGGTTGATGTAGTGCAACCAGCGTAGGGGTAGATCAGAAGGACAATCACTATGGTAGAACATGGGGATTGAGTGGCCCAAGATCCTAAACGTATGGTCTCCATGGTTGGTCACAGTGCCATACTGGACCATGAAGCTAGTCGCAATAAGAATGTCATAGCTGTTGTTTTCCAGAACTATAGCAGGAGCAGTGACTATTAGCTTCCCAAAGCAAAGAGGGAGAGAAGAGTAAGCTCCTTTTGCTCTAGTGGTCTGTGGCTCAGCTGACCAAACTCTTCATGATAAGCCAAGTCTGGTGCCAGTTTTAGCTTCTTGACCAGCTGCAAGGATATAATGCTCCCTGGAGCACCAGTATCCAGTATGGCTTGGACTTAGGTTTTGTTTACTACCAGGTTGATATAAGTAAAATCCTGGTGGTTTTCTCTGATCTCCACAATCTTGGAAACCTGATGCACACTCAATTCTTTGAACTTCTATAATAAGGTAGCCATGATAGCTCCTAAAGCTGGGCTTGCTTCCTTGAGGGACTCCAGAGGGGCTGAGACATTTACATTACGTAGCAGCTTAATCAGCTGTTCAGCACTGTCCTCCTTGTGGGTCAATTCCATGCCTGGTTGAGCCAGCTGTTTGGCATACAGTAAGGAGACCGTTTTCCAAGCTATCTGTGGGATGATCACCTCAGGGCAAAGTGTTGTCCAATGAGTTTGAGTGTTAACCGTGAGAACTTGATGTAGAAGGTCCTATTGGAATATCTCTGAGTCAATATCCTTGAAAAGGGTTGAGAGTTGAATTCAATCAGGGAGGGCTCTTCCTTAGAACTTAACTCAGAGGGTGGTGAGGTAGCAAGGCTCAGAGCAGATTTTTTGGGGGTAGAGGTATGGGGGAGATGAGAGTGTCAAAACTACAAGGGCAGGAAATGATTTCCCCTTGTCCTGACTGCTTAGTAGTTTTTTTACTGGTCCACATTGTCTTCCTCAATATCTGTGTTGTCAGTGTAGTCCTCCTCCTCTGGTTCTGCGCCTTCAACCAAGACCTTGTGTGGGGATTTAAAATCCTGGGAGAGGTGACCAGATCTGTTACACTTGAAGCAAAGGTGTGTTGAGTTGTTCAAGGTATGTCGTAAAAGTTGCGGCAAAGGGTTGCTAGTTTCTACAAACAGTTTTTCAGTGACCTTAATTCTTAATACTATACTGGTTGATGATATAGTGGCAGCCTATGAAGGACAGAATAATAATAAGGTGTATAGACAAAACTGGTATTTATTTAGATAGTATTGCACTTATATAGTGTGAGGCGGGGGAATTGCCACCAGAGGCAGGGAGGCACAGACAGAAGAACTTCCCAAATGGAGGAGAGTGGGTTGACACAGCTAAAAGTCTTGCACAAGAGAACAACTGCTTTCTTGCGGCTTTCCTTGAGATTGTAGATATAAATAACTTTGTTGTTCTATTTATAATCCCAGAAGTGAAGCCAGTGCCTTGTGTGCATTCAAAAGGAAAATTGAACACCTGTTTTAGGGGCGTTTTAAACGTCTTTATCACTAGTAGAATCAGGATGCAATAGCGTGACCGCGCAATTGTTCCATCGCTTAATCCCTAGATGGACAACTTTTTGTCTAATCCATTCAGGATCTGTAACATTTCCCTCCACTGGATTAGACAACAGGTTTAAAAATGGCTGGCTTCTCAAGGTGACGGCTATGGTGAACAGTCCCTCTAGAAGAGTCACAAGAAGAGTCTTGAAGAAGGTGCAAGTGGTAATTCCAAAGAGGCGCAAGCATACCAGGCCAGTGGAGGTGATTAAGGCATCAGGGAAGCAAGTAGTCCTGCATGATGTGGACAGCAGCTACCTGGACTTGGGGGTTCACTTAGATCAGCTACTGGTGCCTCATCTGGCCTTAGGGGGGACAGATCCATTGTTTTCTGTGCTGTTCCTAGCTTTTAGTGAACCCAAGGAGATGACAAGAACTGGGTTGCAAAGGGTAACAGTATTCATTGGCAGTTCTCCATGCGGGCGGCAGAAGAATACTTGGAGGCTCAGCTGAAGGAATTCCAATTTGAGGGTCAAGGCCTTTCAGTATTGCAACAGGGGACAGTATCCACCATAGTGAAGTCAGTCCTTTGCGCTTGGGCAACACCTGGGGTTACCAACGCTCAACCAGTCAGTTGGAAAACCTCTGACAACTTTGAGCAATGTCTTTGGCAAGCCTTCCAGGAAGTGTTGAAGTCATACACAGTGGAGAAGACTGCCTATCTGGTGCCAATGGTGATGGCTGACAACCTTTTTCTTTGAGGAACTAACTGCTGTGATACCAAGCAGGAGGAGAGCATGGGGGTCTTCCTTGAGTGGGCTTTATCCTTATTCTACGGGGTAGGTGGTCAGATCCCAGTAGAGTATGCCCTTTGCGAGAGTTTTCTGTGGGACTGTATCTTCTTGGTGGTCGCCTTTCCTGTGGACATTGGGGTCAATTGTGTGTCTCACTTGGTGGGGTTTTTTTGCTCAATCCTTGATCATTGCCTTTGTGGATCTGTAGGCAACCAGTTGTGCTTCTTGGCTGTCATTCAGGTGGTAGAACAGTTGGTGAAGTACTGGAAGAGTCTTGTCAGTCTCTAATAAACACCTTGTTCTTTTATTCTTATTCCTCATACTTTGGTGCAACACTATTGCAAACAGGACAACAACCCATGGAATTTTTTAATTAGGATTTTGTTTTTTTGGGTTATTGTCCTCATTGGACTTACTTTTGATCACTAAGAGCAGCACACATATACTGAGCGTGTACTCTAGTGATCAATTGCCCAGAATGGGGCTCCTTAAGGGTGTAGGAGTTGGGGTTGATCTTCTGGATAACTTGAACTGGACCTTGCCAAAGAGAGGCAAGTTTGGATTTACGGCTGTACCCTCTAAGCTGAAGAAGTAAACTGAGTCTCCTACCAGATAAGTGGGTAAGGCGGGGCGTTCAGATGCAGCTTGTTCTAGGTCCAGCAACTTATGGTTTAAGTTTACGGTGTAGACCTCTGATTGCAAGCAATAAGGGTTTGAACCAGCTTGTTGAAGTATGCCTCTGGGGACACATCCAGGCTGGGCTTTACCAAGGAATATAGTAAAGGGGGAAGTCCTGGTTGCTGGTTGTGGAGCAGTTGGAAGGGCAGCTTGCCAGTGGCCCAATGGTACCCAATGTTGTATGCAAAGTTGGCCGCAGGCAGGAAGGTATCCCATTCAGTCTCATGTTGGTGACTGAGCTTCTGGAGTATCTGGAACAGGCTCCCATTAGTGCGCTCTACCATGTCATTTGTCTATGGGTGATAAGGAATGGATAGTGTCCCACAAATTCTCATCAGTTGGTTGAGGCGGGGGATGATATAATTGGTGAAGTTGATACCATTGTCTGTCAGCAGGATCTGGGGGCAACCATGTTTGTATATGATATTCTCCAGGATGAATGTGGCTGTCACCAGTGCAGATTGGTTGGGAATTGCCTTAGCCTCTACCCATTTAGTCAGATGATCAACTGCCACAAAGATGAACTTGTTGCAACTGTTGGTAGCTGGCAGGGGTCCCACTACGTCAATGGCTACAGTGTGGAAGGCAAACCCAGGGCGTACCAGTATCTGTTGAAACTTGGTATCCTTAAACCTCTCAATGTTGCAGTCATGACAGTTGGTTAGCGTATCCACTACGTCAGTGTACATCCCTTCCCAGAAGCAGACTGCTGCTGTAGCAGAGCTAATGTCTTCTGTATGCCACCATGGCCAGTAGTCTTGTGAGCGGCCACCACTGAGTCCATGCGTAGGGATGGGTGTATTTAGGGTAGCCAAGAGTCTCCACAAAGCTTCAGGGGTTGTCCCTTAGAGACCTTGGTATCCACAGCTAACTTCTTGAGAGCCCTCTGTATCTCTACTGGCTCCTCTCCCCACCAATAAAGATCCTTCATAAGCTTTTCATAGAGAATGTCAGCCATGGGGGATACTAAGGCAACAGTGGGAGGGCAGGAGAGATAGTCAGCATTCTGGTGGGCTGCCCTGGCTCAATTAATAATCTCATAGTCATAAGCCTGAAGTTTAATGGCCCAACACACCAGACGTCCTTCAGGATCCTTGAGGGTCTTCAGCAATTGCAAGGAGGCATGGTCTGTTACAACCGTGAAATGTACCCCATAGAGATAGACTCTGAACTGTTGGTATTAGTATATCACAGCCAGACACTCTTGTTTGGTGATAGTGTAGTTCCTCTCATGAAAATTAAGCGTACATGAGCAGTATCCAAAAGGGTGTTCAAGTCTTTTGGAGTCCAGTTGAGAGAGAACACCCCCAATTGCTATCAGACTAGCATCTGTATGAACCACAAATGGCTTGGAAAAGTCAGGGTAGACCAGCACAGGGGCTGCAGTCAGTGTTCCTTTGAGAGCATTGAAGGCAGATTGGGACGCTGGGTCCAGAAGAATTTTTTATCAGCTCAGAGAAGCTGAAAAAGGGGGTCACCCAGGGATGCAAAGTTGGGGATGAAGCAACAGTAGTACCCAATCTTCCCCAGGAAGACCTGCACATCCCGCTTATTGGCTGGGATCTGCATTTGCTCAATGGCTTCTACCTTCAGAGGTACAGGGCAGAGTCCATCTTGGCTAATGATGAACCCCAGGAACTCAAGGTGCTCCTTGAAGAAGTTGCACTTGCGTGGCTTGAGCTTGAGATTAGCTGCAAGTAACCTCTGGAAGACTTCCTCCAAGTGTTGTAGGTGATCATTAAAAGTTTGGGAGAATACATTAATGTCATCCAGGTAGACCAAGACACTGGTGAGTTTGAGGTCGCCCATCACTGCATCCATAGCCCGTTGAAAGGTAGCTGGGGCATTGGACAGACCTTGAGGCATCCCTGTGGGTTGAAATAGCCCTTGGTCAGTGATGAATGCATATTTTTCTTGATCAGCAGGGGGTAGGTCAATCTACCAGTACCCACTGAAAAGGTCCATGGCGCTGAAGAACTTGGCGCCACCCAGTCAGTCCAAGGTATTTTCAATACAAGGGAGGGGATATGAATCCTTCTTGGTAACAGCATTCAGTTGACAGTAGTCAATCACCACACGGTTGCTGCCATCCTTCTTTTTGACAATCAAGAGAGTGAAGCCCAAGGGCTATTACTGGGGACCAGTAAGCCAGATCCCAATAGCTTCTGAAGCTCTTTGTTAGCCACAGCATGATTGGCTTGACTGTGCCGTATAGGTCTGGACAGATAGATGGACTGCCTTGGGTGTCAATATGATGAGCAACATCTGCAGCCTTGCCCAGGTCATAATCATCCTTGGCAAACACATCTTTATACTGGGCAAAGAGATCCATAGCTTGATCCTTCTGCTCTTCATAGAGGTTGGATAGAGAGTCGCAGCTTATGACCAATAGTACCAGTGGTTGCTCACAGGGTAGACCCAACTCAGAGAAGTCCGCAAAGGGGGTGGTCTCCTGCAGGTTATCATGCTCTTATAGTCGTATATAAGCCAGAAGTTGGTGTTTGGAGACAACCATAGCTTCACAACTCATGTTGGCCAAGAGTATGAGTATCTCCTTCTCACTTGGCATGAGGATGCCTGATGCAACCCATGGTTTTAGTCTGGAGGCATTAAGGATGCCAAAGATTTCTCCATGAGTGCCAGCTGGTAGAGCCAGCAAGAGGCCTGTATTGTGGATCACCTAGGCGCCAGGTGGGATAGTCACATTACGGGAGGCGTAGACTGGGATACCCTTGGCTTCCCCAATTGAGAGAAGTAGCACCTTGACCTTCTTACTATGCAGCATATAAGTAACTGGAAGCTCTCTGTTGGCATACTCCAGATTGATGTAGTGCAGACGTTGTAAGGGCAGGTCAGACAGGCAATCACCATGATAGAACATGGGTATGGAATGGCCCAATATTCCAAATGTATGGTCTCCATGGTTAGTCACAGTGCCATACTGAACCATGAAGCTAGTCCCAATAAGAATGTCATAGCTTTTGTTTTCCAGGACTATAGCAGGAGCAGTGATCATTAGCTTCCCAAAGCAAAGAGGGAGAGAAGAGTAGGCTCCTTTTGCTCTAGTGGTCAGTGGCCCAGCAGTACTAAACTCTTCATGGTAGGCCAAGTCCAGTGCCAGCTTAAGCTTCTTAACCAGCCAAGAGGAATAATGTTTCCAGGGGCACCAGTATTCAGTATGGCCTGGACATGAGTCTTATTCACTACCAGGTTGATATAGGTGCAATCCTGGTGGTCCTCTCTGATCTCCACAATCTTTGAGACCTGGTGTACGCTTAGTCCTTTGAACTTCTCCAGGAAGGTAGCCATGGCAGCTCTCACAGCTGGGCTTACTTCCTTGAGGGATTCTAGCAGTGCTGAGACGTTTACTGTGCAGAGCAGCTTGGCCAGTTGTTCAGCACTGTCCTCCTCATGAGTGACTTCAACGCCTGGTTGAGCCAGTTGTTTAGCATAGGGTAAGGATACTGTTCTCCAAGCTATTTGGGGGATAACCACCTCAGGGCAAAGTGTAGTCTGATGAGTTTGTGTGTTAACAGTGAGGACTTGATGGAGGAGGTCCTCTTGAACTCCGTCAGACTCCACATCCTCATGTATTTGTTGGGAGTTGAAGTCAATCAGAGAGGGTTCATCCCTAGGGTTGGTCCTAGAGAATGGCAAGGCAGCAGGCCTCTGATCTGGTTTGTCAGGGGGCAGTGGTATGGGGGGAGATGAGGTTGTTAAAATTACAAAGGCAGCCAAGGGTTTCTCCTTGTCCTGGCTGCTTAGTAGTTGTTTGACTGGTTCTCATTATCCTCCTCAATATCAGCGTCCTTGGTGTAGTCCTCCTCAGTATCCTCCATGCCTACATGATGGATCTTTTGGCGTGGATTCCTACATTCCCAAGAGAAGTGGCCAGCCATACCACATTTGAAGCAAGTACAGGGATCATTGTTGACTGGAGCAGGCCCAACCTTGTCGGAAGGCTTGGGCATCTCAACAGCCACGCAGGGTCTATGCTCAGATTGCTGGCAAGGGCAGCCTTCAGGAAGAGGGACTTTGAACTCTTCCTTGTAGGTGTGTAGGAGGCAGATCAGATCTGGTACAGTGTTAGCGTTGTAAATGCCTGACTTAAGGGCCAGATATAGTTCCCGTTTGACATGTACAACATTAAGGAGTGCTGACTGCACATCAATAAACTGCACCACACTCATAGAAGCAGAGTTTGAGCACAAGGTAGAACCTAGAAGTGAAGTCTTCTAGGGTTTCCCCCACCTTTAACTTGGTGTCAACAAAGTCCATCTTACAACTGGGGAATGCTTCTTGGCTACCAAATTCTTCTGTCAAGGCTCTGGAGATGTTGGCAAAAGTCCAGCCATTCTCAGGGAGACGTGGCAAGATAATGGTTTGAGTCTCAGCATCCAGACAGTTGACAATTGTGGAGTCTCTCATGGCATTGTCTGCGCCATACATGGAGTTCTGGTACAGATGTAAGAACTTGGCCACTTTGCTCTTGCGGTCAAACTTGGGTAGATTGACGGGCTTGAAGTTGTTGGAGCCATGTTGGAGGGGAGCAGGTGTGATCCTCACTGGAGAGCGGGTGAGATGGGGATGGCTGAGAGTGGAGGCAGCAAATCTAGCCTCAGAGGCGCGGCAACAATTTTCCTCTTGCTGGGCTTTGCGTTCACCTTCTCTGTTTTGAGCAGCTCCAGAAGCTTCAGGGGTGGCCAGGACGTCATCCTCAGACTCCAGTACTGGCTCTAATACTTGTACAGTGTTAGGAGCCAACCAAGTATGGTCCTCATTGCTTTTGTAGCTATGATAGAACTCAGGACTAGAGGACCTCAGTGGACTGTGGTGACTCTTGGAGTTGATGGACATAGCCTGTAAGTTGATGGCCATAATCTTACTGTACATCCTATCCAATTGGCTCAGGAAGGCGTCCAGGAGAAGTCATTGCTCGTCCAGCTCATCTTGGTAGACCTTGTTCTCCTGACAGGTGATATCCAATTCATCTTCCAGAGAGGTGATGCACTTTTTGTGGGTGGCAAGCTCAGCTTAAGGCAAGGCTATTACTTCCTTGTCCTTCCTGACTTGGGTCTGGCTGTTGGCTCTGTCATGCAATTGGCAGAGTTTGAGACTATCCTGAAGTTCTTACACAGTGTGGTAGTCATCAAACAGGAAGGCAAGATTGGCACTCTACTGGACCAATTCTGTCTGCATCTTCTTGTAGTGATCAAAGAGCTCAAGGATGTCTCAACCAAGAAGGGCACTGGAAGAGGAATTGTTGGTGTCAGCAGAAGTGGGGATGAACAAGGGGATGATGGCAAGGCAGCGGGCTAAGACTTCCATCATATGAGTCAGGCTTTGAACCATGGGGCCAGTCTCCAGAACGTGATTTGTAACTACACTAATCCAATTGGCATCTACACCCTGATGGGTGAGGGTCTGTACCACATGCACTGGAACTAGCTTAGCTATACCCGCTTTGATGGCATCAACCCAGTGGAGCATGATGTTCTGGGTGTTGGTGACTTTGGCAAGATACTGATTGACAGTGGTGAAAGTATTGCCAAGCTCAGAGTGCAGAGCCTGGAGGAACGTCTGTTGGTTAGATACCAGTATTCCCTGGTCATGCACTAGGCTTTAGATGCAGCCCAGGTGCATTTGGTTGTGGCATACAGCAGGATGGGTGAATTGTTGTAGGTAGTCCTTGATATGTTCAATAGTACAGAGGTCACAGCAGAGCTGGTCAGGGTTGAACTGGGAGAGATTCTGAAAGCAACCCAAGGCGTTTTCAGCAAAAGGCTGCTGAATGGCCAGGTGTTCAGATCAAGAATCATTGCCAGCAGCACCAGCATCCATGTGTGTATGGCATTACAGATGGCATCCTTGGAAAGTGAAGAGTTGGCGTCCATCTCCAAGGGGGCAGGGGCTTATAGGAGCAGTGGTTGACCAAAAACAATAGCTTGGGGGCATTGATGTTCTGGCTTGAATTGGCTTAGGTTGGGCAGGCCATATAGAGTGCCTGCTCTTTCCCCAGCATGGGCATTAGCAGCAGTAAAGGCTGGTGCCTGGTGGTAAGGAGAAGCAGTGGCAGGAGACTGGGCCAGGGGCATTCTTCCCTCCTCATTGAAAGGACCGCGGGGGGGCTGTTGGTGTTGTAAGAAATGAGCGCCAATGCTGTAAAAGATGCAGCAAATGGTTGCTAGTTTCTACAAACAATTAGTCAGTGACCTAATTCTTAATACTATACCTGTTGATGGTATAGTGACAGCCTATGAAGGACAGAAGAATAATAAGGTGTATAGTTAAAACTGGTGTTTATTTATATAGTATTGCACTTATATAGAGTGAGGCAGGGAATTGCCACCAGAGGCAGGGAGGCACAGACAGAAGGACTTCCCAAATGGAGGAGAGTGGTTGGTACAACTAAAAGTCCCGCTAGAAAAAACAACCGCTTCCACACAGCTTTCCTTAAGGAGATAGATATAAATAACTTTGTTGTTCTATTTATAATCCCAGAAGTGAAGCCTGTGCCTTGTGTGCGTTCAAAAGGCAAATCAAACACCTGTTTTAGGGGCGTTTTAATTGTCTTTATCACTAGTAGAATCAGGATGCAATAGCACAACTGCACAATTGTTCCATTGCTTAATCCCTAGATGGACAACTTTTTGTCTAATCCATTCAGGATCTGCAACAAGATACCAGGATTGGGCTCAACTGTCTTTGAACCTTCTGTATTGAAATTTCTTGTTCTAGTTTTAGTGAGGGGTTTAGGGGTTCCCTTAGGTAGAGGGATCTCAAACTCTTCCTTGTAAGTCTGCAGCAATTGGATCATATCAGGGACAGTCTGGGGGGTGTATATTCCAGACTTTAAGGCAAGCAAGAGTTCCCTATTGGTATGTACTTCATTGAGAAGTGTGACTGTACATCAATTAATGACACCGCCTTCATGGAAGCCAAGGTCTGTGCTTCCAAGTAGAATCAGAAATATAACTCCTCCAAGGTTTCTCCCACATTGAGTTTAGTATCCGTGAAGACCATCTTTTGTCCTAGGAGGGCTTCCTGACTACCAAACTCTTCCATCAAGGCCTGAAAGATGATGACGTAAGTCCAGCCATTTTCTGGGAGGCGGGGTAGTATCAGTGTCTGTGTATCAGTGTCTAGACAGTTGATAATGAGAGAGTCCTTCATAGCTTTGTCTGCCCTGTACATTGAGTTCTGGTATAGCCGGAGGAACATGGCTATGTTACTCTTTCTGTCAACCCTGGGGAGGTTAGCTGGTTTGAATAAGGGTGAAGTGTTATGGGTTGCATTTGTAGCTGGTACAGCCTTCCAAAAAGGGGAAGCAGGTCTGTTGTGGTTGGCCTTGGAGGCAGCAAAGCGGGCTTTGGACGTGGCCTTGCGTGCCTCTTCTTGTTGTGCTTTGTGATCTTGTACAGTATCTTCAACGGTAACTGTGGCTGGACCACCATTCTCTATTACCACTTCCAGTATTTTGATGGAACAGGGAATCTTTTGGTTGGTCTCTTCCTTTCTATCCAAGCTGTGGTATTCTTCTTTCCCAGATGAGTTCTGGTAGCTGCCTTGAGACTGGTGTCCAGTCTCTTTGTATTGGTGTTGATTTGGGAGACTATCCAGCTTCTGTTCCAGTGAAGCCATTTTGCTGTTTTCTCTCTCCAGCTGATCTTGGATAGAAGCCATCAGTGCCATGTGCTCATCCAGTTCATCTTTGTAGGTCTGGTTCTCCAGGAAAGTGACATCTAAGTCCTCTTCCAGTATGCCTATCCTCTTCTCCTGGTTGGTCAGTGCCTCTTGGAACTTTGAGATCTTCTCCATGTTGGTTTTGTCTTTGTTTTGGCACCAGCTAGACAAGGTGGCTTTCCCAGCCTAAAATCTATCAACCTTGTGTTTGACTTTGTCAAACTCTCAATAGATGAAATTCAAGTCAATACCTGCCTCCTTCACTTCATGTTATAATTTTAATAGGTGGTCATAGATCTTCAATATATCTCTATTAATCATTGCACTCAAAGGGGAAGGGGTAGATGTCACAGGTTGGCTGGGGCCTGCCAAGGGAAGGGCTGCCAGGCGTTGGCTCAAGATAGTCACCTCCTGGACCAGCTCACAAATGACTGGTCTATTCTCCTTGATGTGTGCTGCCACTGTGGTAATCCAGTTGGAGTCTAACCATTGGTGGCAAAAGGTCTGGATCACTTGATGGGGGACCAGAGAGTTCAGTCCTTGCTCAACTGCTTTGAACCAGGGGATAATGCTGTTCTGGACTATCACCTTTCTGAAAGCTGTCTGTTCATTAACCCAAAGTCGGTAGTCAGATTGTGTTATAAAAGCTGAAGAAATTATTGCTAGTTTGTCACTAGTATTCCCTGATCTTTTTCAAGCTCTGTAGGCGCCCCAAGTGTACTCAATTATGGCAGATGGCTGGGTGGGCAAAGTGCTGGATGTAGTCCTTCACATGCTCTGCAGTTTGGAGGTCCTTACAAAGTTGGTCAAGTCTTATCAGGCTTATGTTACAAAATCTCTCCATGGATATCTCTGCAGAGGGAGGTTGGATGGCCAGAAGTTGTGATTGTTGACCTTTGTTGTCCGCTCCTTCATCCATTCTAGTCATGGATTGCCAGATGGCTTCTTCAAAGGGACTGGCATTAGCATCCACTTCCATGGGTGCATGTGAGAGAGGGGAGCTAAACTAACTAAGTTTTGCTCCTATCCCGGCGGGATAAACCACCAGGACACCACCCAATGAAACACTGGGACAGCCGCTCTAAGAGGGGACCAAAGGGAAGACACTGGAGACAATTGGGGGAAGTAACCATTCAGTCCCATCAACACAAGCCCAGTAAGCAGCCACAAAGCCCTAGAGGCAGTGGGAGTTGGGGGTATCAGTGCTTGCAAGGAGCTAGACTTGATATCCTCCAGTGGAGATGGGGGAGAGAGGGGCGGCTCTTCTACACCAGGTGCAAACCAAGCAGGATCAACTGTGGACAAGTTCAGGTTGTCATAGGCCAAACTCTTAACCAATGTCTCTCCCAAGTTGAGGAAAGAGGCAGGCAGGTGCAAGAGGCTGGAGGGATTGTCCCCTACTATGCGCGCAGAGGATGAAAGGCAAGACCAGAGGTCAGGAGAGGTTGACCACAAGAGCAACAGGAATGGGGCCAGGGAAAAAACCACAAATTTAATGATTGGGAAAATCATTTTTAGAAACTCCAGGGGATTTTGAGTCCTAACGTGGTATTTTTGCAGATCTTCTTAATAAGATAATGGCTAACCAGGGTAGTTATTGGCAGAAATAGTCCAAACAAATAAAAGGGAGTTGCCAAGTCTTGGGGGAGGTCTTTAACACCTTTAACAATGACTGGATTGAAAGTGGGCTCAAGAACAAGCAAAAACAATGCAACCAGCAAATTCAAGTAAGCTTTTATAAAGACTATTAACATAAAATTAAGGTTCAACTTGCGTTTCAGAAAGCGAGTGCAGTTAAAACAACTACTATATGCTGGAGCTTCAACTTTTAAAATCAAGAAGACCAGCGGGTTCAAACAGAGCTGCATTAAGGTAAGATACAAATAGAAATTAACTAACACTTTGGTTAAAATTCAAAGGCAAACTTGAAGAAGGAGTTCAAAGCTTTTGTAAAATTAAAAAGTGAGCATAAACTTCCAAACTTTAATGGTATGTAAAAATCAACAAAAAGGGGACTTAAAGTCCCCTTGCAAATAAAAAGGGGGAAGAGTAGTTATCATTTGCATCACATGACAGGCTGACTAGGTTTTGATTGGCTGACAGAGAATTTTTGTTAATCTAAACCAGGGGGGCTGGAAGGTTTTGAACTAATTTCCGCAGCATTGTATGATTGGCCAGAGCTGGTCCCAGGTGTTTGTGAATTGTTTAACTTTTTGGGCACCAATGTGGCCTTGCTTGATTGGCTGCTTCTGATGGTTTTCAATAATGGTTGACACCAGGCCAGCAAATAGTCTAAATTTACCAGGGTTTATTCCAAGGAAGAAGCAGTAGAGGCTGGAGAATCCACAGGGTATGCCAATACAAATCTTTTGTCCACAGTGTGGGCTAAATCTTTAAGAAAGTTGAGTGGTTTAGCTGGGCTATGAGTGGATTTCTTTGTATAACAGGGAAAAAAAATTCTATCCAAGGCCAAAGGGGGCAGTGGATTTACAGTGCAGGTGCAGTCAATAGTAGGGGGCTCTGGTTGCCAAGTGGTGAGGGCTAGGGGGTATCATCCATGAATTGTTGGAGTTGGGCAAGACCACTGGATAGGTCTTGGTGGGTGTTATTATTGCCACAAGGCATCCCTCCCTCCACCAAGAAGGAATCACAGGGGTTGGAAGGGCCAGGTGTTGGTTCAAAAATTGCCATGAGCGCCAAATGTCATATTTTTGGACTGTTGGGTATAGCTAGCAAGAATTAGCCCTGGTAATTGTTCAATTACTATACCTGAATACAGGGTAGTAAAACCAAAGTGGAGTGAACAATATGTGGAGGTAAAAACTTATCTTTATTTCATATAAAAACCAAGTATATATAGAGAGGTGAGAAACTGATAGAGGGGAAATTGGTGGGATGGAAGGCCAGGGAATTAGGCCAGGTTTGGCATCAATACCATAATCCAAATATCAATATCAATATAGACTATTGATTTTGCACCCAGAAGTAAAAATCAATCAGGCAATCAGACTATTGATGTCACCTTCATTTAGGTTTTTGGACTCAAGCGCCAAGTATGGGCTTTGAATCCAGAATTAACGGCCTTGTTTGTTGCACCTTTGTGTAACATCTGAATTGCTGAATTGCTGAGAGAATTTGAGTGGAATCCAGAATTCTCTGGTATCCACTAGTTCTCAATTGATTGGTTGAGTGATTGCCTATGTGTAATTTTGTTCTGGATCTGACTTTGAATTTAATGCCCATCAAATCCATTCCATTTTAGTGCATTACATCAAACACTTTGTAAGCATTACAGCATATAGTGATCAATATCAGAGCAAAATAGACAAAAGCAAAAAAACAAGATAATTGACTTTAAATCAATCTAATAGCTCTTAAAATCAATTTAAATCCTTAATAAATATATAAAGGAATTTAAAATATTTAAAATTTTAAATAATTGAAACCCAAAGCACAACACTGCTGCTAAATGATGATATGTTTGATATACTAGCAGGTGAAAAATCTTTGGTAAGATTGATCTCATTTTAGGGTACAATCAGGTCAAGATTTCTCCCAGAGATGAGGCAAAGACAGTCTTTCAAACACAATATGGCTCATTTGAGTGCTGTGTCATGAATTTTGGCATGACCAACACACCATTTACCTTTAAAATACTCATGAAAAATACTTTTGATGAGTTGATTGGGAATTTTTTATGGTGTATCTGAACAACATTATTGTTTTCAACCAGGATCAAACCACTCACCTCCAACATCTCTGAGCTGTGCTCAATATCCTTTATAAACACTAGTTAAAGGCCAAGCCCTCAAAGTAAGAGTTCCTCTGGTTGGAGTTTTTATTCCTTGGGCACATCATCTCTGCCCAAGTAATAAAACCCAACCCTTTCAAAATCAAAACAATTATCAATATGTCATGTCCCAATGATGTGGGCCAGGTGCACATGTTCCTAGGAATGTTTGTGTATGTGTTCAAGTTCATTCTCAAAACTGGGGAGCTAATTTTTCCTCTTGCCAAGTTGTTAAACACTAAGCAACGTTTAAAATGGATGCCTGAAAGAGATTGGGCCTTTAAGAAACTTAAGCAGAAGCTCACCACAGCACCCATCCTTCAATTCCCCAGTCAAAACTGCCAATATGAACTTGAAACTGATGTTTTCAACTGGGACATAGGGGATGTGCTGCAAAGTAGATTCCAACAAAGGTGCCTTCCTCCTAGTAGCATACAAGTCCAGAAAGCTCACTGGCATGGAACAACACTACCCCATCTACAATAAAGAGCCAGTGGTAATTATCCACTGTGTCAATAAATGATGCTTCTACTTTGAAGGTGCCACCTTCCCACCTAAAGTCCTCACAGACCATAAGCCCCTCAAATACTTCAAAACTCAGTTGCATTTGACCCAACATCAAGAAGGGTGGTTTGAACGCCTGTTCTCATATCAGCTCCACATAAAATACAAGCATGTTGTGTTCTTGAGTGCAGCCAAGAGACACAATGGTAAATCCTAACAGTATGTTATAAATTTGGGCTATCTAAACTAGCTAAATCTATAAGCTAAAGTTTATCTAAACTAAAGTATAGATATATATACTAAAATCCTAAGGATATATAAAGCTTACTAAACACCAGCTTCAACTTCTAAATAAAGACAATATCAAAGTATAAGTGTTAAGTGTAAGATTAAAAGCTGTGTTTATTAAGCTTATATGGATTGATAATAAGTCTAAATATTTTAGCTCAATGATATCATAGCAATTAGATAGTGGAAATCACTTTCGAGAGTCCATTGTTAAATTGTATCTGTGAGTAAATCCCATTACTTAAAAAACAAATAAAGTAGAGCTTCAATTTTGCAGCACAGTAGGATTGGGTTTGTAATAAGCCGGAGGTTAGTCTTCAGGGATGAATAAGTGATTTATTTTAATACACTGGGAATAATAATTATCAGAAGTCTCCTCTCAATATTAATAGGGATATGGCGTCAAAGTACAAAAAAAAAAACAAAGAAAAATGTGAATAGAACTTATTTTATTTGATGAATCTAATTGATTATTATATCAAAGTTGTTTACCACAAAACAGTTAACAGACAATTAGATCACTGGCCACTATCATAAGTGGGTCAAGATCACTCATGTCATTAATCAGAAGTTAAATGAGTCCTTTACCTTATTTGGTTAAAATCCTATTTGAGGTGCAAAATGGAATTGAACAATTCCACACTCAAAATGTGACTATGTTAAAGGCAAAATCAAAAAGCATGAATATCATGATTCACAACAAAGCCTGATAAAGAACTTGTTACAGTTGACACTCTCTTCAGGATGTATGTAGCGTATATCATAGAGAATGACAGACTAGACCCAGATTAGCACATGCTCTACCTGCGTCCTGATATCACCTGTAACAGGGGCTCAATTCAGTGACCATCTTGAAGTTGAAGGTCAACAAGAGCCAGTTCACCACAGATGCTAGTAATGTCTGCTGTCAGGCAGAGACAGGTGAGAAGATGCCTTACATTCCCACCACCCAGAAAGGATACACCATACTGCATTTTCATCACACCTTGGGTCACATAAGAGGGTGTAACCTCTTTGAGATCATGAAGCACAAGGTTTGGTGGCCCTTCATGAGCCAGGACATCCTAGACCTCCTTGAAACGTGTGTATGTTGTGTGAAAAGAGCACATCTAAACCTGCTCTTCCCTATCCAAGTCAGTCTTACCAAATAAGGCAATGGAACCCTTTGAATAGTGAGCTCTTGACATTTTTGGGCCCTGCCTGAAGACAAGCTGGGCAAAAAATACATCATCCTGGCTATTGACTACTTTACTCATTGGCCTGTAGTGTGGGCAACCACTAATCACACCGCCACCACAATCACTTGCATTATTGGTAAAGAGATTATGGCCCGCTTTGGGCAACCCAAATGTCTCATCACAAATGGTGGGCCCAAACTTGTAGGACATGTCATGAAGGCATAATGTGCCAAAAGTGTTCTCAAACATGTAGTCACTACCCTTATCACCCTCAAGCTAACAGGAGCTTAGAGCGCTTGAATAGCTCTCTTGTACAACTCATTGCCAAGCTATCACAGGAGCACCTGAACACTGCCTGGACAGAGAGCCTCCTCACCTCTTTGCTCATACTAAGAGCCATAATAAACTGTGGTACAGGCTTTAGTCCCAGTTCCTGGCCTTTGACACTCCTGATGGCTTGACTGGGGTAGATGAGGGTAAAATATGAACCACTGTTCCAAGTAAACCACCCCTAATAACTACCACTTATGATGCTCACAGATAGTAAGGGTGAGTAAGAGGGGTAATTTCAGGTATGACAGATCAAGGAAATTCATGCTTGCCTCTTCATTATCCCGCTCCAACTCTTTTACAGTTTTACAGGGAATCTTTTATGTAAGCTTTTTTGAGCTTGGATTCCAGTAAGCAATCTTGGCGCTAAACTTATTGCCACTGGTGATCACGTCCACTTTTTTCACTTTCCACATTCTTAGCTGCAGATCATCTCTTTCATTCCATGATAGTCTTCTTTCAGTTAAAAGTCAAAATCATTAAGAACAAAATGCTTAAGGGGAAAGCAACATTGTCATAAATAAGCATCTTTATTAATTATTAGCATGTTTCTATTATATACCAATTGGGGTATATTTGGCTGAAAACCCCTCTGGTTTTGGAATCACACCTGGATTCCTATCATGTAGTTTATGACATAACGGCGTCATCAAATCCAGATCTTTACCAAAAAAATCTTTACATTCTTAAACTATAATAATGCGCCCTAATACATTCCAGTATCACCTGATTTCTTCTGTAGAAATGGGTTTTTATTTTAGGGATTAGGCCATTTTATAATACACATGCTGCCCAAGTTGCAGCATAGCACAGTTTGATTTTGAAAAAGTAACTAATCAACATTTTATATTTAAAACAGTAATAACTCAAAAAAATTAATATTTTTTACACATTAAGCTATCAAAATAAAGCTAAGAATCACATCTTTTTATTGGTGTAAAAATATTAAAATAAATACTATACTTAATATTAAAGCAAAAGTTTTTTAAAAGAGTATATACTGGATTTTATTCTATTATTTTGATATTGATAAAAAGTAGATCACTTTAAAGTTAAATAAACTTATTTTTTACCATACAATAAATCTTTTTTTATTTAACCAAACTAAATATAAAATTGAGAACTTTATTTTCACATTTTATTTTAATTAAAAAGCTTAATTATTTAGGATTTTATGATAGTTTAAAGTTAGAACGTTTAGTTAATTGCTGTTTAGATTAGTTTTAAGGTTCAAGTGAGCTTTGAACCTCAATTATAGCATATTTTAAATAAAAAATTTAATATTTTATCATTTTGAAAATATGCAGAAGAGTTACAATTAAGTTAATACATCATTTTAATTGATTTGCATTGATTCCAAAGAAGATATGATGTAACAATGATGCTTAGCTGCTCCACATATATCACTTGCAAATAAAAACTGGGTATTTCATTTATTCTAGAAATATAAATTTAATTTTTATTTATTAAAAGCTATCACATCATTTCTTTCATAATGGTGTCATAAGTCTTGGTATATAAGAGCTAAAGCACCACCTGAGGTTTACTTCAAACCATCTTCACAAAAAGATATAATTCCTGCAACCAGCACTCTTTTGCAAGGCATCTCTATAAAGCATCTAATTATCAGCAATCATAAATCCAATATTATGGAATCTGTTAACTTCACCTCTATCATGCAGCCCTTTTTGTCATTAGGAGCATCAACAAAACATGAAAGAATTACTATGCTTAAGAAAGCATTTTCTTTTGTTTCTGGAGGCAACCTTAATTCCTTCACCAATCACTTCCTTACTCAAACTGAGTTTGGAAAAACAGAGTTTGTTCTGCTGTTCAAAATCAGAAATTAAATGGAATACTTGATAGCTTAAAGGATCTCCTAAAATCCTCTCCCCAAAATCATCTCCCAGCCTTGCAATCTCTGGTTACTTCCAGTTACTCTTTAAAAGAGCTTAATGATATGGGGTTGAATATAACAAAAAGGAAGTTTGAATACTAAAGAAAAATAAATAAAATAAAAGTGTAAGCTTAAACAAAAAAGCCAAAAAATAATAACTATTCATTAAAAAAAAGAAATAATCAAAAAATAATTAAAAAAACTGCTGGAAAATTCTTTTGAAACAAGCCAGTTTACAAAAAAGAACCAGCAAAAATTTATAAAGACATTGAAAAATAAATGAATGGATATTCAACTGCAATAAAATATCCTCTCTTAAAGACAAAAAAGAAATATATGAAAATATGAAAATAAAAAAGGAGATTGCAATATCAATTTCAACTTTCTATAAACTAATACCAAAAAATATAATAAAGAGTAAAAAAGCTGACATTTGTAATATTTGCAATTTAAAAATATCTTTAGAAAAAAGGAAAGAATAATGTGAAAGCAAAAATTTAGGTAGGACACTCCATTTTGAAAACAGCATCTTAAAAAACACTATTTCAAATTATGCCATCTCAATTTTTGCTATCTCAATTTTATAGTAAAAACGCCATTTTGATTTATGGCATTGTGACTAAGAAAAAATGTGTTTTCAAAATTTAGATTTTTTCAACTCCAAACAAAAATAACCCAAATTATTCTCAAAAAATAAAATTTAAAAAACATATCTAGGCTTAAAAAAGCCTCAGGATTCCAAATCTGCAATATTAAAATGGGTCAATTAGTAGTAACAAGGTTGTGTAAAGCTCAAAAGTTAAAATATACCAAAAACAACTATTTTCATATATTATAACTATAAACTATACTTTAAAATAAGCATAAAATTGTACAAATACTAAAAAAAGTCAAAAAATAATAAAATTAAAAGAAATAAGAGAGAAGATAAAGTAGTGTTTATTGGAAAAGGGCTCAAACATTGGTAGAAAGAGCAACTAAGATAGCTTGGAGATGCTCTAGCTTTCTATTCTTAGGATAGTATGCAATAATAACCTTGCTGATCTCTGTGTACTTTTCAACTACCTTAGTCTGCTTGGGGGGTTGCCCTTGAACTTCATGCCAGTCTTGAAGAGGCAGGCAGAGATGGCCTGCTGGGTTTTTAGATGCACCATTATTTTGTTGAATTTGGTCTTATGAACCTGGACTCTTATTGCAAATTGATATGCCACCCTTCAAAGGAAGAGGTGATCTTAATCAAACCATCTTTTACCTTCTTATATCAGTTCCACTGGATTGAGTCACTGCCTTTTCTGATGTGGTGTGCTCCCTGAAAAAACCAACCCATTGAGTTTCAAAATACTCAATAAAGGGCGCAAAGGCTGCCTGGTTAGTAAGGATATAAGAATGGCAGAGGAGGGTTTTGTAAAAGGCATTGGTCTCCTTCTTTCTTAATAAAACAAAGGCAGCAAAGTAATTTAATATGTCCTTGGCTTCTTTAGTGCCTTCAGAGTTTACCAGCTCATGAAGATCAGAGCACTTTTGGAGGCAGCAGCAGCAGAGTACCTGCCAGAAGTGGAAGTAACATCCCTGGGGGAACTCTTGAGACTCTAATGAAATCATTTGCCTGAGCCTGTTCAAAATCCTCTATCAGATATTTGTGGTATGGAAGGCTTTCTGCCTGCTTCCTTGTTGGGGTGGCTTCCTCTTCCCGGGACTGGGCCTTCTTCTTGCGCCCTCTGGTTTCCTTTGGCTCCTCTTTGATGGTTGGAAGGTTCTCATCCAACTTGGCCTTTGAAATTGTAAGAGCACAGACATAAGTTTCCTGCTTCTTGTTGGGAAGGAAGTAGAAGACCAGGGGAAGAACCAGATTTCCAACCTGCCCATGGATGTTCCAAAGCTGGTTAAATAGCTTTGGGCAGGTAGAGAAAGTTCTATCTGCAAGCCAGGTCTTTCATTTCAGTAGGTTGTGCAGATCCTGTGAGGTGGCAAAGCAAATGATGCGCTCAGGGGCATATTGGCTGTTGTTGTGGAGAAGGAATCTCTCCTCATGACAAGATAGTTCTTTTTCCTCAGTAAGGGCCAATTGCTCAATTGATGAAGCACTGATGCCTTCAGTGCTCAGAGCATATCTCTGATCAGTGAGATATCTCTGTAATTTGGAGGCATCACCAACAGTGGCAAGCTAGGTGTCATTTAAATTGAGGAGGGCATCATTTACAACCTTGGTGGCAGTTTGATCTTTGGTGGTTAAGATGACCTGTCAAAGAAACCAGTGGATTAGTTGGTACAAGGGATTGAAAGGCTTGGTACAGTCATGCCCAGTAGTCAGGGCCTTGAATCTAGTGAACCCGTATGTAGTGAGACTAGCAGGGCATCCAATGTTATCATATTTATAGTGATGTTGGCAGATTATTCTCTTTTCATTGTTACAGCTGAAGCTGTAGCCCTTGTAAACAAAACTGGCTCCTCCTTTCTAAGTCATTATGGGGTAGCTGGCTGGGTACGTGGTGGGCACAGCAAAGGTGCCATTTTGATTGCTGATATTGTGGATAATTTATAGATCCCAGAGCTCAATTTGCTCATCTGCAGGAGCACCAGGCTCAGGATCCTGTTTCTCTTCTTCTTCAGGCTCTGAGGTGGGATCAGAGTGACAATTGAAGTTGAATAACTTCTCTTGGGGGTCTAAAGAGGAGTAAACAAAAGAAGAGTGGGGAGGAGTAGAGCTGTTTCCCTCTGGTTCAGGGGAAGGCGTGGGTGTCTTGGGGGGAGCTTTACCCTTAGCAGGCTGCTTTTTAGTGGTAGTCTTGGCTTTCTTGGCCTTGAAATTAGTGACCTTAGACTTGAAGGCCTTGAGTGTGATAAGGAGCACCTTTTGGGGAAGCTTTGAATATGGAATTAAGAAAAAAGAGAAGTATATTTATTGGATAATACTTTAGACTTATATAGACTAGACTGTGGCGGGGATTTAGTTGGATCAAACCTAGGGGTAGGTCATGTTCTAGATGGATTTGAGCCACTGAATACTTGGAAGGTCAGGTGATATTGCTTGGTTACCATTCTCTGTATGTCAAATGATATATTGGAAGGGGACTAAATTGGGTGATGGCTGGATGTTAAGCAGGTTGGCAGTAGCCAGAATGCTTGTACATCCAGACCCTTGACACCCCTTAAGGGGTTACTCTGGTGCATCAGGAGGGGGTTTTGTCTTAATGGCTGCTGCATGATGCTCCTGAAGCTGTTTGCTAGTTGGAATCAGTCTGGTTGAGTGCTCTCCTTTACTGAGGTAGAGACAGGTTCTGTGGTATTTCTTGATAATTAGGATCTTGGCACTTTGGAATTTTACTAGGTAAGTGTTATGCTCTGGTCTGTATTTGATGACTCTTCCTGGTCCCCTGTGTACTGAGTCTAGTTTCTTTCTGTTGCCAGCTAGAATCAAGACAGGGGAGTTGATGGGAAGTGGTTCCTCTATAGAGGTTACCTTTTGTGTCTTGAGCCTCTTTATTTCAGCTATTTTAGCTTTGAGGCAGATGTGTTGTAGGTTTGGTGCTTGCTCTACTGTGGGAGATTTCCCTGGGGGGATCTTTATGTAGGGCTGTTTGTTGCAGGTGATTATTTCCAGTTTGTACCCGTAGGTTAGCTCAAACAGTGAATAGCCTGTCCCTTGATTAGTGCAGACTTGAGATACTATCAATGCATGTTTCACATATAGTGGCCATGTGTCTTTGGCTTTGCCATCCATTATTTTTTCTAGGGTCTTGATAAGGCTGCTGTTTAGGCATTCCACTCTACCGCTAGCCTGTGGCTTGTATGGAGAGGTTGTGGAGTGTTTAATGTTTTTGGATTTTAGGTTGTCATTAACTATGTGACCTGGTAACTCTGTTGCTCTATCAGTTATGATGTATTCTGGAGTGCCATAGTTGGCTATGATTGCTTTTTTAATGAAAAATTTGATGGTTTCTGCTTTGTGTTTCTTTGTTTCCCAGCAGATGGACCAGCGTGTGGCAAAGTCAATAGCTACAATTATGAAACATTGGTTTTTCTTTGTTTCTGGGAGGGGCCCCACTACATCTAGACCCCAAACCTTAAATGGTTCAGGGTCTGGTACTGGGTTGACTGTTGGCTGAGGAGCCTTTCTACTGGTGTATTTCTTGCACACTGTGCACTTTTTCAGAACATCAACTATATCCTGCTTGAGGTTGGGCCACTATACTATCTCTTTTAGTGTGAGATATAAGTTGTTAGCCTTTGTATGGCCTAGAAGGCGGTGATGTCTTAGTATGGTGTCAACTCTTTGTGCAAGTGGGATGTACGGGATATGTTTGTCATTAATAATTTGGTATACTGTGCCATTTGATAAATGGAAGTACTTTTTGTTTCTTAATAATGTATGGTGGGTCATTTGATGTGTTGAGGGGTCTTTCCCTTTGGTTTTATACTCAGTGTTGTACAGGTTTGGCCAGCCAGGGTCCAGGTGGTCAGGATGATCCTCTCTAGGCTGACATAGTCTAGAGAGAGCATTGGCTGTGATCAGCTCTGCTCCCTTTTTGTACTGGATGTCCAGGTTAAGCTTTTCCAGCAAGGACATCCTTTTGGCTTGCCGCTGTGCAAGTGTGTTCTGAGTTTTGAAATAGATTAAGGATTTATGGTCAGTTATTACTTGGACGTTTAAATGCCCTTTTAAGTAACATCTCCATTTCTTACAAGTGTGGTATATCACTAGCAATTCCTTATAGTGTATTGGGTGTCTCTGCTCAGTATTGGTTATTTTTCTGCTTTTGTAACATACTGGCAGGAAGTCTTTCTGCCCTGGCTGGCAGATGCGCAGGACTGCGCCAATGGCGGTGTTGCTGGCATCTGACTTGAGCTTGTAGCACCCGTTATTGTTAGGGTATTTCAAGATTGGTGCTTCAATCAAAGCTTGTTTTAATAAATGGAAATTCTTGTCACATTCTGGAGTCCAGATGAGTTTCTTTTTGTTATTACCCTTGGTTAAGTCATTGATTGGTGTGGTTAGTTTTCTGCAGTCTTTAATATATTTCCTGAAATAAGCTACCATACCAAGAAAGCATCTAACTTGTTTCACAGAGGTGGGGCGTTGCATGTTATTTATGGCTTTTATTTTATCTGGGTCTGCTTTAATGCCACCGTCAGAGACAATGTGGCCCAAGAACAGGAGTTCCTTTTCCATAAATTGGCACTTACTTGATTTTGCGTAAAGTTTGTGCTTTTCAAGTCAACCAAGTATCTTGCAGACATGTGTGAGGTGTTCCTCTTTGGTTTTTGAGAATATGAAGATATTGTCAAGGTAGCATAATTTATTTGAGAGACTGTTTAGTGCTAGGTTCATCATGGTGACAAATGTTGCAGGAGCGTTGGTCATCCCAAATTTCATTACTCTACATTTGAAAGATCCAAATTGTGTACAGAACGCAGTTTTTGGTTATCCTTTTCCTTTACTTCAACTTGGTTGTAACCTGAGGTGAGGTTAATTTTGGAGAAAAATTTGGCACCTGAGAGTCTTGCAAACAGATCCTCTACAAGTGGTAGGGGATATTTATTCTTTACTGTGCTTGCATTGAGAGCTCTATAGTCAGTTACTAGACGTAGAGTGCCTTCTTTTTTCTTTACAAAGAATACTGCTGCCCCCCATGGGGATTCAGATGGGCTGATGAAGCCTTTAGATAGGTTGTCCTCAATATGGGTTTTGAGGGTTTGGGTCTCCATGAGGGAGAGTCTGTAGAGGGGTTCAGGTTTGGGCATGGCTTTGCATAAGTTGATGCCATGTTTGACCTCCCGTTTGGGGTGTAGCTTGGTGAGTTCTTCTTTGAATACATGAGTGTATTCATTTAGGAGTGCCACAAGTTCTGGGCATTGGATCTTTTGTGTTTGTATGTTATTAAACTCAGTATACCTCATTATGTGGAGGGTACCATCTTTGGTTGGATTTTCTGAGTCATCATGGTTTATGACCTGGACAAATACTGTGTCTCTTAGAATGAGGCCATTGGGTTCTTTGAGGATGTTAAAATTGACTCTGTTGTGTTTGATGATCATGGTCTTTGTTTTCCAACATATGCTGGGGTTCACTTGGGTGAACCAGTCCATGCCTGCTACAATGCCATAGTTTATGTTGTTCATGACAAGACCTTTGATGGACGTTTGTATGCCTTGGAGGTCAATTCTAAAGGGAGTTGTTTTGCCTTTGAGTAGAACCTTTGATTTGTCTCCCATTCTGGCGTACTTGAAGTTGGATTTGACAACTGGTATCTTGTACTTGGTTACAAAGGGTTTGCTAACCATAGTGTGTTGTGCACCAGAGTCAAATAAAAAAATTTGTGTATGTGATTTGTAAGTGCATGGGTAGACATGAAGTTGTGATCAATCTTTAATTTTTAAGTTCATAAAAATGGAGGACTGTGGGACATGGGGAATGCAAGTAGCAAATTTCATGCCTTGGTACAATTTCTTGTCAAGTTGGGGGGAGACAGGGGCACTAAGGCCTGTTCCCCCTCCTCTTTTCCCTGTTCCTCTGTTTTGAGACCTTTGAGGTTAGAGAATGTGGGGTCAGATTCATAGCAGGTTGCTACTTCAGTGTTGTTAACTTTGGCGGTGTCCTCTTTCTTAGATGGGAGTGGTTTGCGCTTTGACTGCAATTGCCATTGTTGCAATTGGAGTTACCATTGTTATGGTTGGTACTTTGGCGTTTGTTGCCATTGGAGTTTTCTCTGTCATTGCAGTTTGAGGATTGATTGCCGCTGCATGCAGCATCTTCCATGTTTGCGCGTTTTTTGGCGTACTTGGCTTCTGCAATGAGTGCAGGCATGGAGGTATTTGCCTCTGGGCGGATGAGGGCAGCAACAGAGGGTTTCATTCTGTTGATAAATGAGGCTCTGGTATGTATGTTATCAGCTTGTGCTGATTTTTAGATCTTGGAATGTATTTCCTCAAATTTGTTGGCGTAAGCTGCAATAGTGGTCTTCTGAGGAAGATCACTGAGCTGTATTGCAATGTCTTGGAGGGATTTGGTGATGCAGAAATTGTGGGTGATGTCTGCTTTGAACTCTTCCCAGTTGTCAAGCTGGTCAGCAGTTTGTGAGCCAACTCAGGTGGCAAGCCAGTTAGCTGTGGCCTTGTACAGGCGCTTGCTGGCTTCCTGGACCCATTTTTTGTGGGGGATGCGGCTGGCGCAGAGTTTAGTGGCTGAGTGGTCTAGCCAGTTGATGATATTTTCTTTGTTTTTACCAAAGAACTTTCTGATACCAATGTACTTGATGTTGGTAACTTCACCTGTGATAGGTGGTATTGCGTTTGTTTGTGGTTGAAGAGAGCAACTGTATTGAATAATCTTGGCGCATGCTTTGGGCATGACCAGACCTTTGAATATGGTGTATCCACTAGGTATATCCTCATCAATGTTGTGGGCGCAGAAGTACGTTTTCCAGGTATCCTGGGATGTGGCCTAGTTGAGTACGTGAGTGAAGGTGGGCAGGTTTTGGCCGGTCATTTTCTCTCTCATAGGTGCGGCCAAAAAACTGTAGCTGCTACCAGTGATAAGGAGCGCCTTTTGGGGAAGCTTTAAATATGGAATTAAGAAAGAAGAAAAGTATATTTATTGGATAATACTTTAGACTTATATAGACTTGACTGTGGTAGGGATTTAGTTGGATCAAACCTAGGGGTTGGTCATGTGCTAGATGGGTTAGAGCCACTGGATACTTGGACAATCAGGTGATATTGCTTGGTTACCATTCTTGGTATGTCAAACAGTATATTCGAAGGGAACTAAATTGGGCAATGGCTGGATGTTAAGTAGGTTGGCATTAGCCAGAATGCTTGTACATCCAGACCCTCAACAGGTGCCTTGGGCGCAGCTATGGTGGTAGGCTTGGTTGGCATCTAAAAGTGAATTAGTATCAAAATATGATAAATTTGGGGGGTTTTTTTTAAAGAAAAAAATTTAAAAAAAATTAATATAAAAGTAGTAAATTTTTTTCATATAATTGTAAAAAAAGGCTTAAAATATATAATATCAAAATTTCAATGTTTGTCTTTTGTAAAAATATTTTTTATTAGTAATGCAAGTATGTAAAACTTTGGGTCTTGACTGAAAAGTTTTCAGTCAAAATGGTGTTTTCAAAGTGAAGTAATTGAGGTGCTGTAGCTCAAAAACATAGTGTTCTGATCATTTTTTATATTAAATTAAGAAATTTACAGTGGAGCTACTTCAACCAGGCCAAAGAGTAAAACTTGAATTTCTCAAAAACTAGCTTATACAACTGGAGTTAAAAAGTACCTGGCTGTTTAGAGGAGATAAAAAAAATATATCTGCAAAGTTTCATGAAATTTCTCATTTTTTATTAATATGAGTTTTAATGTCAATTTGTACTTTTGAAAAGTGGAAAGCAAGAATTGCAGTGGGGGAATTGATATAGTGTAGCCTGGCATCATATGTAATTTCCCCTTATTTTCCCCTATCCATTGTACTCATTGAATCAATTGGGTGATATGAAACTTGGTGGAATTTGGAGTGACATAAATTGAAATGGTGTAATCACCCTCTTCCATATTAAAATCACTATTAAAGTATTTTTTATTAAGAGAACTCTTATCAATGTATCCATGTATAATAAAGTTATAAATTACATATAACAAAACTTTTTTTACCCAGCAATGACAATCACTAGAAGGACTATCATAGTGGCATCTTTTTAGATTGTTCTTATTATCAGTGGCTTAGATTAATACTATAAGAACATCTTCTGGCACTATACAGCAGGCTTTATTTTAGTTTGGGTATAAGCTTATTTTAGTTTAAGATAAATGGTGTGATTCAAAATGATGTAAAGTTAGATAGTGTAAACACGCCCCACACTAAGTGATTTCATATGTAAATAAAGTTAGCAAAATAAGATTAATTAATCTGACTCAAAGTGACAGAATTGAGATGGCATGAATTTGAGATGCCGCATTAATAAAATATATGTAAACTTAACTATTTTATTTCTTATTTTATTTTATTGTGATTCAAAATCACTAATACAAAAAACACCATCTCAAATTAAATTTGATATGGCGTAAATTGAAGTGCTGTTTTCAAAATGATATGTCCTACCATAATTTACCACTTTCAAAATCTATAAATGATGATTTAAAATCTATTGATCTGCAAAAAGACTTTTATGTTCACCAAAATAGAGAATATAAAAACGATATTAATAAATTAGATGATTAATCTTGTGTTATAGTCATAGATTATAAAGATAATTTAAAAGTTTGTGGTGGTCCAATAGAAACCAATTGCTGTTTTTATTCTAAGAAACTTATTTCTTTATTAGGATTTGCATTGGCATTTAAAGAAAACAATAAAGTTAAATATGAATAACATGATTTTTTATCTCAAATATTGTCTCATGATTCTTTATTTTCAGGTGAATGTCTAATAAGCCTTCTTAAATTAAATAAGTTTAAAAAATAAATAATATAAAGGTATGGTCTGATAATGGAAACCATTTAGATCCTATAAATTCCTGTATTATTTATTTAAAGAGGCACCAAAATACATTAAAGGGTCTATTAAATACAATAGATTTGTAGAATTTCATGGGGAAAGCATTGTTGATGGTCACTTTGGTTTGACATCAAAAATATTAAGAGAGAAAGAAAATCAGCTTTATATTAGTAATATAAATGATCTTGAAAAATATTTTTGAGAAAGAAGAAAAAAGAAAAGGATTATATAAATCAGTGCTATTATGCTCAAATATTTCTCATATGTCATTCTTTTATGTTTATTAAAGAAAAGTTAGGCCTATAAAAAGAAAGCTTGAAGTGAAAATTTTGCGCATTAATCTTTCATATTTGATGAAAGATATGAAGTTATATACTTCACCGCTAACATTTCAAAGTTTATCAGAATATTCTGAGATAACTTATCATTTTAAATCAGATGATGATACCAGAGAAACAAAAATATCAGAAAATGTTAGTGGTGTATTAGGACAAACTCATGAAGTTGGGCAGCTTACTAGAAGGTGTATTTCAAATAGAGTTATTAGTCTTTCAAAAACAACACCTTTTTTCTGAAACAAACTAAGAATATTTATGATGAGCCAAAGATAGAGTAATAGCATTTAATTCTTTTGGGGCTACTATTACTCTCCCATGCAACTCATCATAAATATTTTTGGTTTGTAGTTTGTAGTAGCACTTAAGATATTTTTAGTAATATTATAAGTTGCAATTTTCAATTCTAAAATTGATGAATTATTTTCAAAAAAAATCATCTAAGCCCAAGATCAATTAAAGATTTGGGATTGACTGTATTTTAAGCTTTTATAAATAATTTGAATATGAATAATGTGATTAAGTTATAAATTAATCAATCTGGCGCTTAGGCATAACAAGAAAATAACAACCCAAATGTATTGTTTTGGCTTGAGGCATTATGGGCTTCTGGCGCCAAACCCCTGTGGAATATGTGTATTCCTGATACAAGATATCCTTGTTCCAACTGGGAACCAGCTAATCAATCCTAAATACATAGAGACTATTATCTTCATTTAGTTTTTTTTCACATTTAATGGTTTTTTGTGTTAAAAACCCAAAAGAAACGCTTTGAAACTTGAACCAGGCGCCACTGCAGCGCCCAGGAACTTTTCCAGGCAGAGCCTTGGCGCTTTACAATTCAATTAGGCAGCACAGCAGCGCTTCTAACCTAATAAAATTTCCAACACAGAGCATTTAAACCACAATTTGGGGGTTTACTTATTGTTAAACTTAGCCAACCTTCTTGACACAGTCAAGGCAATTAAGCAATATAATTAAATCCTCATTAATTATATTCCCAAGTATGCATATTAATTAACCTTCCCAGCTAATTAATTTGCTTGAAGACAACAAGTCTTTACTTGACACAGTCAAGTCCATTCTGGCCCTATTATTAAATCCTAATTAATCATATTCAAGGGGATCAATTAATTAACCTTCCCAGTTAATCAATTGTGTTTGATACACCTAGTCTCATAATCTGAATTGTTCAGATTATTTGTTTTGGTCCTCAATTAGTACAGCCTAATTGATTCCTGGGTATCAATTACTACACTGGAAAATCTCTCCAAGGCAATCCTCTTGGTATTAATTTCAACCTATGAAATTCACCACAGTTCAACCTCTTTGTGAAACCACAGCCCAACTTGACTGTAGTACTATCACAATAGTTATTGTGAATCAGGGTAGTGTGAATATGATTATGAAGATCACTCAGTTGTATTGGCAGGGAGATGGCTTGATTCTTTTAATGAGTCAAGCGCTAAATTGAGATGTCTATTGTGAAGGGATTGTCATTTGGTCATTGTGGTATCCCGGGCACCAGTCTCCATAGTGTGTCCTGGGTCAAAGCCAGGGACTGGCTTGGAGGAGTTGTAATTTCCTAGTAGAGGGAGGTGGCTTGCTAGAAGTTTATACTTGTCCTGCCTTACTGCAAACTCTTCCAATACTTTTCCAATAGCTAAGTGGACATCCCCATCATGCACTTGTACTTCAGCTGGTGCTAAACCCTATGTGGTCCTGTACCAGTCTTTTAGCAACCTATTAAACTCATTCTCAGTGAACTTCCTTCCCTTATCTGTCATTTCAAGGTGTCTAGTTAACCTTTCCCACTCTTCCTGGGAGGTCTTACTAATGGCAAACCTTCTACAACTCTGAAAATATGTAACCTCCTTCCCTTGGCTAGGGTAAAAGATATGGGGAAGTTCACTCATAGAGCTTATCTATATCTCTTAAAAATTTGAGCAGGGGTCAAAATAGGCATTTATTCACTTTGAGAAGGAAGATCTCCTTAGAAACCTTCTGTTATATAGCCTGGGAGTTTGGGAAACAATATAGGTTTTGCCAATACTTTAGAGTCCTCCAACAATACCATGGACTCCTTGTACTTGGTCTTGGACTCCTGCTCCATAGTCTTGGACTCCTACAATTCAGTCCTGGGCTCCTGCACCTTTGCTTCAGCTCCAGCTCCTTATCTCCAGCTCCAGCTCCTTTATTTTGGGCTCCTGCTCCTTTATCTTGGTCTCCAGCTCTCTCTGTAGTCCTTGTGGCCTTTTTAATTCACTTAATCCAATCCCTGAAAAGTTTTAGATAGCTCTCCCCTTATAGCTCCTTGTTTCAGTCCTTTCTCCTCTCAGAACTCTTGGTTTTTAAAGCTTAAACTATCCATTTTCTACTTCTCTATAATATATTAAACTTTTAAACTTACTTCAGTCAATTAAACCCCTGAGTCTTCTGCTTCATTACATCATTTTCTAGCCTTAAACACTTCAGTTAAAGCCTTCAAAACAGTGATCAAACAAGATTTGACTTGCAGCCAATCAAACGCCTGAATTTAATGGTTTTGCTTAAATGTTTACTTGAATGACTTGCTCTTGACCATGGTTCAAGCCTGGCGCTGTCTTGCTCCAGATAAACAACTGCCCCACATTTTGAACGGTTTTGCCATAATTCCCATCATGTTTCTCTGGCAAATCTTGAGCGCTTTTGTCTATGTTTTACTTAGGGGATTTTTGCACCCTAATTTCTTCAATGTTTCTCCAAGTTTCCCCCCAGTTTCTTCACATTTCCACACTTTGAACTCGCCCATTACTTTCTTCTTGCTTCTCTCAACCATTTTGGCAAAACTCCAGCCTTTGTCTTAACAGTCTCTCTGTCCTGTTTCCAGCCTCTTTGTCTCCAGTTTCCCTTAATTGTTCTCTAATAAATTTACAGTTAAAACAATTTAAACTATTTCTTTTTCTCTTTCTTTTTTTACTATATGATAATTATCTCAATCTTTTTATCATATTTCTTGGAAGTATTAATTAATTCTTTTGCTACTTCTTTCTTATCAGCAATCCTTCTTTCTAAGAGTCCAAATCAAGTATTCCTGCTTTTTTATCCACTTCTACTAGTCATTTTTAACCAACTTCCAGGTCTCCAGCTAGTCCTTCTCCATGACCTCTGATTCCTTCAGCTAGTCTTTCTTCATGATCTTCTAGCCCTTCAACTAGTTCTTCTTCATCCATCAGCTAGTTCATCAGCTATTCTTTTCCAGTCCATCAACTAGTCCTCACTATGAACCACCTAGGTTCCATCTTCACTATGAACCATCTTGGTTTCAATGCTCACTATGATCTTCCATTCCCTCAACTAGTCTTCACTGTGATCATACAGTCCTTCTTACTAATCTTCACTGTTGATCTTACAATATGAACTGCTGTGGTTCCATTGTCAGTCCCTGTTACCAATAACTCAGACTCAGGCAATAAGTCTACAAGGATAATGGCGTTTGACTAGGCCCTCACAAGTGTCCTCCACTTAGACCATTTAACCACAGACAATCCTCACGTCTGTTCAGTTGTCTTTACTCATTCAGGTGATTAAATCTGAGCTTTCAGTTGCAAAGTAATCAACTTTACTTCCCAGAGGCCTTATCATATCAAGTTCTGCATCTGCTTCCCCAAGCAGCAGCCCTGATATCACCTCTGAGCATATCCATGTCCCCAATGGTAACTTTAGGACCTCCCCAAAGCCTCCAGGGAAACACAGACAAGGACACCCTACCAGTCTGTTAGGTAAGGTGCTTGCCCACAGACCTCCTGTAAGCGCATAAGGACAAATAGAGCTATCTAAGCTCCTCCCTTCCCTGGTAGCCCACATTACCTGCCAGGGCCACAACAACATACATCCCTGGTAGCCCACATTACCCACTAGGCTAAACTATCACATTTCTCACATCTAGCAGCTATCATTCTCTGCTGGATGAGGAATCCTAACCAGTCCCCTAGTAGCCAATGTTTCTTTCTAGGCTGGTTCACAGTTTGCCTCTAGTAATCCTTTTTTAATGATAAGGAGAGCCTTTTGGGGAAGCTTCAAATATGAAATTAAGAAGGGGAGAATTATATTTTATTGGATAATACTTTATACTTATATAGCTTTAGCTATGGCAGAGATTTAGTTGGATCAACCCTAGGGGTTGGTCATGTGCATGATGGGTTCAATTTGCTGGATACTTGGACAGTCATGTGATATTGCTTTGTTGTCATTTCTGGAATGTCAAACTATATATTGGAAAGGCACCAAATTGGGCAATGACAGGATGTTAAGTGGGTTGGTGGTAGCCAGAATACTTGTACATCCAGATCCTTGACATTACCTACTAGGCAGGCCTTACCTCTCCTAGTAGCTAATGTTCCCTACTAGGCCCCTACCTTTCTCAACACAACTACACACTGTCAACCTTCAGCATAGTATCTTTATTTAAATCCAAATCAACCCTCACCTGTAAAACTGCTTCCATGTAAATTGTCATAGTCATGTTGCTGGATTTGGTAATTTGAGTTGACTTCTGCATTTGGCTTTGAATCACAGGGAAGTTGTGTTACAGGTCACAGAACTGTTTTAGAGGAACCTTATTGGGATTTGACCTGGATGTTTTGATACAAAAAGTCTTGGTTATTAGGCCTAGCTGTTCATGATGGGCGCTCCCAGATAGATACCCTCCACCCCCTAATAAAGCAATTTCTAGGCCTAGCTGCTCATGATATGAATCAACAAGCCAAAGAAGTGCTAGTAGTAGATGGATCATATGTGATAAAATATTGTCTTTATTTCAATGATCATTTGATCTTCATATAGGGATCATCAATGATGTGCATATAATTCCTGCATATGCACATTATGATATATGAACCAGAATATATTACATCTGGATCAGCTTCCTGCACATTGCTTTAATAGTGCATCTGCAAGATCCTTCAGGCACAATTCTTAATGCACTATATCTAATTCTAACCAGTTAAAGCTTATTCTATCAAGAGTTTCTAGAAGCCTTATGGAGAGCTTAACTAATCAACAGTTCATAACACCCCTTGTTGACCCAATGGCAAGCATAAACTTTCAATCTCAAGCAAGAACAAATCAATGAGGCAAATAAACACCTTGAGTCAAGATATGCTGTCGGTGATCCTGTCTATACCCTAAATTATACTTCCACAAAACTCAAGCCTGATCACCTTGGGCCTTTTGAGATTACATCTTTATATGATAATCATACCCACCAGCTTGAGGACGCCCAAGTTAACACTAAGATACTCCACTATGGCCGCTTGTGCCCCTGTTGCACCATTTCCACCCAGAGGGGAATTGTACATATCTTTCTAAACCTCTCACAAGCTTCAATCTTGGTATATTCCAGCAAGCAGGGGGTAAGGAGGGTTGCAACAAAGATTATATTCTTTCATGCCAATGTATCTCACAATACACAGGGATGCTCAAATAGTTGCCCCATGACGTGACTAACAGTATGGACCAGTCTAAGTACATTGTCAAATTTTGAGCACTATCTCCTAATTATGAGCGCTATTAATTCAACACACTGATCTCTCCCTCAAGTTATTTATAGCTATGAAATTAAATGAAACACACCACAATGCCACTCCCTGGAAATTATAGCTCTCATAAATAGTATATAAATTGTATTATTCCTAGTATTGGCCTTTTTATTTGGATTGGTGTCTTCCCTCTCAACTTTGGGGTATGAGATTTGGTAGGTTTGGCTTAAAGAGAAAGCAGGTATTGATTTCTTGTATGAGAACTAAGGATATCAATACACAAATGTTAATTTGATGTACCTTTATGTTGCAACTAAACCAATTAGAGTTCAGTATTTGATTGAGGAAGACAACAGTCTAATAAGAAAGAGAAGGAATGAATATAATAAGATGTTGTTTATCATATAATACTGTGATTAATATAATATATGGGGAAAGCCACTGGGCCACAAGGGGGTGGCATGGTGGCTTGTTCCATGTAAGGTTTGGAGCTAAGGAAATACTTGTGTGGGGATCAGCAGGTCAAATTGGTAGTGCTCCTAATTAGGAGAAAGTGCCTGCAGTTTGACATTGCTATCAGATTGATCCATGTTGTTAGACACGTCAAGGGGCAACTCACCAAGCACCACCTGTGTATTGTAAGATATGTTGACAGTCAAGTCTGGAAACTTGGTTGCAACACCCCCCTTGCCCCCTGCTTGTTGTCAGACACCAGGATTGGAGTTTGCGGGAGATCTGGGAAGGTCTGCACAAACAACCTTTGTGTGGGGATGGCACAGCAGGGGTGCAAGCAATTGTGGTGAAGCTTCTTGGTGTTCCCTTGTGCATCTTCAAGTTGGTAGGTGTGTTTGTCATAGACCATGGCTATCTTAAAGGGTCCCAAGTGGTTGGGTTCTAATTTGGCTGAATTGGGGTTGAGGGCATAGAAAGGGTCTCCTACAGCGTATCTGGCCTTGAGGTGCCTTGTCCCTCCCTCAATTTTCTTGTGTTCAATATCCTGGTCTTTGGCACGCCACTGGATCAGGGAAATGTAGTCAACAGGGGGTTTCCTGGGAACCTTGGATCATGATTTCCCTTGTTCCACCCCCACCAAGCTATTGGGCATCCCAAAGGCCAGGGTACTGGGGCTGAACCCAGTGCCCCTGTTGACCCTTGCTTGTAAGATGAGTAGGGTGGTGGGCAAGTGAGCAGTCCACACAGTATTAGTATGTTCCTGTGAGAGTTTGGCAATCAGTTGGACCAGTGAACCATTCAGCTGCTCCACGTGTCAATTGGCTTTTGGATGGTATGGAGTCATGACTACTTGTTGGAGGGAATTCTTGGCGCATTACGCCTTCATGACATGCCCAACAAGCTCAGGACCATCATCCGTGATGAGGCGTTTGGGCCACCAAAAGAGGGCCATAATTTCCTTGCCAATGAAACGGGTGATGGTGGTGGCAGTATGATTAGTGGTTGCCCACACTACTGGCCAATGGGTGAAGTAGTCAATGGCTGTGATGATGTACTTCTTCCCAAGTCTGTCTTTGGGGATGGTCCAACAATGTCAAGGGCCCACTGCTTGAAGGGTTCTATGGCCTTAATAGGCAGGGCGGACTTAGGGGTGTAGGTTTAGACGTATTCTTTTTGCACAACACACATGTTTTAAGGAGTTCCATGATGACTTGATAGCTATGTGGCCATCAAACCTTATGTTTCATGATTTTGAAGTTGTTAAGTCTTCTGATTTGAACCAAGGTGTGGTGGTAGTGTGTAATGGTGTTGCCCTGTTGTGTGGTGGGAATATAGGGTGTCTTTTCACCTGTCTCCACCTGGTGGCAGACATTACCAGCATTGGTGGCAAACTGACTTTTATTGTCCTTTAGCTTGGAGATGGTTACCAAGATAAAGCCTTTGTAATGTGTTGCCTCAGGGCAGAGGTAAAGCATTAGTCCATTTGGGTCCAAGCCATTGTCCCTAGTGATGGACGCTACGTAGAGCCTAGAGAGAGTGTCTGTTGTGACAAGTTCTTTCCCAGGCTTGTACTCAATGTGCAGCTGGTAGGGAATAGACACTCAACCCAGCCAGCTTGCTAGCGTGTCAAGTGGGACTGTATGTTGAAGTACTGGAGAAACTTGTAATCAGTCAGGACGTGGGGTGGAAAGGTGACCCCTTCCAGGTAAAAGCCGCTTCTTGACGCAGTGCACCATTGCCGCTAACTCTTTGTCATGTATAGGGTAATGTTGTTCTGAGTCAGTGAGCTTCCTGGACTCATATGCCACGGGGAAGAAGGTGCCCTTGTCAGTTTCTACCCGTAGCACGCCCTCTATGACTCTGTCAGAGGCATTAGTCTTGAGCTTGTATTGACAGTTCTGATTGGGGAATTAGAGTACAGGTGCAGTTGTAAGCCTCTGCTTCAACGTCTCAAAGGCTTGGTCTCTTTCAGAGGTTCCATTTAAAGAGCTGTTTGGTATTCAACAGCTTAGTGAGGAGTGCAATTAATTCCCCACAATTGGGAATAAACTTTCACACGTAGGCAATCATGCCTAATAATGTACACACCTGGCCCACATTGGTGGGAGGTGGCATGCTTGTGATTGCCTTGATTTTGGCAGGGTTGGGCTTTATCCCTTGGGCAGAGATGATGTGCCCAAGAAACAAGAGCTCCAACTTGAGGAATTCACATTTGGAGGGCTTAGCCTTCAACTGGCTTTCCTGAAGGGTGTCAAGGACAGCACAGAGGTGTTGGAGATGAGTGGTTTGATCTTGACAGAAGACAATAATTTTAACAAGGTACACAACGCATTTCCTAATCAATTCCTCAAATTTTTTGTTCATTAACATGGCAAAGATGGAAGGAGTATTATTCATTCCAAAGTTCATGACCCGGCATTCAAACAACCCGTAGTATGTGCAGAAGGCAGTCTTTGCCTCATCTCCTGATGCAATGCAGACCTGGCTGTACCCTGCAGTGAGATCAATCTTTCTAAAGACCTTCACGCCCACAAGTGTGTCAAACAGGTTGTCAATTAACAGCAGGGGGTACTTGTTCTTAATGATCACCTCATTTAGGGTGTGGTAATCTGTGACTAAGCAAAGGGACCTGTCCTTCTTGGCTACAAAGAAGACAGCAGCCCTGTATGGCAAAAGCAAGGAGCAGATGAAGCCCTTATCAAGTTTGTCTACAAGGTGCTGGGAGAGGGTCTCATTTTCTTTTAGTGTTAATTAATAGAGGAGATGTGCCTTGGGAAGCAACCCTTGCAGTTGTACAGCATGTTGAATCCCCCAGGGAGGGGGTAGTTGATCCAGTGTTTCACTGAAAACATTTTTATACTCCTTGAGGAGTGTGACAAGTGCTGGTGGGGGCAGAGTAGTCAAGGAGGGGGCTGCAGATGGTTCTGTGTGGATAACTTTTACTGAACATTGATTGAAGTCTAGTTTCTCCCCCTTGAAATCATATGAGCCGGTTTCTGTTATTCTGACAAACATAGTATTTTGAAGCAACTTGTTTACTTCAACAGGGTATATCTGGAAACCCACCTCATTTCTATTGAGGGTAATCACAGATGTATCCCAGTTGATGTAGGGACAATTATGATAAAGCCAGTCAAGGCCAGCAATGAAATTTTGGCTGCGGCCTGTCATAATTGGTCCAGAGAGCTTAAACTGGACATTCCCCATTATCACAGAAAAGGGTACTGTCTCATTATTAATTGCCACTCTATAGGAGTCAGCCACTTGTACTGCCTTGAACCTGCTTGGCACTTGGTCTAATTGTTGAGAGTTGCCAAACGCCTGGTCAACCATAGTGTGATTGGCCCCAGTATCTACCAATAGTTTATAAGTGTTCCCACAGAAACAGAAGGTATAGACCAAGTGAGTTACTTTATTTGAAGAATGGCTTGCTTGGAGTACAGGGTCATTGTTGTGGACCTGGAATACATTGAGGGCTTTAAATTCATGCATGCTGTACTCACAGGGGTTGTTTTCAAGGAGAGATTGAGAGTGAGGGTCAAGTGGGGTTGTAGAACCATTTGTAACTACAACCCCCAGGCTTTTCCCTGGTCCTCAATTTGTGCTAACTGGAGTTCCCCCTTGTGGGGACACTTAACCCCATTTTGTGTTAGCAAGGCTGGCAGCAGCCTACTTGATTGTGGGCACTGCCAGGTAAAGGACAAGGTTGGGGTGGTGTGTCATTGGATCTATGGAAGCCCATTGAAGCCTGGTTATTGGCCTCCACAATGGCCTTGTAGCAGTTGTCAATGGAGGTACAGCAACCCACGGGAACCCATTTTCAGATATGGGGTTTAAGCCCATTAATTATCAAGGTAAGTAGCATGGTGTTCCCATCAGTCACAGCTTCTGGGGTGGCGGCAAGATATTCAGGAACAGACACAGTCTGTTTAATGGCCAGGAGGGAGTTCCCACCACAATGGGTGAAAACTATTCACTGTAGTGGGGCTTCATGGCATCCCAGAACAACACCCAGGTAATCTCTATTTTCTGGCTGGCCCAGTTGATGAACTAGACTGCAGCAAGCCTTGTAAGGCAGCCTGAAGCAGTGGCAACCCACATGGGCTCAGGTACTTGACAGATGCATAGGCGGGTTTTGGTAGAGTGGAGCCAACTGACAATGTCAGCTTCTTTAACACCTCCCTCAAAGGATTTAAGCTGGAGGTTGAGCATGTGTTGAGAAAAATCCAACTGAGGCAGGGTGACACTTGCACTGCGCTGCCCAGAGCAGAGTCAATTATACATGCTTGTAAGTATCAGTTTATCTTGATAGATGATGTACCTGCTGGGGATGTCCCTCTCAGAGATTGGCAGGAAGGTTTTTTGATGGGGAGTAGCCATACAGCCCGTACTCTGTCCTTTTTTGGTGAATTTTTATTTTAGGTAGGTTGTGAACCTACCACTGCTACCACTGTTGCAACTGAATCAATTAGAGTTTAGTACTTGATTGGGGAAGACAACAGTACAATAAGAAAATACAGGGATGAATATAATAAGATGTTTTTTATTATAGAATAAGTGATTAATATACTATATGGGGAAAGCCACCGGGCCACAAGGGGGTGTCATGTTCCATGTAAGGTTTGGAGCCAAGGAATAACTTGTGCGGGGATCAGAAGGTCAAATTGGTAGTGCTCCTAATTAGGAGAAAGTGCCCCCAGTTTGAAATTGTTATCAGATTGTTTCATGGTGTTAGACATGTCAAGGGGCAACTCACCAAGCTCCACCTGTGTATTGTAAGATATGTTGTAGGCAAGTTTGAAAGCTTGGTTGTAACATTTAGCTTAACTAGGCATACCAAAACACAGTCTTCAGTATCTTAAACACAGATAAAACTTTAAGGTAGGGTATACTTGAAGAGATCAAGAGTAGGATCTTTATTATCATAAGGGAAATATCCTTTTATAGGATTGTTATTGCATGGGTAATTGACCCAAGAATTCTTGAGGCTGGACTGGCCTATGGTATCAGAGTTTACTGAATGGTTCCCCAAAAAGTGTCTTGCCCAATGCTCCATTGCAGAGTAATCATTATTGCATTATTACTGCTCCCAACCTTATCCTAAGGTGGGTGTAATGCCGGCTCCATTTCAAAGCTACCATTGTGGAAATCTTCTGAAAACCAGTTCATCTATTCTATGTCCTATGGGTGGGAACAACTCTATTGCAGAGTATTGATAAGGAGCGCCTTTTTGGGAAGCTTCAAATATGGAATTAGGAAAGAAGAGAAGTGTCTTTTATTGGATAATATTTTAGACTTATATAGATTTGGCTATGGCAGAGATTTAGTTGGATCAAACCCAGGGGTTGATTATATGCTAGATGGGTTCAAGCCACTGGATACTTGGACGGTCAGGTGATATTGCTTGGTTGCCATTACCAGTATGTTGAACTGTATATTGGAAGGGCACCAAATCAGGTGATGACTGGATGTTAAGTAAGTTGGCAGTAGCCAGAATGCTTGTACATCCAGATTCTCAACAGTATAATAAAAAGATATATTAATGTACAAAAAGGGTTTTGGAGGTTTAGTCTCCACCGATATAGGCAGAACTAGGTTAAACCACATGCTAATCATTATTGTAACTATGGTTTTTGGGATTGGCACCTAAAATTGCATTGCTAGCCAAATTTTCAGCTCCTGTAGAGCACTTGGGAATTTTGGGGTTGTGATGATGCACCACTGGGTTGCCCAAGAGTGAAATACTGTTTTGTATCAAGTCAAGGGCAATATGGCCTATTGGTTTTGGGTCAAGGGAAAATATTCTGATCAGTAGAATGGTTTGGCCTTGGTGCCACTGAATATTATTAGGATCACTTGGGTCTACTGAGTTTTAAGATTAATGTAATGATGAATAAATTATTTTAATTGAGCTCTGCATCATGATATTCTGAGTATAACAAGCAGTTGCTGCTTTAATTAAGGTTGACGGCTGGATTGTCAAATCAAAAATCCAGGGATTTCAAATTTCCCCACCTAAATACTAAACTATTATTGGTTCAGTAGCAAAACCAGGATCATCAGGCCACAGGAAACAAGACCAGACCTCTCTTGATGCACCAGCATCCCTGAAGTAATCCCTAAAAGAGAAAGTATGTTAAGGATCTTGATGTTAAATTTTTTGGACACAGCTAACCCAGTTAATATCCATCCATCTGCTTATTTGATTTCAATCTAATTTATCAATTGCTTTGTTGCAACTGACCCAATAATATCTCAGTGTTTAGATTGGGGAAGACAACAGTCCAAATAGGAAGGACAAGAAAAGTAATAAGATGTAGTTTATTAGAGAATAGTGTAATTGATATATCATATCAAGAAGCTAAAAGTCCACCAGAAGCTGGTACAGTGGCAGGTTCAACATAAGGTGTTAGGTGGGGAATATCTTATCCAAGGGATCAGTGTGTCAAATTGGCAGTGCTCCTAATTTGGTGATAGTACCCACAATTCAAATTGTGATCAGACAAATACATTCTGTTAGCACATCATTGGGCAACTCTTCAAGCACCCCCTGTGTATTGTGAGATATATTAGTGGGCAGAAAGGTAATCTCTGTTACAACAACTTGTTTTACTTAGCATAAAACTAATTTTTTGCCAACTTTTCCATCTACCCACTCATTATGGGTTTCTTTTCAAGTGATACTTCTTGAGTATTTGCCACAATTAATTTGGATATAAATCCTAGAATATTAATTCAATAAATACATTCTTCTCTAACCTAATCTTCAAAGCTTCCTCAAAGTTACATCCCCATTGATATAAAAAAATCACAGAGGAAGATAGCTATATATTATTGGTTTGTTTTGGATTTTTAACATATTCATCAAGAAGAATTTTATAATAAAAATATTACTGCATTGTTTTAACCAAGTTTCCTTCTTTGCCTGCTAATATATCTTACAATACACAGGGGGCGCTTGATGAGTTGCCCCAGGACGTATCAAACAACATGGAACATGCCACCATGCCACCCCCTTGTGGCCTGATGGCTTTTCCCATATAGTATATTAATCATGATATTCTACAGTAAACAACATTGTATTCCTATTATTCCTGTCCTTTCTAATGGACTGTTGTCTTCCCCAAATCAAGTACTGGACCCACATTGGTTCAGTTGCAACAGCATCTGAAAATTTTAATAAATCATAAAATATTACATATCTTTTATATTAATTGAGAAAAATCCAAGTGCTATAAATATACTTCTGGGAAGTATATATACCAAAAATAATGAGGGGAATTGAGAAAATAATGCTAATTTATTTAATATAGAAGAATAGTATTCTATAGTATTGTAGCAAGATGAATATGTTTTTTGAAAGTCATGGATTTGTTTGGTTATTTTTCTGTATAGGACTAGAAATATTTGTTCTAAATAGTGCTCCATGTATGATTCAGACTATCTCACCCCTAGACATCCCTTTGGATTATGGTGTTAGTGCCACAAGCTATTCAGCAGCCAAAGAGATCGCTTGGGGATTTGTTTCCCTGAAAGAGAGTAATTGCAGATGTCACAACACAAGAAATAATGATATCCATATACTAAATACACTATGCTGAAATTTAAATTATGGTAGGCTGATTATGGCTAGATTTTAATTGTGCCAACAGATTTATAAAAAAAGAGAGTGGTAACTTTGATGTTGATTGCTGCATATCCAGTAACATTAAACAAGAAGATTAAATATTTAGCAAATAAATAAATTCAAAAATTGTTACCAGAGAAAAAAACAATAATTGATATTATAAAAAGAAAATCTTGACTGGTGTGAATTATTGGATTTCTTGGTTTATTATTTGATACATTGGCAATAAAAGTATAAAGTCATCCCAAATTACCAATTGTATCTCTTTGATTTATTCCAGAACATGCTTTAAATGAGATAATAGATGAAACACCCTTTTAAAATATCTGAAAAAAATAATTATTTTCACTTGATCCATCAAAAACACATAATCCAATATATCACTTATTTCTATAATAATTAGTATATCGATAACATTGACAATAATGAGGGTTAAGTACAAAGAGCTAATTATGAATCATTATATCAATTGACAGAAATTTGACTAACAAAATATATAATTTATAGTGAAAGCAAGTTTATATAATACCAAAAGTTTTGTTACAGATTTTAGCTAAAAGGTAAAAGCCAGTCATGATGCGCCCAACGCGGATTGAACGTGGGACCTTCAGATCTTCAGTCTGACGCTCTCCCAACTGAGCTATAGCCGCGAAGCTTTGTATGGGGCTCGAACCCGTGACCCTGAGATTAAAAGCCTCATGCCATTTCCGACTGAGCTAACAAAGCTTTCTGTTTTAAAACACAACATAAAGGGGCCTATTTATTTGACACTCTATCTTTAAATTGTATTTTTTTGGGGGAGCTAACATAGCTTACTAGATCTGGATTTTTTAATACAAATTACCATTTATCTTTGTAATAAAAATTCAAAGACAATATATTTTAACCAAGTCATACAAAGAGAAAAATTATTAGCACTTAAAATACTATATGATCTTATTTATGTTTAATAAGTGTTTGATTAAATGTGATGAACATAGTTTCCAAATAAATCCATTTTTATATATTATTTAAGCTTACTTTGTTTTATTATCAACTGAACTTTTATACAAACAAACTATATCAAAAATATGATTCTTAGCTTATATATAAAGATTTAGATTGCTTACAATCACTATCCTAAAACATTTTATTTAATATATGTATAAACACAATACCTAGATATATTGTTTACTAATTATTAGTAGTATCATGTTTTAGGTTTTTTGTTACAGTAGTTTTCAAAGCTAGGATGCTAATCTAAACAAACCTATATATAATTTAAACAACTCAGATCCAAATGAAACCTGCTCATATGTAAAAAAATCAACTCAGCTGCATACAGTAGTTTTCAATGCTCTGGCACCAAGAAAAAAATACTTCAGACTTAAACGAAATGGACTTAGATTTAAGCAAACTCTAAGTCGGGCACAATTCGGAAATCAAATAATTTAAGTTTTTTTGGTAACTGGCAAAATGTCAAACAATAAACAAAATATCACTCACAGAATTTATGAACTTATATCAAGAATCAAACAATGTAGTTCAAACTACAAAAAATGACTTGGTATAGCAAGTGAAATAGATTGAGGTTGCTCTGGAATATATTATAATCCTTACAGGATTTAGAGGAGGCACTGACAGAAGAGCTAAAATGAAACACAAATAGAGTAACCTAGAAGTAAGATTTAATAAACACAAAACATAATGAAGTCACACAAGATGTGTAGTATGTGCATCCTAAAATAAAAAACCTTTTTAGCAGCCAATCAACAGTTATCATTTTTGGGAACAAAGGCATTTATTGGTTTTAAAAACTCTTTATTTGTGTGTATAAGTTTCAAGAACTATCCAAATATGGACTTGTGATTACAATAAAAATAAAGTCATAAAATTTTAAACTTATACTTTTAGTGTTTTTATCCTAGGTTTTTTACATTGGTTTTTAACAACAACATTTTTGATGGCCTCAGTAAACAAGGGAGCAGCCAAGGCAGCCTTAATGGAGGTGACACTCAGCATATGAAGGCTCTTGTTTAAACCCAAGCCTTTGATGCAGGTAATGAGGAAGCTGACATGTACTTGACCCCCAGCCCTTATGGCTTTGACTTGTTTGAGAGTCACTTTGCGTCTAGCTCTGCCCCTGCTCCCTTACCCACCCCTTTGCAAGCTGCCAACCAACCAGCCAATCAGAACAGCAACCATTATTTGGAACAACTTCTTGCCACCAGCCAACCTGCCCCCCTCAGCCAATCAGGATTCAGCTCCTATAGCCCAGTGCCCCAAACACAGAATCATTACTGCTCAGATTCTTGAAGAAATTGTGGCACTTAACCTGTGTGGCCTGACCTGGGAACAGATTGCCAGCCAATTGCAATTCACCCAAGCCACAATAACGCGGGAATTCAACAACCTGATGAACAAGGGGAACCTGGTTAGGACAGCCAAGAAGCCCAAGAAGGCCCCCAAGTCCCAAATCAACAAGGCATACCCAATCATGCTCAATCTATTACAGTGGGACCCTAAGCTCCCCTTGACCCAGGTCCAGAAATAACTTGCACACCATGTCATATGGGTAGCTGAGCGTATGGTGCAGCTGTGGATGCATTAAAAGGTGGTGTCATTCTGTGTGCTGACCAATGTTGCTGGCAACTAATGGGATGACAGCAAGGATTCCCCATATGATCATGCCATTGAATCCACCTTGGTCTGATGCTTGACCAGTCTAACAGATGATGTCATGTTTGTCTCTTATTACAAGCTATCAATAGCTTTTGAAAATTTTGGCAAGCAGGGAAAAGACACCACCCAAAAAGGAAGAAAGAAGGTTAAGAGGGGGACATTTATTGATGCGTTTCTGGCTGTCTCTGCCTAGGGTTTTGTCTATTATCAGATAAACCTTGATTTTGCCAATGGTTACAAATATAGCCACATCCTTGGCAAAATCTTGACTCCTGGGATAGCTCAAATTTCCTTCACCAGGTTTTCTTGAGCCACCAGATGGAGGGTAGCTCCACTGCTCTCAAGGCCATCCAAGGATGCAGGCACCATGCTTCAGTCTACCCCACCAGTCATGCAGATATCCATCTGGTTGATGTAGTGTTCTTCAATATTGAAGACACAGTCTGGCAGCGCTGCCCACAGGTGTTCAATGATCTCTATCTTGGTGTCCTTGACCACAAGTCTCTTTTTGGTTGCCAAATGATGGCTGAATTGTTTGTGCAGATGGTTTTTAATGTGAATATGGAAAAACAATCACATAAGAATAAGTGCCTCCCACCTTGCACCACAGCCATCTATCAACCTATCCAGCCAATGACAGACAAGGAATATCACCAGCAGTATATGGCGGCCATTACGTGCAATCCTCCTTCCTCTATCCCCGCCATCCCCCACCTTCCAGCCCCACCCACCCAATCCCAGACCTCACAGGTCAGCACCACCTCTATGACTTTCTTTCTGTGTCATTTTGCCTAGTATGCATCACTCTTCCCTGTCCCTCAATAAGCCCCCTGTCACCAAACATTTTCTATTTATATTATCTTTATTCTGAATTTTAATTGCTCATTTTCTCTTTGTTTATAGTTGGTTTTATTGTTTATGTTCAGCTTATTTCTATAAAATCATATATTTACTATGTTGTGTATCTAGATCCTGAACACAGTTATTTTTAGCACCCAAACTCATCCCCTTGTGAAAATATTAGCAACAATTTGGTGATCAACTGAATTTAAATTAGATAATTATATGTTTATTTTGTTTAGAGAAACTGTAAATGATCCAATTTCAAAACCTTAAAGTTTATCATCGTCACAACATCTTTGATTACTCCCTCTTGGGGAACTAACACCCCAAATAGCTCACCAAATGAATCACCAAATGGCTCACCAACCAACCAGTAATTCAGTGTCACTACTATCATGCCGCCATCTATTACAGGGATCAAACAATCCAGATCTTAAGCAGACACAACTTGAATAAGCCTTGTGACTTAAGAGGAACATTACTTCAATAAGCCCCATGATCTCCAGACATAAATGAACAATATGTGGCTTTCCATAGTACTATATATATTCCTATATTCATATGCAATAAAGTATCATTCTCTTATTAAATTTCCCCTTTATATTGTCTATTATACTTCCCAGAAGTATATAATTGACAGTGGTAGAACAGGTAGGTTATCCATACCTACCCAACTTAAAGGAAAAATTCCTCCCAAGAAAAAGACCCAAAAATGGCCCTTCCTATCAGCTGGAGAGACTACAAAGAAGGACAAGAAGTCCCTGCAGGTTTTTTCATCTTTGAAAACATCCTTGTCCCCATCAAACAATACAACACTCTCAAAGCTTGTAAACTCCTGAACCTTCCTCCAATTGCAACAGAACCACAACAACCAAAATACCCAACATTGTATTCCAATGCCTAAGTTCAGCAGAAATTGGGACCTTTGCAGGATTAGGCTGGGAAAATGCCAACCTCTGGATCATTAGCACACAAAGCAAGTTCACAAAAGTGAGCTACCCCCGCAGACTCTGGGCCAGTGAAGTTTCCTCCGTGTCTGGGGTACCACTTCACACTTTGTAAGTGAATGGCTCAAATAACACCCTGATCAAAATGAAAACTGTGACATGTTCAAAACCGCCTTCCTTGAAAAGTTTGCCATGAAAGACTCTGATGTGATGATCATGACAAAACTCAGAACTTTTAAAATGACAGGAACAATCAAGGAGTACATTGCAGCGTATGAAGGTTTACACAACTGAGCCCCCAGCACCATTAACTTTGTCAAAACAGCAAGCTGAACTGCCAGCAAGGTTCCAAGTAAGCAGGTTTATGACCTGCAATCTGATTACCCAGTCACTTGAAGCCAAACTAGGAAGTTGACTCAAATTTCCAAATTTAACAACATGAACAAATGATGACCCCTTACAGTGGACACCTTGTTTTGGCGTGTGACTTATTACTGGGATCAAGCCACCCCCTTCACCATCCAGCCATGTGATCAACACAATCATGTTCCTCTTATCCTTGATTCACATTAACTATATAATCACTATCTCACAATAAAGATTATTATCTAGTTTCCAAATATTTTCCCCCTTGTAACTTTGCCAAAACAGCACAGTTACAACATTGGTAGAAGAAATAGGCTTTCCATCCTACTTTAACCCTCAAAATTCTGCCTGTTGCCCGTACTTGCCACAGTCAACAAATCCTTGATAGAATCATGTCTGGCCTCCCTCTGGAGTGGACGTCATACCTGCCAGGTACCAAAATACCTGAATGATTTGTACTGTACCAGAACATGCTTGTACCTGTACCTGCCTTCAACGCCCTGTCAGCGCAGGGGTTCTTCCAGGCACCTACCTTTCTGTCCCAAGCCACAACCAAAGAAAGAATCATGCCCACCTACGTGGCCCAAAGACTTCAAAGTGCCACCTTGGAACCATTTGCTGGGGCCAACAACAACAACACAGCAGCTTGGATTCTGTCAGGGATCCACTCATTGGGAAGTCTCTCTCCAATTGAATGAAGAACAGCTCCCAAGTTGAATTTGACTAGAGTGGACCCTACTGGAATCCTAATCATTAACATGTGTAGAAGGTGACCAAATAGGCGGAATCTTCCCAAGAAGGGAGTGAAGTGGTTTAGGAGATAATAGACACTGGTGTACCCCAAGACTAACCAGGGGACCTTGGGGTGGATAATAGGTGGGAATCTTGTTGTTTTTTGTAAGGGGCATGGCGTTGACATGGTCCAAAACAATACCAAATTGAGTCTTCTGATTTGTCAGTTGGAGTTGGTTTGGGGGTTTCAAAGTTCACATTGGCTTGCCCATAACTGATTAACACACAAAAAGCCCATACAAGGAAGATGAACTTCATGCTGTTGGAGGGGAACCTTTAGAATATACTAATCAAGTGTTTAGAAGTTGAAAATATAGATTTATTGATTGATAGGAATAAGAGAGATTGTTGGAGCAATTTGGAAGGGAAGGATTTGACAGTTTAAATACTGATTTTAAGTGAGGAAGGGAAACATTGTGGTTATCAGGTGATACTGCAAGAGTGATTTGAGAAGGATTGCCTTGCAGGACTGCAGCAGGCTGCAGCCTGCAATGCAAGAAGAGGCAGGTTGGGATATTACATTGCAGTATTGTACCTTACTATGGTTGGTAATGATATCTGGGGCTGGATGAGAAGTATTTCTTTGGCTTGGATGGTTTGCTGGGTTTGATTGGCTTCCTGGGTCCCTGAATCTCTGGTTTGGACAATTTTTGAATTTATTTTCTGATTGATTGGCTGTATTAGGATTTTTGGAGCCAAATTTAAATGCTAAATTGTTATTGTCATTGTCATTGTTGTCCAGAGCCTTAAATTCCAGTTTTGAAATAGAATTTATGTTTTTGTTCCTGGGGTTTACGCTTGCTTTTGATTTTGTGTGTGTGTTTTGCTTAAAAAACATTCATTTAGCAATTTCAAATGTGTTTTTGAAACAATTAAATTAATTGTTTTGTTGACTTTCTTAGTTTTTAAATGTGCGTTTAAAAATGCAGTTTTCAGTCCTTGAGAATTAACCAGAGATCTTGTATTTGTGTAAGGTATGGAATTCCTTGCAGATTCAATCTGCCCAAAGTAAACTGTCGCAGATGTAATGCCCACAACAATTCTGGATTGCAGAGATATCCATCTAACTCACACACAATGCAGGCACTTGGTGCAACAAGTGATACAAAGACCATACTGTAAAAGACTGGGACACCTTCAAACAAGACTTCTTGGCACGGTTTTTAATAAAGGATACCACCCTCATGATTATCTGCCAAGTAAAGAACCTGACCCAAACAAGCACTATAAAGGAGCTCACCTGCACATACAAGGAACTCTGCCTACATGCCTCAGGAGATATGGCATTCAAAACTCCAGCCACACATCTCTTGTATTACAACGTCCTCAAGTCACACATAATGAGACACATCAACTTAGACCAGGTAACCAACTTGCAAAGCCTATAATGTGAATCAGAGAAGGCAGAGCAAACATCCAACACCCTCCACAAAGTGCAGAATGGGAAGAGAGAGACCCAAGAATTCTCACCTGACTGGGTGTGCCAGTCACCTGCCTCCTGAAAACAACAGAAACTCAAATCATAAGCCTGCAGGATCAAATGGGCACAGAAACAGGAACAATGGGCAGTCAAACTGTACCTATTTCCATATCACTGCCACTCAAGACAATCACAATAAGGGAAAAGCCCAGGGAGAGAATTAAGCAAGCCAAACTCTCCCCGCACCATTTTCAACTTGCCCAAAATGAGTACCATCCCATGGATGTGGACCAATGCCCAATGATCCAAGAGCCCTTGGAAGACCCAGTACTTTATATCATTACCAGATATCCCAATAAACCGATGTCCTATCCTTTTTTGCTTTTGCAGTTACACAGGCTCAGCACTCCTGAACTCAGGTGCCAACCAAACTCTAGTCAAAAGCAGCTTTGTAGACAAGTTCAAGCTGGCCATTAATCCTTTGCATATTAAGAACATGGTTTTATCTGACAAAAACCACATTGCCGTGTCACAGGAGACTGCCCCTTTCTCTATTATGCTAGAGAACCTACACTCTACTATCCAGGGACCTGTCATTGACTTTCCTAAGTTTGATATTGTACTTGGACTTAACTGGCTACAGAAAAATAACCCTCCATGTTGACTGGGTCATTTCTGTATTGAACATCAAGAGTGAGAGGATTAACCACCAAATCTACCCCAGCTCTGTGGACCAGCTCTTACAAGGCCACCTCTTTGTACGTATCACAGAGACTCTGGAGGAAAAAGAGAACCTCAAGGCAATTGAATGGGACTCCTGAAAGTACAAGATTATACATTTCAAAGACCATAAGGACACTACCACACCTCAAGACAGAGAGATTGTGGCTCATCATCCATAAATATTCAAGGGGTCTCTACCAGACTTACCAACAGGAAAACACATACAGCACTCCATTCAACTCAAAGGAGTAGTACCCAAGGCACGCCTCATCTAACTCCTCACGCCAAACAAGGATAACACCCTCCACGCCTACCTCAATGAGGCACTAGAAAAAGGGCTTATCTGCCCCTTGCAGTCTACCTTTGGTGCCACTGTATTCTTTGTGGCAAAGAAAGACGGTACACTTTGATTGGTTATAGATTACTAAGCCCTCAATGAAGTTACCATCAAGAATATTTACCCACTACTTCTCATTGACAGCCTCTTCAATGCCCTGGAAGGCGCCACTGTATTCTCCAAGATTGACCTAACCATGGGTTATAACCAAATCCGCATCAAGGAGGAAGATATACCCAAAACAGCCTTCTGCACCAAATACAAATTGTACAAGTGTGTGGTACTCAGTTTCAGAATAAAAAACGCCCCTTTAACCTTTGTGACTTTCATGAACAAGGTGTTTGCTCCCCACATTGGCAAACATGCCCTAGTATACCTGGAAAAAATCATTTTCTACAGTCTTTTGGTAGAACAGCATAACAAGGACCTAGAAGCAGTTTTTGCTACCCTGGCACAACAAAAACTGCTAGCTAAACCCTCCAAATGCCAATTATTTTGCAAACAACTTCCCTTCCTGGGACATATAGTCTCAAAAGATGGCATCAAACCTGACAATCAGAAGATTCAAGCCATCTGCAAAATGCCACCTCCAAAAGACAAATCAGAGCTCTGCACATTCCTGGGGATGGTCACCTACATGCAATGGTTCATCTCTGACTGTGACGTCCTGACTGCACCTCTGTCTGTCATGACTGGCACCAAATCCAAATTTTTATGGACTTCCCAACATGAACTTTGTTTCAGATGTCTTAAGGAGAAACTCACCACTGCGCCTATTCTACAATATCCCAAACACAATAGGGAGTATCAAATGGAAACAGCCTCCAACACGTCCATTGGAGGAGTACTACAAATCAAGAACAATAATGGCAACTTCCTGCCTTTAGCTTAAAAATCACGCAAACTTACAGATGGTAAGTGTCAATACCCTATATACACAAGGAATTGCTGGCCATCATATATTGTTTGGTCAAATGGCATTGCTACTTAGAACCCCAGGAAGAATTTACAGCCCTGACTGACCACAAATTGCTCATTTACTTTCAAGCCCAGGCAAACCTCTCCTACCAACAAGAACAATAGATGGAACTCCTGGAAAGATTCAACATGATCATACAGTGCAAACCTGGTGAAGAACTTGCCATGGCAGATGCACTCTCTCACCTGTATGTCAGAGTCACAAGAAGCAAAAATGGGCTTGACCCAGACTGGCCTCTACTGGTACTCCAAACAAAGGACAAGGGTTTCCCCCCTGGGACCACAGACATTACAAATGAGACATTCATCAAGAACAAGCACTTATTTGCAGACGTGTATAAAACCTTACACTGCAAAATGACTGATGGAACCACCATACCTTACATCCCAACACATCAGCAAGTGGACACCATCCTACGTTACCATAGAGAACTAGGGCATACCAAGAGCTGCAACCTCTAAAATTTCTGTAAACACAAAGCATAGTGGCCAACCCTATACCAGGAAGTCCTAGAGCAATGTGAAGTATGTGAGAAATTTGCAAAAAGCAACACCCCTCCTAAATCTGTACTGTCTATTTGCTCACAACTGCCCTTCAAGGTGTGGACCCTGGACATTGTAGGCTCTATTACAGGGAAGCACAACAAAAAGAAATACATCATCACCGCCATAGACTTTGCTACAAGATGACCAGTAGCCCAAGAAGTAAAGGTGCACACAGGCAATGATGAGCAGCAATTTATAGGAAAAGAAATCATAAGCAAGTTCAGAAAGCCAGAACTCCTGATAGCTGATGGAGGCAAGGAATTGACCTCTGAAGATACCAACATCTACCTCACTGAAAATGGGGTCCAGCACACAGTGGCAACACCTTACCATCCTCAGGTCAATGGAAGCGTGGAGCGGCTGAATGGTAGCCTTGTGCAGGCCCTAGCTAAGCTCACTGTCAGGAGAACTGAGGACTGGTATAATTAGCTAACAACTGCTCTACTTGTGTGCCAGCCCGTGTGAACAGATCCACTGGGAAAAGCTCTTTTGAGTTGGTCTATGGCACATAATCCAATATCATTCAAGCGCTAGCAGGACCCAAGCTGGAGATACCCAGTAAAGTTCCGCCTCACTTGGACCCTCAAGTCATACAGGCTAACAGCAAACAACTAGAAAGAGAAGAGAAACACCTCTGAAATATCTTTGTCCCCATCCAAGACAGACATGAAGTCAGTGATAAAGTCTGGGTAATGAATATCAATAAGAGCAAATTACAGCCAGAGAAATTGGGCCCTGTCATAATCCTAAAGGTAATCAAAATAACACTTAACTTGTGAAAGGACTTGGAAAACACAATCAAAATAAAGTCCTTCACTACAGCCACCTAAGACACTGCAAATCAAGACAAAAACAGTGTGAGACTGTGCTACCTGCCACTGAGCAACAACTGGTGCAATATGGCGCCTGGGCTCTCAAAACCTCCTTGAAAATCTGCCCCCAGAGGAGGCTGACCTTCAGTTGGGAGGGGGGTGTCAATATAGCAGTCTTGAACCACCAGCAAGGTTCTGAGTAAGCAGGTTTGTGACTTGCAATCCAATTACCCAGTCACTTGAAGCCAAACTAGGAAGTTGACTCAAATTCCCAAATTTAACAACATGAACAAATGATGATCCCTTACGGTAGATACCTTATTTTGGTGCATGACTCATTACTGGGATCAAGCCACCCCCTTCACCATCCAGCCATATGATCAACACAATCATGTTCCTCTTATACTTGATTCATAATGACTATATAATAACTATCTTAAAATAAAGATTAATATCTAGTTTTCAAATATTTTTCCCCTTGTAAATTTGCTAAAACAGCAAAGTTACAACAACTTTGATGAACCTGGGCCTCAATTGGACTTCTATAACAGCCTCCTTACACATATTAGACATCAGTTTGACATGAACTGCTGCAAGAACCTCAAAGATACATTCTTGGAAGGAAAACATACAGCTCAGAAGTCTGACAACCTATCCACAACAAACAAGCAAAAGGAGAGTCCCACAGCCAAGAAGGACCCTTGCCCTAACAAGCAGAATAACCAAAGTAATAACCCCCATCCTTGAAACATGAATTGCATAGCTCAGGCTAATCAAGCAAGCACTTAAAACACCAACAAGGAGGGAAAAGCTCAGGGGAGTGTTTTTGTAAGCCGCCCTCCCCCACTTTATAAGACTTTTACAGGGACCAAGATGTATAGTAAATCATCATGATCCAATTATTCTCCAGCTATCCTCTACTGTTTGCCGCCCAAACAGGAAATAAGCTCCTCACTTATCCTTTCTGCTTTTGCAGATTTCAGGGCACAGCATTATTCAACACTGGAGCAGATTAATCCCTTGTTGACAAAAAGTTTGCCAACCTCATGAAACTACCAACAGTACAAAGCAATATCAAGAGAGTTGTCATGGCAGACAACAGAAGAACACTAGTCAACAGAAAAACAAAACCTTTCTGTGCCCAAATTGGAGATATACAGACTACACTCAGTGGCCATATCATACCAATCCCCAAGTATGATGTTATACTTGGCCTTAATTGGATGAGAAAGACCAAACCTCACATTGACTGGGACTGAACTACCCTCACCATACAACAAGGCAAGGTATACCACTGTTGTGTTCTGAGGCGCACCACAGACACACAACAGGAAATCCTAACATTAGGATTGGGTTTTTAATAAGTCTCAGTTAAATGGCAGGGAAGGATATGTAATTACCTTGTGGACCTGAATAAATAATCTCTACTAGTTTTTGCTAGAGAGAGGCGCCAAAGTACTTGGCAACACAAAGACAAAAATGAGAATAGAACTTAATTTTTATTGGTGAATACAAAATAAAATATATATTGGTTGGGGATACCACAAAATAGTACCAGGACAGTAGGATCACTTGTCACAAGCATGAGTGGGGCAAGTGAGTTGCAAGAAATCTGGAAACTGAACAGATAAAATTCTCATTTTGGTAACAGACTCATTTCAAGGGGCAAAAGCAAAAGCAAGAGATTCATCCTTGAAATAACCCATCAAAGGCAAAATTGAAACATGGTGAATGGCGGCATTCACGACAACAACCATGTCTACCCAACTCATCTTGACACATTTATGAGAGACCATGTGCTTGTTAAAATCATGGAACCAGAAGAGGAAATCAACCTCAGCAAGAGCAATTGGAGCACCTGCAGGTACAAGGTTATCCACTTTAAGAATACAGAAACCAGACATGAGAAAGACTACATCTGAGATCAGCTTGCCAGTTAATTCCCTTCTGTCTTCCAAGAAACACTACCAGGGTTGCCACCTGACTGTGGTATACAACACAAAATTGTCCTCAAGGAAAGTGTACCAAAGGCATAACCTATCTATTGACTCATACCCCAAGAGGATGACACTTTGAAAGCCTATCTGGACAAAGCTCTCAAAAAGGGCTTCATTAGACCCTCAAAATTGCCTTTTGGTGCTGCTGTCTTATTTGTGGCAAAGAAAGATGGAAGACTCTGCCTATTCACAGACTACAGGGCGCTCAACAAGGTCACAATTAAGAACAGGTATTTCCTGCCCCTGATCAATGACTTTTTTGATGCCCTGGGGGGTCCTAAATCTTCAAAAAAATCAATTTGACAGAAGGATATTACCAAATCCATGTGAAGCCTGAATACATCCCAAATACCACATTCAGAACCAAATAAAGATTCTTTTAATGTGTTGTTCTCAACTTTGGCATGACAAATGCTCCCAGTACCTTTGTGACCTTCATGAAATTTTTTTTCAAGAAACACATTGGAAAACAAGCAATTACCTACCTGGACAACATCATCATTTACAGTCCTAACCTGAAACAACACTGGGAAGACGTCTACCTGGTCCTCTGCACCCTCAAAGAAAACAAAATTGTTTCCAAACCATCAAAGTGTGACTTCTTGTCTGAACTCCCATTTCTTAGTCACATTGTCAGCAAGGACAAAATCAAATCAGACCCAGAGAAGATACATGCCATAACCAAAATGCCAGCCCCCAGAAATAAAAACAAACTCTGTACCTTCCTAGGCAGTGTAGCCTATGTTAGAAGATTTATCCCTGACTGGGGTGCTCTGATAGCCCACCTGTCAGCCATTACAGGCAAAACAACCAAGTTTATATGGACACCACTACAAGACCAACAATTCTGCCAATTAAAAGAACATATGGTCACCACCCCTATCCTCCAATACCCAAATTGTGAGGGAATATATGAGTTGGAAACCAATGCATCTGAATTTGCTATAGGAGGGGTACTCTGTATCCAGCTGACAGAAAAAGACTTCCTCCCTGTGGTGTATGAGTCAATGAAACTATCTGGCAGCAAACAAAGTTACCCCATACACAATAAGGAATTAGTAGCTATTGTACACTGCCTCATGAAATGGCGGTGTTATCTAGAAGGGCCCAAATATTTAAGGTCCTCACCAATCAAAAATCATTAATATTCTTCAAGACTCAACAACACTTATCAAGAAGACAAGCTGAATGGATGAGCATTATAAAAAGGGTGCAATACACCATCTTTAAAACACCATTTCAAAAGAAGCCATCTTGAAAAAGATTTTGAGATGGTGTTGGGATTTACATCAGCAAAATTAAAAAAAACTTAATAAAAATTATTAAATAGTTATTTTTTACATATTGGTTTCTAATACAACATCTTAAAAAACCACATCACAAAAATGCTATCTTGAATCAAAATAAAAAGAGTGTTATCCAAATAAGATTTTTTGAGTATAAAAGCACTTAATAAATACCCTAAATTATGCCATCACAAAAGCTGCATCACAAAAAAACTATCTCAAATCAAAATAAAAGTCTTTTATCAAAATAAGGTTACCAAAACTCCGCAAATTCAACTGCAAAACTACCAAGCTTTAGGTGGTGCCTTAAACAATTAAAAAGCGCTGCCCGCGCTGCCTTGCAAACATCTTTTATGCTGCAGCAGCGCCTTACTTTTATATTTAGTGCCGCAGCAGCGCAAGATTTAAATCCCCAACATACAAACTGCTAATCAATAATATTTCTATAAGCACTAAATTTAGAAGATAACTACAATACTTAAAAACTTAATATAATAAAAAATAAGAACTAAAAAATAATAGAAACAATAAAAAAGAGAATAAGCAAAAGCAAGTTTATTGCAAGAAAAGGAAAAGGCAGGCTCATTGGGATTAATCCCTTGTGTTGGGGGCACCTCTACGCTGATGAGCAGAAGACAGCAGGAGGAGAGGCCTGACAATTGGCGGGGCAGGGATGCTTGGCAGGGCACTGGATAGTAATCACTGGGTGCTCATGGATGGGGATCATATAACAGTTGTTGTCCAGGCGCTGGCGCATGTGAGCCAGGATCACTAGCATTTGGGCCCAGGCCAACTGGGAGTTGCGCAACATAGAAAACCAGTTGCACAAGGGAAGTTGGATCTGACTAACTGGCACCAAACAGCCCCAGCCACCACAAGCAGAAAACGCAGCACCTATGGTGAAGCAGTCCATCAACACATCTTCCATGTAGGAATAGGATAGGGGTAGGAGGATACAGAGCTGGTAAGCCAGAGAGCAGTAATGCTCCAAGCAACAACCAGCATACCCAGGCTAGTGAACTCTCAGGAGGATACCACATGAAGTGGCAAGTTGCAGCAGCCAAAGGAAGGTAAAGGGAAGCATTGTCAGTGGTAAAAGCTTGGAAATACACCTTAAATGCAGCAAAGAAGCAACAGTTAGTATTGGTTTGAACAGGCAAGTCCAAGGTTTGATGGAAGGAGGGGTCAGCGGCAAGCTCAAGAGCCCAAACCTGAGCTACCTTGTCAATATACTCATTGCAGATGGCAATGGTATGAGCATATTGGGTGGAAATCTCACTGGGGGCTAAGGTAGCTGACTGCAGCCCTGGACGCACCTCAGCAGCCAAACAGGAGGCATTGTATTGGCCGTGGTATAACCCCCTCTGCCCAAATTTGGGTCATTGCATCCTCATTGGAATGTAGTGCCTGTACAAAGCTGTACATTGTCACCTCATGATGGCAGATCCCAAACTTGCTAAGAAGGTTGGGGTAGTCCACCACCACATTGTGGGAGTTGCAGCAGGCGCAGAGCATGGCAGATGGGGTAGGGGGAGGTGCACCAGTAGAAAGAAGGCATTGAGGAAAGGGATGCTGAGCACCAGAAAGATTGCCACTGGGAGGCGCACTGCTGATAGGAAGAGGCTCCTCAAACATGGAGTCCTCATCAGGGAAATCTCCAGCGCTAGAGTTTGGCGCAGTACTGCTCTCAGAGCCAACCACAGTGGTTACACAGTCCTGTTTGCAAAACTGAGAGTCACTGGCCCAAAGTTGATTCAAGAAACCAATACAAACTGAGCGCAGCATTTTTCAAAAAGCGCGCCACTCTGCTTCATCCGTTGAAGCCATCATTTTGTTGTAGGCTTGGCGCATATTGTTGTTGCTGTTGCTGATGGAGTTGGGATTCATCTGATGAAGAAAGAAAGTAGTGTTTGGTCAAGCAGGGGGGATATGTTAGAAATTTTGACCAAGCAATGATGCCAATTATGACAGAGCCCACAGATTAGGATTACAGCAGCCAACTCCATAAATTACCAGTATAAAATCAACCATGCCAATCATGACAGAGCTCACAGAATAGAATTACTGCAACCTCATTGTCATAAATTTATAATATAAAATTTATATATATTCAATTGGAAGTATATTTTGGATCATTACTGCAGAATACCCAATGACATGTGCCGCTGTGCCATCTCTATCATACATAAAGCGCCACTGCGCCACCCAAAAAAACTCCAGGCGCTGCAGCACTGCCTTGCAAATATTTTGGATGCCAAAGCGCCGCTTTACTTTTACATCAAGCGCCACCACGGCGCCATTTTTGAATCCTAAAATGTTAATCTAATTATTAATCATATTTCTAAGCACTAGTCTCAATAAGATAATTGAAAAAAGATATTTTGGATCAGTAGTAGATTTATAATTGTAATGACAAAATCCAATCCACTGAAAAGCAGCGCTGTGAGGTTCCTGTCCTGATCCCCAAGTGTGTCCTGGATCTTGAAAGGACCAGCTGGAAGGGTTGTCATTCTCTAGTAAGGGAAATGTATCTCAGAAATATGTATAGGGATTTGAAATATGGGCTTTTATTCACTCTCAGAAGGAAGATCCCTTAGAAACCTTCTGGTATATGGCCTGGGGGGTCAAGGAAACAATATGAATTTGCCAATACTTGGAGTCCTTCAACAATATCTTGGACTCCATGTACTTGGTCTTGGACTTCTGCACCTTAGTCTTAGACGTCTGCTCCTTAGACTTGGACTCCTGCTCCTTAAATTTGGGCTCTGGCTCCTTGGAATTAGACTTCTGCGCCGCGCTTAGGATCCAGCTCCTTATTATTGGGCTCCTGCTCCATTATCTTGGGCTTCCAGTTCTAACCAAGTTCCTGCTGGTGATCAAAAAGTCTTTCAAAACATCTTGGCAAAAGCTCAGAAGACCTGGGAAAGACCTCTAAAAGCCTTCCAAAGACCTTGAAAAGACATTGAAAAGACCCAGTAACTTTCCAGCCAAGCTCCTTCTTATAATTATTCCTTTCCCAATAGTTTTCCGCCTTCAAATGGCTTTCTTCAAAATCTTAAACCATTGTGCTCACTTTTTCCTATAATAGCTTAAGCTTACGTACTTAACTTTCTCAAAGCAAAGTATTAATTATATTTCTTGCTTATACTTTAAGCTTTTGGCTTCCAACCAATCATTTTCATCAGAAAACCTTCCAGAACTCAACCAATGATGCAGGCGCAGAAATAGATCATTTTTATGAAGTTCCAACGGGATCCAACTATGAAAATCATTTCCACAGCTCAAACCGCTCAAATCAACAACTCTTTGTGCACCAAAGCGTTAACCAGTCCATTATTCCAGCACCATTCTATGCATTCAAACTAAACCCATTTAAATAGTAGAATACTATAAATTGTTCTTTCTGGACCTCTTTAACGTTCCTCATATGTTTACAAATATAGTAAAATCCAAAGAAAATGTCCCATAAAACAACTTTGTATCCTGCTCTCATAGCAACATACCTTTGTCTATCTAGGAACTTAATAAATAAATATCTTACCCACACTTCTATCCACATTCCTTCTTGATTTTAATAATACTAAGTAAGGCAAAATATTCCACATCTTCCCACTTTGGCAAATAAATTTGACAAAATCTTGGCTCATTTCTCAGACCACCAGTTCTTCACTGTCATCTTTGGATCTCTCATCCAGCTCATATTCCAGCTCTTCTGCTTAACCAACCAATCAGTCCATTAATACATCAGTCACTCTGGCTGCTCTGTACTATGATCAGCTAGTCTGCATCATAATCTTCTTGTCCTCAACTTATCCTCAAGCTGTTCCACAACAAACCCTCACTAGAAACCTTCTTTGTTCCTTTTAAACACTGAACCATATTGGTTCATTCCATTTCAATATGAATTAACAGTCCATCAACTAGCACAGCCTTCACTGTGACCAAACAGTCCCTATTGCTAGTTTTCTCTGTCAATTCTGTGAACCATCAGTTCTTTATCTCAGCCCTATTACCAGAACTTGTAAGGCCAGGCATGAGTCTACATTGAACTGACCGTTTGACTGGGTCCTCGCAAGTGGCAATCCACTTCGGCCATTCCAGCCATAGATTAATGTCTATGCGTTGTCTTTACTCACCCAGGTGATTAAGTATGAGCTTTTGGTTGCAGAGTAATCAGCTCTACTTCCCAGAGGCCTGATCACCTGGGTGAGTAAAGACAACGCATAGACATTGATCTGTGGTTCCAATCGCCAGAAATAGTTGCCACCTACGAAGGACCAGTCAAACGTCAGTTCAATGTGAGACTCATTGCCTATAAATCTACAAATTCTGTGTAGGAGCTGAGATCAAGAACCAAGATGGTTCACAGGAATTGCCCCAGAAAGCTAGCAATAGGGACTGTTTATTCACAGTGAACCTAGTTGATGGACTGTTAATTCATATTGAATGGAATTAATTTAATATGGTTCAGTGTTTAAAAGAACAATTGCTCTTTGAAGCTTGTTGTGGAACAGCTTTAGTTTGAATTTCCCCCCAAGAAGATTTGATGCAGGACTAGCTGTCATAGTAGGAGTAACCAGAGGGACTGATGAAGTTAATGAACTGACCAGTTTAAGCAGAAAGAACTGGAAAATTTTTTTTGAGATCCAAAGGTGACAGTGAAGAACTGTCTGGAGAAATGAGCCAAGATGCACCTGTCAAGTTTATTTGCCAAAGGGTGGGTAGATATTGAATGTGCCTTGGTTCATATTACGAAAATCAAGAAGGAATATTTACAGAAGTATTGGGTGAGATTATTTATTAAGTTCCTAGAATAGACAAAAGTATATTATATGAAGCAAGGATTAAAGTTTATTTTGGTGGGACATTTTTCACTTAGTTTTACTATATTTATAAATATATGAGAAAAACATTAAAGAGATCCAGAAAGAAAAATTTAAATATTATTCTATATATTCAAATAGGTTTGAGAGTTTGAATGCGAGGAAGAAATGGTGCTGGAAATAATGGACGGTTTAACGCTTGGTGCACCAAGAGTTGTTGACCCGAGCGGTTTTGAAACTGTGGAAACGATTTTTTCATGGAGTTAGATCCCCGTTGAGAATTTCATCAAATGATCTATTTCTGCTCTCGAAATTCATTGGTTGGGATTCTGGAAAGGTTTTCTGATGAAAATGTTGGTTGGAAGCCAAAAGCTTAAAGTATAAACTAAGAAATAATTAATTAATACTTTAAGCTTTTGAGTTTAGTACGTAAAGCAAGTTAGTATAGGGAAAAAGTGAGTGACAATGGTTTAAGGTTTCACGAAACCATGCTGAAGGCGAGAACTATTGGGAAAGGAACTACTATAAGGAGGAACTGGCTGGAAGGGTTGCACGAGGTCTTTTCAATGTCTTTTCAAGGTCTTTTGGGAGGCTTTGGGATGTCCTCCCAGATTAACTCACGAGTTTTCTGCCAAGATGTTTTGTTTTCTTTTAGATCACCAGCAGGAACTTGGTTAGGGCGAAGCCTAAGCATGTAGACGGGAGCCAATAATAAGGAGCTGGATCCTAAGCGCGGCAAGTCTGAATTCCAGGGAGCCAGGAATCCAGAACATTTAGGGAACTGGGGATCCAAGTCTAAGGAGCAGATAGACCAAGGTGCCAAGTCCAAGACCAAGTACATGGAGTC